>JAQFVV010012497.1:2552980-2981052 GCA_028023455.1 Epiperipatus broadwayi
TTTCAACTTGCGATAAGCTAGTTTTGTAAATATCTTACAGTATAAATCCATATTTAATGAATATTGCTGATATAAATATTTTTTAATCAAATTTATTTTTTTAAAAATGACTTCTTTCTGGTTGCATCTCCTGAGCAGTCTCTTTTTTTTTTCTTCATTGATTATTGTTGCAATATGCAAACTCATCTTATATCTAATTATTTCTAATCCTGCAAAGTGAAACTTTTTTTCTCAATTATTCTGAATGAAAAACATTACATTTCCACTACAAATATTAGCACTTATTTGTTATACATGAACCTGCTAATCGTTAAATCACTTCCTTGTTCATTTCATCTTTTAATTCTACTATTAATATTTTCATGAACTTTTTCTTTCTATAATACTGATTTAAATAATATATTTGCCACTTCTAATACTTCTACTTATGAAATAATTCATATGCTCTGTACTATTGTTTTTTAAGCTTCTTTATTGTTTCTCTGCATTTTTAAAGACTAAGGTTTATCATCTTTTGGCATTCTTTATTAACATTACATAAATGACTCTATCATATATTAAAAGTCTTTTCATTTGCTATATTTAATAATTGCTTTGGGAAGAGAGAGGAACAAATAAAAGCAACAAAATGCTTACAGTTGAACACCCATAAATGCTCTAAAAATCCATTTCAATCAGTCCTATATAAGATTAAATTTATTTATTTATAATTATAAAAACTATACAACACACACATACAATGGAGATTGTGTGGTTTGATTATGTTTACATTAGCTTTATTTTTTTTGTTTGGTAATTTATTGTCTGTCTTTTTTACAATTGTAAATACAAGTAATTATGAATACAAATGTGACAAAATTATAAAATAATTCATCAGAAAAAATTAAAACATTTCTGGAGGTCCTGATGTATTTAAGTAACTGAAAACTATTTGAGTGCTTTTAATCATTAACTTTTATTTTTACTATGCAAATCTTGCAAAATAACATGTTAATATGAGTGCAAATGATTTGTTTCAAAAATATATATTATTCAAATAAGGCTAAATCTTGCTTTAAGTTCTATATCAATTGTATTTCTTTGATAATATGTTTCATAATGGTTAATAATCATTCAATCAATGTTTATTCAATTAGAAATCACTACATGTTCTATTTAATAAAATTTTAAACAACTGAAAAGTGTGAAATATGGGTTAATACTTCATATCTAATGAATAATCTTATTGCTTAACTCTTGATAATGTAGTTCCCATTTTCAATTCTATAACATAAAACAAAATAATTGTAATTTCCTATTACTTTTGACATATTCCATTCCCAACAAATATTTGTAAATTTTATCAATTACTAAAATAAAAAAAATAAAAACATTTCTATTTATAATTTTATATTTAAAAAAGTAATTTTATTAACCAACAATTAAACTGAAGATATTTTAAATATCTTCAACTATTTAACATTAAATCACACATTGTAAGATAACAGTACAACATGTTACTATTTGCTAATGCTTGTAAAATAAACAAAAAGTAAAACAAATATATTTAAAATTTCTCATTCTAATACCAATATTTAAGTCATGATGTGAATAAACAATAAAGAACAGTAAGTTTAAAATAATATGTCTATTTTCAAGAATTCAATTATTTATCTTTCAAAAGGAAAATTTGTTCACAATCCATAAGAATCATTTACAAAAAAAAAAGGACCTTTACATATCAATGTCAATGGATACCAGTTAACAAAATCAGAAGTTACACTTGTATAAATAGAATAACCAAATTAATTTCATAATGCTTACATTAAGAATTCAATTATTTATGTAAGGTAATATTAGAAACCAATCTGTATAATTTAAATTAAGATTTTAAATTCACATAACTTTAAAAATTATAAATTATATCATATAAAAAATCAAACTCATTGAACTATTTTCTAGGCAAGGTATTTCATTAGCATTATATATAGATTTTTTTTTTTAAAAGTAAAGAATTTAATTATATTCATTTGTTGATATTATTTTCAAGTATTATTACTCCTTTGCAGTGAAAGACTATGAATTTAATTCAGTTTCTTCAATCAATAGCTTTTATTCTCTGAAATACTCTAACAATCTTCTTTATATTATCCATTGATCTCAATTATAGTTTGGTCTAAATCATATATAATTTATTGGGATTCAATACAGAACTTATCTTGCTATCTGTTGACATGTTTGATATAAACTTCATTTAATTATATGTTCTCTCAGACATGTGATTCATTTTTGTTATCTTCTATTAATCACAATATAATCTCTCCATACATGGTCTGAAGTCTGTACAGATCCATTGCAATATCTATATCTGAAATGCATATATAATAAGCACTAATAAAGCATTTAATAAAACTTTTTCAAATGCATAGGTCTATTTCCTGTTATTAAGTTACTCACATTAGTTAGTGATTATTTAGCACTTTTATTCAGATGTTGCCATTTATATGACTAAGATATTTATAATTAACATCTAATTCATTACTTCCAAGCTTTGCCTTCTTCTATTTAGAAAAGTTATAAAACATCCATTACTTTAGTTTTTTTTTTAAAGTTATCTTTAATCCTACCTTCTTGTTTTATAATATTTCCTAAAATGCTAAAGGATTATTTATAAAATTAATCACATCATTTTTAAAACTTAGATGATTTAAGTAATTTCATTTTTTTTACTTTCTTAATTTTCTATTTTAATCAATAAAATACTGTAAAACCATGCTTGGTCCACATATGGTTAGAGCTTATTCTTTAAATAAACCAACAATTGTTGACCATGTCTATATTAATTTGAACTTATTATAAGCCTGATTTTTAATTAGCATATTACTTGACCAAATTCAGTTTATATATCACAGAGAAGTTTTATATTTTCTAATTACCAGTAATACTGAATTTTGAAATGAAAGCATGGAGCAACTATAAATTAATTCAATCATTTTAGTTGTTATATTTAACTTGAAATGAAAATATGGGGTATTCATAAATTAATAAGAATTAATTAATTCATGGATGTCCCATGCTTTTATTTTGACTTGACTTTATATTTGAAGAAAAAAATCATTTTTTTTTTTTTTTGGTTTTTAGTGCATTATTACTCATCAATATAAATAAAAGTAATTTTTACAAAATATTTTTAATACATATTATTTATATTTTTTAGGATTTTGGATATTTTCTAAACAATTTTGCCATATATGTAATATTTGAAATGAAACTTTTATGCATTAAAAATTGTTTATAGGATTTTTTAGTTTAGGAAGGCAAGTTTTAGTTAAACAATCAATAGAAATTAAGTGTTATCTGTTGTCATTTCTTTTTTTTTTTTTATTGTAATTAACTGTATAATCACAAAATTAAACAAAAGAATATTTTTAAAAACAATATCACCACCTAGTGTATATTAAAAATTTATCAAATCAATAGTGATGCACTTTATTTAATTCACTGGACAATTCTGAAATATTGCATTGTTATCTAACATGTGTACAAAATTTGAAAAAAGTCCATTAGATAAAAGTATATTAAAAATCTGTTACAAGATATGACCCAAATAAAGAAATAAACAGAACTTCTAAGTCAGATAAAAGTTTGTTTGTTTTTGGAAAACATTAAAAAAGTTTTATAACATAACATTAAAAGGTTATGTATTTAACATCTTTTGGTTCAAGTTGTATTAACAATCTAGAACTGCCAATGGCTTTATTCAGAAACCAGTCTAGTAGCTCTCAGTTTTTATAATTTTGGATGGAAATTTAATTATGAAGATTTACAATCTTAATTCATATTAATCTATAGAAAACAATTTCAATATTATACACTGAAAAACTTTCATAATGTTTTATTATTATATATTAAATATAATTTATATTATTAAAAAAATAGCATATTTACAAAATTAAGCACAATTGAAAATACAGATTCTTTATTATGAATATAATTTATATTATGAAAAAAAAACAGCATGGTTACAAAATTAAATAAAATTAAAAATACAGATTTCAAAATAATGCCCAGAGATATTTATGCTGACCTTTGGAACCTATTAAAAATTGAATCCTAAATTTAATATAATAATTGATCAGACTGATTACCTAAACTATATATTCATGGGTTTAATCAATAATTGTTTTTTTAAATAAAATATCACAAAAGAAAAAAGGGTTTTATAGTTATGATTACTTTAATTTACTAGTTTATGCTATATGACAAAATATTCTTTTGAAGTCTAAAAGTAACTGAGCTATCTATAATTAATTTTTATTTGTATATTTTAGTAGTGGTAAATTAAAATTTATATCACCTATTTTTTGTTTTTATTGTATGTGTACATATATATTTCCAAAAGTTTCAATGAAATATTTCAAACCTAAAGTATATCAATGACTCCTAAGATGCATTTCAATGTAACTAATCTCTTCTACAGGATAAACCCTTGCATAGTTTTTAATATGCTGCATTATACCAATTCACTTTAGAAAATTGTTTTTTGATCCGTTGGTACTTGAGTATTAACACTGCAACACGGAGCATGTATTAGATCTATAGCAACTGTTCATATTCATATCAATCCGCTGATAACTCTCTGTAATCTTGTGATCTAACCAAAATAACGTGTACACAGATCTTGTACATAACTTTCTTCAGCAAAAAAAAAGAATGTGTACAAAGATCTTGTACATGGTATTTTGACAAGAATTACAAAGTTATTGGAAGGTTGATATGAATGACAACAGGCACAGTGGATCTAATACATGCTCCGTGTTGCAGAAATAAAAATAAGTAAAAGTAAAAAAAATAGTAAAACAACGTTAACAAAAAACTTTTAAGAATGACATTTAAAATAAAATTTCAACATTAACAAGTTTCAAATATGTACGACTTTCAACATTAACAAAAAAAAAATGTGACTTGAAAAAAAAGATGCGACTAAAAAACTAACAACTTTTAAGAATGACATTTAAAATAAAAAATAAATTGCAATATTACAATAATGACACCATTAATCAAAAAAATAGTTAGCTTAAATATACACCAAACAAACAGTAAATGATTTTGATTTTTAAGTAATTTGGATAAAAATACATTAACTATATTCCTACGACACTTACCACATAATATATAACAGGAATTTACACGTTAAAACCAAACTTTTGATATTTAGTATTACTACAGAAAATGGAGATCTGCAGTAAAAATTTTTGCTCCGAAAATTAAACTGTGTGATTACAAAGTGTGCTGGAATTTTCATAAAACTGTTAAATAAATGTCTTTTTTTTTTTAAATAAAGAAATTAAACCAAAAACTACAAAAAAAAATGCTTGTCATGCTATCCCTTTGTCCTGACTTCGATTTTCATAATAAAAAATTTGTCTGTTTCCCTACATAGGTCACCAACATCCACATTCCCTTGTGAATGCTGATTTTAGTGTTGCAACTTCAGACATTATAACGCTATTGCTTGTCACTGATGTCAGGATGCCTTGTTGTTGAAAATAGAGCACTGCATTCATTTCAGTACTTGATAATTTCCAAAATTGTCAAAATATTACAAAAAAAAAAAAATTGCATTAAAAAAAAAATGTTGCTGATAGAAAAGATCGTCTTGAAAAAAAAAAATCTTTTTGTTTAAAAAAAAACATTTTCACGTATACTCACAGGGATTATTTTCTTTCAATTTAAACATCATCGCAGCATTATACATTTATTGTGTGTGTTAAAAGGCCTCCTATCTCTCCTACAATGCAGCTTTAATACTCAAGTATCGATCTATTTGTTTACAGCAATCACTTTTCACTAAATACATATATTATTATTAATTATTATTATTAAGTTAAATATTATTATATTACTTTATCATGTAATTTTAAATTTAATAAGTTCAAATATATTGATGAGGAGTTACTATATAAGGTTGGGAATAACTGATGTGATTTGTATGTGTCAAAATGCATCTTAGATGAATTTAGTGTATTTTGTGAGACTCTAGAAATATATATTTGATATATAAGAGGATGTATTGTGTAACTTCAAAAAACATAAAATCATGATGTGTGAATCAAAATACATAAAAGGTTATGACAAATTGCCATGCAGCTAAGTAAAAAGTATTATATATATTTGAACTCATTATTAGTTTATTCCAAGACAGATATTCATTAATCACTGCAAAGTGTGAGATTCATTTTATTAATTAACCTTAATCATAAAAAAATCCATATCAAAAATATATAATAAATAGACAAATAAATTTTACATGAATAAAAAATGTTTAACTTACAATAATTGGAGCTGAAATTTCTCCAAATATATTTACATATTTCCAGCGTTTTTTAATCCATTCATTATATACTTTGATGATGGGTTTCTTGATCAAGATTAATAAAATGAATTTCTGATTCTGCCTTGATTAATAAATATTTATATTGGAATAGATTAATTTAAGTAAAATGATCACAGTACAGAATATTTGTTTTATATTGTAATGTTTATTTATATACGTTACAAATATATTGGCATTGGGTAAAAAAAAAAACTAAAAGATAAAAGTGGATTTAAAATTTTGTTCAGTAAATTTTTTTTTAAAAAAAAAAACGTACAATGAGGGTTGAATTATTCTTCTTATTTTTTTTTATGTGATTAGTAATAACAGTAATTGGAGAGAACAAAAGAATTCCAAAAGCAAGTAAAAAAAGATAAGCTGAAAGTAGAAATACTCAAATTAATTAAAGATGGCCGAAAACTTGAAGAAAATAAAGACTTTATTACATAAAATTTATAAAGACTGGATAAGATTAAAAAGGCATGGTACTAGCATGCGCAGAAGTCCTGAAAACTGGATATAAAAAGGAGGGATCCGGTTGAAGGAAGGTCTTGTTCGTTTTGTTTCTCTAGTTGGTCTTGGATAACATTGATATATCCAAGATCGCTTTCGCTAAGGAATTCGGCATGTCGCAGTGAACCGGAGCTTCTGAAAACATCGGACCTAATGATGTACACCAGGAAAAGCCTTCATGACCGACTGGGAAATGGACCACAAGATCAAGCAATAACCAAAAGGCCGAGCTCATTATAACCAAAAAACTATGCATAGTTATCTACTACTGAATTCATGAAACTTACGGTAAGAATAATTATCCTGATTGTGACAAAGTTAACTATTTAAAACTACTCGTAAAATATACGTATAAAAGAATCCCAAAGGACTTAATTTTTCTATATGAGAGACTCTTATTTAACCAAGAACTTTTGTTTATTTTAACTGATATTTATATTTTCTGGATATTTCCCACCTGAATTAAATGTGTTCACTCCAAGGTATTAATTAGCTACTTAACATGAAGTATTTTAGTTTGTCAAAATTAAAAATATTTCTAATATCAATTCTCATTTGTGCGTTATTAATAATAGTTATTATTTTTTATTATTAAATTTATTTTTAGTGTAATAAGATTTAAACGTAAGTTATCTTTGCCAATATGTTTCAATATGCCCAGGACTAATAATCGTAAAAATCATTAATTCTCATTACGGTAGAATTACCGCCCCTTAAAAAAAAAATATAATAAAAATCTTTTTATTTTTTTTTGTTTTACAACTTGCGAGAGGTGCTGGCGACATATTTCAGCGGATTCTTAGGAATTCTGGCGCCCATAGTAAATAAAATTAAAAGTTGATTTTGTCAATAGCACAATTCGTAACAATTAATAGGCTGAAGTTGATCAGGAAAAATAGCTGTGTTTTTAGAATAGAAATACAACTTTCTTCTTTTTTGACATAGCTTGATCAACTCACGCGCAGTTTATATTAGCGTGTAAAGGCCTAGCAAAACGGAAAACGTTATAATATTATCTTGCTAATATTAATATAAGATGATCGATATTTATATTTACATGAACAATTGATTTCAATTCAAGGCTTCTGATGATAGTTTGTTGCTTAAAATTTATACAAACTGCAAAAAGATCTGTTAATTTATTCATATTATATTGTAACAGAATATCAAATAATGAATATTTAATGCATGGTAGTAGTCAATAGGATATATATAAATAGGCTTACAGTTTTACTTCCCATTTAAATTTATACAATTCTTTATAAGAATGTATGAGAATTTAAACTCTGACATTAACAGGTATTAGAAATAATTGATAGACATATTGAGAATTCAATTATATTTCCAGACCATCATTCCCATCAATGTTATACTGAATGAGTCTACCTCTTGCCACTATAAATAATATTATTTATTTAAAACATATGTCATACTGCAGATTAAAGTGCTCCATCTAAAGTGACAAACATTTGTAGGCTGGGTTCATATTCCTCCCTAGTTTCTTAGATGTTAGCCGCTTCATTTACCCATTACTAGCTCAAAAGAAAAACATGGCAATGTATCACTAGGTGTGTGTATAATAGCTATTTTTAATTCGGTTTGGAATGAAAGAGAGAAATAGACAACTAGGCTTAATACGAATGTAATAAAACAAAACTTTATTCACAATATTTACACTCCTTTTTTGATGCTTAGGGATGAATTCGACAAATAAATAAAATATACATATTTTAGGTGAGTATATATTCATATTGGAGAAAATTCATTTAGTTAGATTGATGTTTACAACCAATATAAAAATAATCATATAATTATTATTATTTAACCATTGCTTTAATCATACAAATAAAAATTGGTAAAATATCAATCAATTAATTCTAATAAATATTAAATATTAATACTTGAACAAAAAAAATAATTAAAAATTGTATTTGCTTTAGAGTTTTAAAAAAATTACTTTGAGATAAAAAAAAATTAAATATATATTTAAAGGGAAAACAAAATGTTAAAACTATTTCAAGAAAATTAATATTAATTTTAATATTTACTATAAATAAATATAATATAAAGGCATTTTATTTTAAATAAAAATTAATCTTACCATAGTACCAGATTTCTGATCTTACACTTTAGTTTACTAAAAATATAGGTTTGAACCTTTTTTAAAAAAATTTATCGGGACGACAATTTTTAAGATCTAAGGCTTCATTTGATGTAGTTTTCTTGGGTTATTCTCTGGATAGAATGCATATGATAGAATTATATCTTCATCATGGATAAGCTGTCAGAAATCATGTGAAATATGATAAGTACTGCTAGCTCTAAATCCTCACTAGTTGGCGCATGTAAGAATGACACACTTTTAAAATTGACATCTGCAGAAAGTTATGCCAGATTTAGTTGGCTAGTGCAATAATTAGATTTTCACACCAGCATAATGTAATTTTCTACTATTGCACATTTTTCCATATTAGCTGTATTGACAATTTACAAGTTAGCTCTACATTTTAATCACCTTAATTTTCTGGAATGCTGTTACACATTATATTTGCTGGTTAAAGTAATCCAAAGGTCCTTGATAATGAGAATTAAAAAAAAAATTTTTTCCCCTCTAAACACAAGAATTCCTTCACATTTTTATTTATTTATACAAATGCTATTCAAGATTAGGATAATAGATCCAGGTACTTTTATCTATTAATATTGATTTTTCTGTTTGTTTTGTATTTGTAATTCAAATTTGCAAATGTTTATTTGTCTGAATATCAAAATGGTTTCTTTCTTCTTTACACTTTCACTTTCAGTGAAATTCACCATAATCATACCTCCTACAAATTAATTTAAACAAAAAAATTTACATTCTTTTTTCTTCTTTTTTTAAATACATATATATATCTTGCTGGCATAAATAAGAATTAAAAAAAATAGCTTGTGACTTTTATAGGAAAAAATTAATTCCAACCTGAGTACTTTGCTTAAAGTTTTTTTCTTCTTTCTTTTTTTTATATACCTCCTTTAATGTGCAGGTGAAAAGCTTGTAAAATTAGAATACATTTATTTCAAATGTGATGGGATCTAAATCAGTACAATGTATATATATATGCTGATAGATTATTGCAATGTGGTGTTAAGATGATGGATGCATTGATAAAAATAAAAAACTTGGAAATATCTTTGCAGTGCACAATGAATAGATGAATAAATAGTAACTGGTCTCTATCTTGTGTGAAAGTGATGCAGCAAAAAAGTATCAAAGTGCTAAAATAGTTGTAGAAACTCGGGTGTTTAATATCTCTAATTCAACTATCAAGTAAATATTATTTGCAAAATGCATGCATAATGAGAAAGAGTGATCTGAGTTTCTTCACTGGTAGAAGATTAATATTGCAATGAGATAAGGATTGCATTGATAAAAACAAAAAAAAAACTTGAAGTATATATATACACTTACAACAACAAAAAAAAAAATAGGGAAAAAGCACACCATCTTATATATTTTGTACCCCCCCCCCCCAAACAAAACTTGAATAATGCATGCACATATATATTTACAGCGTAAGAAGAAACAAACACAAATTTATGTACATAATTATTTAAAGACTGGAATGACTGAAATATAGATTAAGTAATAATATTTTCTGATATTTTTGAAATATTGGAAGTTATTTGAGACTGTATTTTTTTAAAAAGATCTATCTATTTGATACATATATTTTATTTTATTTATTTCTGATTTTGAGAAAAACCTATACTTTTAATCTAACAAAGAGAGAAAGCTATTTTTGTTTGCTTATTAAGATGAAGACTGTAAAAGAAATTATCCAACAAAAAAAAAATGTAATCCATTCCATAGAAGTGAGACCAACAAAAATAACCTGCTAATTTAAGAGCTTCATTATTCTGATTAATAATGGATTTCTTCCTGTTATCTTCTAAACAATGACTCTAATGAGTCCAACCAGTCCAAAATAACACTTTGCAGTGAATCTGGCTAAGCATGCAGTCAGTGTCTTAACATTCCTAAGCTTATGTACATGTCCACATTCCTACTGGGAACAGCTGTAATCTGATGTGATTGAATTTTCATATTCAAATTCATGTCTTCTAGATTAGTTGGAGCATTGGTGATCCTTCTAATGCTTAGGATCTATATTATAACCAGTTGGATTACATGGTACACCCATAATAATATAGTGTGTATGTGTATATATATATATAAAGTAAAGGAAAAGTAGAAATAAACACAGACAAATTTTTGTAGATATTTTTCTACATTTCCTAAAATAAAATAATAATAAGTAAAGAGTTAAATAATAACTCTGATTTAAAATAAAAATTGTTTTATAAATTAAACTTTTAAAAGGTCTGATAAATATTATTTGTAATTCTAATTTTGAAATGTAAAAACACCATACTTATTTTTGAAATTTTTTAATTAATTAAACAAAATTTTTATCTATTAGAAATCCCCTAAATTAAAACATATGTTTTTAGAGGGATTAGAGAGATAAAAATAAAAACTGTATTCAATCAAGGTGTTGTTATCACCTGAGATGATTTTATAAAAAGGGCTGATAAAAAATATCAGTCAGTCTGGACAATAATTTTTGTAAGAACGGTCAGCTAAAAAGTTGGTTACAATAACTTGATGAAATGCAGCAGTTGGTTTTAGCTGACCATAGAATTTGCAGAATAGCTACCAAAAACTGATGTAGCTGAAGGCAAGATAGTAGACTGTTTTCCTTAGCAGGAGTTTGGAATTTACATGGAGAAAAATGACCCACTTCTTTGTGCTGAAATTCATAGCCTTAAACATGGAGAAGACAGTTGCTTGTCTGAAATCTATCAAACCAAGACCACTGCTTGCCTGGAACAGTTCTATACAGACGGGAAACCAACTACGGACCAACATTATACATGGATTATACTTTTTCCTGATGATGACGATTCCTAAAACCAAACTTACCAGGGAATCCAAGCTTGCTGAAGAAGCAATTATATATATATGCTGACGTATCTAAAGGCAGAGAAGAACAGATAAAATACATACTGTACAGCTGTGGTGAGTAAAGTTATATATGATAATAAAATTTTAAATAATTTCTTTAGTAAAATTACATTTTGAAAGTGATGGGTGAATTTATACTTTTTATGTTTATGGTGGGTGTATAGTTGAACAGGGCTGTCTGGATGCAGTGTGTTCATGATGCTCCGAAGTATAGGCTCGGCACTGTCTAGACCAAGATATTGAGCTCCCAGGGTAATCCAGTGGTGAATATATACAGGCCTCATGAATAGACCTCATTTATATCCCTAAGTCCCACAGAGATGAGCAGGGTTGGCTCAATGCCTTTTTCCCCCTTTTTTTTCTCTGGATACTATTCTTTGAGGATGATCTGTCTAAGTACTTAGATGGGGCAGTGCTTAAAAATGAGTTATTTTCTCATGATGTCATGGAGCATTGGGTACTTGATAGCTTGTCATGGCATGGGGAGTTGCAGTACACATATTCACTTTTGCTATATCACCTTGCCTACTTCATCAGCATTAACTCATTAAGCAGAAAGACATCTTAAAAATTTATATATTTTTATTCTATAAAATATTAGTTTAAAATCGTTTATTAAAGAAGAAAAAAACTGTTTTAAGTTATATTTATAATTTAGAAAAAAAAAGTACAAACAAAGTTATAATTAATAGTCAAGAAAAAGATTTCCAAAAATATTTTAGACTAGGAAAAAGAAAGACATTTTAAATCAATTAACTGTCAAAAATTTGATAGTTCTTATTTTAAAGAAAAGAACTATATTCAGCAAAGAGATTAAATTGCGAAAATAATCTTTCATAATTTTATTGTGATAAATACAAATGTTATGTATATAAATTAATGTTTCGCACATCTGTGCAAATTATATATATACGTGTTTCAGTAAACCTAGTATGTAAAATGTATTTCATTTAACTGAAACTTCAATCATTTATTGTATTTTATATAATTTAAGATTTTGATAATTATTTTGTAACAAGTCAAATAGGTTCAGAAAATTCATGCACATGTACATATGTGTGCGTATATATGTCAATTGTATTGTAAATAACAAAGTGTATCAGATAGACACTTATATGTAAAATTTTGATAATTTTTTTTTAATTAAATGTAAATTCCAACATGTTTATTTTGTATCAAGCAACATGCCTGTGTGCTGAATGGGTTTTAAATAAACCTAATGTATTAATCATGTAAATCCATGTAAAAATTTTAGTGAGTATATAATTATATATAGTTTTCAAAATAAGAACCCTTATAAGATCTAAATTCGTTTTTATCGTTATTAATAAACTTATTTAATTGTTAAAAATTGTTTCCATCATCTCTTGGTCACAAACAGTAATGGAGCTTATGTTCTCTGAGCTAGATTCGTGCATGGGATGAATATATAAATGGGGATGTATTTAGTGCTTTTGGGGCATCCAGTGATGATCAATCATCATCCTGGTTGGCACATAAGGTTATACTCTTTAAAGCCCATGCACTATTTTTTATTTTAGTTTAGCCTTATTAGGAGTTAAGTTTAAAGTTGGTCAATATAAGTGGCCTGAGCATTGATCATGATCAGCATGTTTTTGTATTCCAGCATTATTGTTTGATTCTTATGCATTCTAATGGATGAGCACTTAAATGGTGCATCTAAGTTGTGTTTAAATAAGTGTCCAAGGTGGCAAAGGCTCAACAGTTAGCCTGGCCTACAGAAGACACGATCTAGTCACAAAGTTGACTGTGGATTTATATTTTTTTATTGCTCAAGTCCAGGGACAAGATCGACTTGATATATTGTACTGATTGTTTATTCCCATCAATGATGATGATGGATGGTTATTTCTCTCGAGTATTTACTTGTTCTTATTTTTTTAATTATAATGCTGGTGGATTTTAGTAGCTGGCTGATCTCTCAATGATCTCTGAGGTCATAATCTCATCCTCATTACCCCGATCCTATTT
The DNA here is from genome assembly GCA_028023455.1 of Epiperipatus broadwayi. NCBI lineage: Eukaryota > Metazoa > Onychophora > Udeonychophora > Euonychophora > Peripatidae > Epiperipatus > Epiperipatus broadwayi. The sequence goes on from JAQFVV010012497.1 coordinate 2,566,849, forward strand.
TCCTACCACCCCATCTTGTTACAATATATTACACTGATCAAAACTGCTGACTCACAATCTAATTCTAACTTTGTTAAAACCTTTGTTTTTGTATTTATTGGTAAAATACTTAATAATGAAATAAAAGTATACATGATTAATGTCATTATTTCCTTATAAATACTTTTTAGTGCAGATTTACTTATCTACTTCCTCAATATAATTTAAAACTCATTGACTTAAATATGTTTTCTGAGTTCATAAATTCACAATATATTCATTAATATAGGGTATATGAGCACAGACTTTCACACGACCAACCACTCTCCACTCTATCAATAACACTGATGCACTCCAGCACATATATGCTGAAAAGATAAATAATCATCAATATACATATTTCATGCTAAACCAGCAATCATCAGTTGGTCCAGATTATCATCTCCCATACATATATACTATAAGTGCTCAGATATATATTAAGATAGACAATCTTCATACTTTAATGGATAGGCTCCAATCTATTACATCCTCCAACTCTTCAACCATCCATCCAATTGAAAATCTGATGATGAAATGCTCGAAGGCCACCCTGAGGCCAAGATTCTTGTCACACCCATGTTGACCTAAAGTCAATCTGAACCCCACATGTACAGGACATAATCCATTAAATACATATGCAAGGAAGAGCAGACATCTCTATAATGTAATAACTGAAACACAGGCTTATTATATACCTGTGTCTATATATATAATATAGGATATATGAGCACAGACTTTCACATGACCAACCACTCTCCACTCTATCTAATAACACTGATACACTCCAGCACATATATGCTGAAAAGATAAATAATCACCAATATATGTATTTCATGCTAAACCAGCAATCATCAGTTGGTCCAGATTATCATCTCCCACACATATATACTATAAGTGCTCAGATATATATTAAGATAGACAATCTTCATACTTTAATGGACAGGCTCCAATCTATTACACCCTCCAACTCTTCAACCGTCCATCCAATTGAAAATCTGATGATGGAATGCTCGAAGGCTACCCTGAGGCTGAGATTCTTGTCACACCCATGTTGACCTAAAGTCAATATGAACCCCACATAATCCATTAAATACATATGCAAGGATGGACAGACATCTCTATAATGTAATAACTGAAACACAGGCTTATTATATACATGTGTCTATATATGTAATATAGGGTATATGAGCACAGACTTTCACACGACCAACCACTCTCCACTCTATCTGATAATACTGATACACTCCAGCACATATATGCTGAAAAGATAAATAATCACCAATATACGTATTTCATGCTAAACCAGCAATCATCAGTTGGTCCAGATTATCATCTCCCACACATATATACTATAAATGCTCAGATATATATTAAGATAGACAATCTTCATACTTTAATGGACAGGCTCCAATCTATTTCACCCTCCAACTCTTCATCCTTCGAGCATTCCATCATCAGATTTTCAATTGGATGAATGGTTGAAGAGTTGGAGGGTGTAATAGATTGGAGCCTGTCCATTAAAGTATGAAGATTGTCTATCTTAATATATATCTGAGCACTTATAGTATATATGTGTTGGAGATGATAATCTGGACCAACTGATGATTGCTGGTTTAGCATGAAATACGTATATTGGTGATTATTTATCTTTTCAGCATATATGTGCTGGAGTGTATCAGTGTTATTAGATAGAGTGGAGAGTGGTTGGTCGTGTGAAAGTCGGTGCTCATATACCCTATATTACATATATAGACACAGATATATAATAAGCCTGTGTTTCAGTTATTACATTATAGAAATGTCTGCCCGTCCTTGCATATGTATTTAATGGATTATGTCCTGTACATGTGGGGTTCATATTGACTTTAGGTCAACATGGGTGTGACAAGAATCTCAGCCTCAGGGTGGCCTTTGAGCATTCCATCATCAGATTTTCAATTGGATGGACGGTTGAAGAGTTGGAGGGTGTAATAGATTGGAGCCTGTCCATTAAAGTATGAAGATTGTCTATCTTAATATATATCTGAGCACTTATAGTATATATGTGTGGGAGATGATAATCTGGACCAACTGATGATTGCTGGTTTAGCATGAAATACATATATTGGTGATTATTTATCTTTTCAGCATATATGTGCTGGAGTTATCAGTGTTATTAGATAGAGTGGAGAGTGGTTGGTCGTGTGAAAGTCTGTGCTCATATACCCTATATTACATATGTAGACACAGGTATATAATAAGCCTGTGTTTCAGTTAATATATTCATTATAAATCAAAGGTAATATTTCAGGGAAAATTTGTTATAATCTTATAGCATTTTTAATGCTGAGCACTCTGTCAAAAGCAACAGTTATATAGAAAATAATGAAAATATTAAATGCTTAAAACATTTGTGGTGCCTTTAACAAGGGTGGTCAGCATCAAAAGTATATAATAGTTATATTTTATGTATTTAATATTTTCTCAAAAAATATTAATATTGTCTCCAATTTATTGTATTTCTATGATGAAATGATCGTAGTTATTTACAATATGTTCATCAATAAAGACTTCAAGAACATATGATTTTGCTAATAGTTAAAAAAAAATGAAGTCAATAGGCAATACAATTCTTTATTAGCAAAAGTAAAACATATGTAGAGAATAGATCTAATATAGATTCTAGATGAAATTTATTACACACTAAACCTTCTGAAAAGGAACCTTTATAATAATTAAAATCTTCCAATAAAATGATTAGATCAGTAATTTTTATAAAAACATAAAAAGTAGCATAATATTAATTCACTAACAAAGAAAATAATTATCATAAATGTGAGTGATTAACTGCACAAACCTTTTACGGCTATTAAAAATTTGCTATTGATATATATATAGTAAGAGAGAAAGAAGGAGAATAATATATATACCAAATGCTTACTTCTATTAAATAAAAAAATGCAAACTTTTATGAGAGATTAAAATATTTTTTAAACATTTAAACTGCAAAATATTTAAATATAATTTAAAAATATTAATCCTTAAATTTATTTCCTGATTAAGTATTTTTAATGAGTTATGTAAGCATATGGCGCAAATATAATTTTAAAAAATATAAAATTTTAATCAAATAACTAATTACTAAATACATCCTTAGGCTGTAAAATGAGGGGGATCCTTTTGTGAATTAATATCAGCTTTCTGAAGAAATGCGTTTAAAAAAAATATTAATTCCAAGAAAGTAAATATAAACAGAAACGTTTATTATAAAAGTTTCATAATAGAAGTAATTTTGAAATGAAAATATGAATTATTTATTTTCAAAATCACTCAAAAAAACTTTTAAATGATGATGTTGCATAAATATTTTAAATTATAATTAAAAACAGACAATCACAAGCATTTATTTTATTCTAAAAAAAAAAAAAAAAGAGTATATAAACTATAACCTTAATATATTTTTCAGTGCTGAGTCTATGACAGGGTGGGTACTCAGCATCAAAAGTGTATTCAGATCATATTTACTGTTTTCTGTATTTTCTCTTTGTACTACTTTAAATGTATTAAATCCAAAATGTATAAAAATTAAATGCATGTATAGTATTAAATTTTAAGATAGATGTAATTAGATGGAATTTGAATCAAGACTTTCAAACTTTCATTAATCATCCATGACCACATACATGAAAAAAAAGATAAACAGTCCCCAATACACATATTTCATGCTGAACTAGCACTCATCAGTTGGTCCGAATCATCATCTCCACATATATATATAATCAGTGCTTTGTTTATAATAAGATAGCAAATCTTCAAACTTTAATGGACATGCTTCAATCTTTTCCACTCTCCATATGATTAAAAATGTGATTTATGGTCAACATGGGTATGACATAATAAAAATTGACAAATAAGGGCTTTGAACACACCATCAACACATTTGCAATGATATGGATGGCTGAAGAGTTGGAGAGTGGAGAAGATTGAAGCCTGTCCATTAAAGTTTGAAGATTTGCTATCTTAATATAAGCCAAGAACTGATTATATATGTGTGTGAGAGATGATTATCCAGACCAACAGATGAGTGCTAGTTAAGCATGAAATATGTATATTGGAGATCATTTATCTCTTTCACAGATATGCGGTCACATGTAACGGTTGTATAACATGGAGTGGATAACCAAAGGGAGTTTGAAAGTTTGAGTTCAAATTCCCCTCTAATCTTTTTGATGATTCCAGGTTCTAAAGTTCTGCTCAATATTTAGCAAGTGAAATATGTTAAGAGAGAAAGATCATTTTTTAATTATTGCTAATCTTTACGATTATTAGTTACATCTACTTTATTTTTAATAAGGTTGTATAAGATGGCATGGATAACCAAAGGGAGCTTGAAAGTTTGGGTTCAAATCCCCCTCTAATCTTTTTGATTATTCCAGGTTCTAAAGTTCTGCTCAATATTTAGCAAGTGAAATATGTTAAATGAGAAAGATCATTTTCTAATTATTGGTAATCTTTACGATTATTAGCTACATCTAACTTATTCTTAATAAGAATTGTAAATACTTCACTGTGCTTACAAAGTCTATTTAAAACTCATATTTGAAAAACTAGTAATTCTCAGTGTACAGAAACAATAACTATAAATTACTTAAATTAAGCATATATCTTTTAATAAAATTTATTGTTTTACAGAACTTAAGTTCTGCAACAAACAACTCTCTCATTGGTTTAATAACAATCCTGGCCAAGAAATAGAACTGCCTATAGTTATAAAAAAAACTAAGAATATCATAATGTATAGATGCTGAATTAGTATCAACCTATGTTTGTTTATTTTTTAAAAGTTTGGACTTGATAGTCAAATAAAAAGGAGGAGTAAAAGATGCCCACTGAAGAAAAGAAGCATCGTGTCAAAAAAATCCTAGTGCAGATCAATATCCAAAATCCTCACTGATGAACGTTATACATTAGAAACTAATCTAGGAGTATAGGTGTGATATCAGTGGATCTTGCATCTATTGATTACACAAGCATGTTCTAGATGATATAATTGGAATAGCTATTAATTTTTCACCAACAGCTGGATGACCTGGTATTTGCAGGCAAGTAATAAATTCTCTACAAGAAAAAGTTTTCCAATGGATTCATTGGAATAAGTCATTTAGATTGTTTCACTTTCTACAACTAAATATATGGCTGCAATCTTTTGTGTAATAGCTTGTTCAAAAAAGGTATGGATATTAATGGAAGATGTTTCTCCCAGTATTTAAAGAGTTGCTTCAAAGATATACATGGCAAAAGTGAATATTTGATTACAATACATAAGATTTTTTGCTTTGGACAATTCATAAAAATTAAAAACATGCATTTAGACTAGATTTATTATAATTAGAAAATATTTACATTATTTTTTTTTCTTAGTTACATCTTATGTTCTTTACTTTAAAAAAGTTCAATAAATCTAACATAAAATCTTTTCAATTCCAAATGGCAGACTAATCTGAACTAATTGATTATTTATATTTTCAATATATGTTCAATCATATCTAAAGCATTCTGAAATGTGCTGTTTTTGACTTATAATTTTAATCTTTCCATTTTGACAATATTCAACCTGGCTACATATGATTCATTATCAATATCACTACATTTTCTTTTCGAAAATTCAAATAGTTTAATCTATTTATCATTTTAAACAAATATTATTTTAAAAATATCATTAAAATATTCCCCATGAACTAATGCAACTTGAATTTGAGTAGTCACTGATAACAAAATTAGATAATAATTTCAGTCACATACAAAACATGAGAAATGTAGAGCCTATAAATTGACCTAGATTTCAGCTTTTAGTTCATTCCCTATTATACGGAATCTCATTCTATATAAAATATGTTTATTTGTTAAAAATATTTCTTTATGTATTGCACTATAATGACAAACAGGCACCTAAAAGAGAAATCTAACTTATGTAAAATCTAGCTTTAGCAAGAACTCACAGAACTAATCCTCTGCAGAAGGTGATAGTTGTCTATAATAATTTAGATAAAGAAACAGCATTAAAATATATATTAATATTATAGACATCATGTTAATGAACTTTTAGAGAGGCTAAATCTATAAGATTAAATAATTATTGGAAAGTTAAATTTGAGACAACTTGCATACTTTAAACTCCTTTACTTGTTTGCAACAGAAAAATGGATATTAATGAGTTTATAATAACATGGCCAGCTTATATAGACCATTTATAAGCATCTATTCTTCTATCCCAGCGGTCCCCAACCTTTTTACACTTAAGAGCACATTCTATAATACCGGCCAGGTGGCGGACACCATTTATTTTTTCAATGTAAATTTATAGTTGGATATTGTTAATGATAGACTTTTTTACACTGTAAAAGTATAGTATGACCTACAATTTGATTACAATATAATACAATAATTTATAAGAAATCCTAAAAATTACATTTATTTGTATTAGATAAATAATTTTTTATAGTGTTCAGATAGCGGCGGGCACATGTAAAATGGCCTGCGGGTGCTATGGTGCCTGCAGGCATAGGGTTGGGACCCCTGTTCTATCCCATTTTTCACCACAATAATACTCAACTATTGTCTTAACACAATCATTCCATCTTTAGCACAAGTATACGGACATAAAAGTCTTTATCCAAATCTTCTGTATACCGTACTATCTTTCACACCCACTTGTTGCCTGTCCTTTACTTGTAACCCAGTTAAATACTATTTTGGATATTCTCTTACTATCCATAAATTGCAATCTACTGAACATTTTCATCTAGCTTTTAGCATCTTTCATATAAAAACTTGACCAACCCATTTCTCCTTGAATTGTCTCCTCTGCCATCCACACATCTGCATCTAATGCATGTCTTTCTATTTCCCTTTGTATTTTTTCTAAATAATCTATTTGTATTTATTATATAGCTCCAGCTAGAGGATAGACTTTAGGCTATAGAAACACCAATTGATAATTCCATGGGTTGCAATAAAATAGCAAACTACTGATGGCAAGAATCAACATTTAATGCTTATTAATACCCTACTGTTAGGTCAAATTTTATCTATTTTGGGGGAAAGAACTTACTGCTCAAATATTGCAGTTACAAAAAAAAAAAGAATACAAACACTGTTTTAAAATGAAAACAAAAAAATAACATTACATTGAAGGAAAAAAAACCTATGAAAAACACTAGTGCCATCTTCAGTCAGAATGTCTATAATACAAACTATGATAAATTATTACATAAGAATGAAATTTTGTAAAAAAATTCAAATAAACTCCAGAAAAGATGAATAAATTAATTAATTAAAAAAGAAAATTATGTACAAAAAATGCAAACCTACAGACACAAATTTTAACACAGACATCAACAAAAGTTTTTACATAAAACATGTACAATAAATTTTATAATCATTAATGAGATTGAAAACAATCTTTAAACATATAATTTTAAAAAGCATTTATAATAACTTTTACAAACAATTTTTTAAAAAGTAAAAAGTACTGCTATTAAAAATGGTCAGGGGTCATTCATCCATTAGTGAACCTGCTATGGTAACTTATTTCCTCTTAATAGTACTTCAAGCTTTATTAATGGTGACTATTTCATTTTTTTAGTTTAATGACTGAATTCTTAGAAATCTGTGATCCATAACTCTCCATCTAAGTTTCAGTTGTCATTATTCCCCTTTTTGATTTACTATCAAAACTTAAATAAAATAATGCACTTCATTTTTTATTTTAAGCTGGCTAAGAAAATCCTATTAATTTTAACCTCATATTTGAATGATTTGTGAAAAATGAATACAACTGATACATACATACCTATATATAAGAAAATCTGCATCTTTAACAAAATAGTCTTTTTACAATATATAAAAATAATATGCATACTTTTGTCTATATATAAATAGAAGAAATATGGAGGTCATATTAAATAAAAAAGATAGAGATGTAAAAAGATATGTAAAAGCAAACAATAAAGATTAACATATAGATAAATATCTTATGGATCTGTTAAACCTGTCCTTAAATTAAAACTTTTTCCCACCTAAATTGAGTATCAAGCTTCAGAAATTCAGTTAATAATTCTGTATTAAATCAATCACCAGAAGATTTTTTAAAAAATTGTTTTTCAGCATTTTATTAAAAAATATATGTGTAACAATTTACAAATTCTTATCAATTCCTTCTTGTTTCAAATCTATTTCTTATCTTTTTGCAATTCAAATATTACACTAGTAATCTATCATGTGAATGAAAATTTACTTAGATTAGTTCCCTTTTAAAATAAAATCATAATCTTATGCTTTATAATATTCCATCCAAACTAGTCTTTATTCATTCTTTCTAAACTTCTAGTAAGCACTAGATCATTCATAACAAACAGAGATTAATTAAATAATCTTAAAATGATTTATTTCTTGGGAGTTGACAAGAGGTTTAGACATCTGTCACTCTGTAACAGCATCAAACCAAGGAGGACAAAAATACTCAAGTAATTTATTGTTCTGAAGTTCACCAGAAATTCAGGCTATTAAAAACACATATAAAAAATTACTGGAATATTTTTAAGATGTAAACTGGAAGAAGAAAAAAAAAGGTAAATAAGTTAGAAACAATGAAGTATTAAAAAAAAGGTGACCACAAAAGAATATTACACTGAGGCAAACAAAGAATATGTGAAGATTTCTTAACAGTTAAGAAATAATAAAAAAAGAAATTATCAAGAATGAAATTAACAGATCTTAAGAACAGTATTTGAAAAAAAGATGCAAAAGATACTTTGGCTTGGGGTCTAAAATGGTACAAGGAACTTGTTCTTCGGTATATGACCAATAAACATGTGAGGAATATATATGTAAATACACATCCATAATGATGTATATATAAATGTGCATGTATTTATAAAAAAGAGTGGCATTAACTGGAATATAACAGAGCTGATACGTATAGGAAATGAGGATAAATGGGCTTCAGTCAAATCGTATCACATGGTTATAATAGCTACAAATATTTCATTCCATTCTTAAGAAAAAATATTATTCTTAAACAGTAGGCAGCATATGTTCTACTGAAATTATTGGAATGAATCTAGTAACTCTGCACAGTTTTGCACAATGGTTAGACTGGCCGATTCTGGAGGTCAAAGTCCATGGATTGTGGTCCAGCTCTGCACTTCTGAAGCTCAAACTTCTTATAAAGTCTTAAATGTTCAATTTTATTATTATTAATGCATCTTGTAATAAAAATATTACTTAATTAATTTGAGAAGTCACTGTTTTAATAAGTAATTGAGTTGAGGGTATAACTTTTACAGAATAATTTATTTACTCTAAAAAATAAATAACATTTTAAAAATTGGTCCTCATTAATTTGTTTTTAATTATGACAGAAAAATCTACATAAAAAAAACTAAAATGGACTACAGAATGAGTGCCATCATTCAGAAGAAAAGATATATGTGTATCAAGATGAAAAAATACAATACATAGTTGTTGTTTTTCCATTATTCAAAAGCATAAAGAAAAAAACGATATGGTTTTTCTTTTCTGTTCAACCATAAAACTAGTGAAAAATTGCTACAATATTTTATAATAATTTTTTTTTAAAAAAAAATCTATCACACAAGATATTAAACAATTTAAGATTTCATTTACAAATTTAATTACATAAATGATCAAAATGAGATATATGTTGAGCTCCTCCTATGGCCCTAAATTCACAAACTGTTGCTAGCAAAATATTCAATTAATTTTTAAACCTGACATTTACACACGGCCTCAAAATAAATAAAGCTTAACAAAAAACAAATGATTAAAATTTTCATTGTAATTAGAAGGATAAAATCATCAGAAAATAGAAAGTTGAAAAAAATTGTTTAATCTAACTTCTTAATTAAACTGTTCCAAAATAACTATTAATTAAATCTAACAATGTTTACTTTTCCCAGAAAGCAATAGTACCGTTTTTTTTCTTATGGCAATTAAAGAGATTATTATTATTTTTTGAAACAAAATAATAAAATATTTAATATAATTAAAATAATTTGAACATTGTGAAATGAAGTTAATAATTCTTTAAACAATACCTCTCTCTCCCCAGATGATTTTAACACTTTGATGAAAAAAGTTTATTGATTTTGAATTATTTATGAAAAATGAAAATTAAAATTGAAATTAGAAGAAAAAAACAAAGAGTAAAATTAACGAATTTAATATATGGAAATTTTATCTTTAAAATTAATAATTATTTTCACTACACTGACAAATAATTACTTTTATATATATCTTTGATTACCTTTCTTCAAAATTTGAAATAAAAAATGATTTCTGATTAATTTGTTTAGACTTTTTCTTGACTTGAAGATTCTAATTTATTTTTTTTAATAAAAAAAATTATCTCTCTCCATTTCTATATTTTTTACAAATAATATCAAACTAGTTTTTTAAAAAAGTATCTGAACTGCATTAGAAGAAGGAATTCTCTCTTATTTATTCTACTTCAGAATTTTCTATTCTAAGTTTGAGTAATATCACATCCAAATTCTCAGACTAATTTCTGGCTATCTGATTTCATATCTGAGATTCAAAGGTCCAAGACTTGAGCCAAAGCTACTTTATTCAGATATGTATATAGATTTAACAATAGGCCATTAATTACATATTTTAGTGAAGGTAACTTATTCCAACTATAGAGAGATAACTTTTAAACTCTTTGATAAGTATGCTATATATTAAAAACAAAATACATCTTGTCTGCCTCAATTAATTAATGCCAAAGTCATTAAAACTATAATTGCTGAGCTAAGTTAGATTGATTTGATTATTATTTAAATGTCAGGTAATAATATTAATTGTTGTGGATAGATACAAATCAAAAAAAGTGAAGTTACAAACTATGTGATATCGAACTACAGGATTTCAATTATATGGTATCCAACAAAAAAAAAATGTAAACAAAAATAATAAAAACAATGAAATTTATACACTTATATAAATTTTATAAATTTTAGTACAGTAGTAGACTTTTTTTTTTTTTTTGCCTTATTAAATATTATATAGGGTATATGAGCACAGACTTTCACACGACCCACCACTCTCCACACTATCTCATAACACTGATACGCTTATTAAATATTACATTTTCAAACATGAATTTATATACAGTAATCACATTTTCTTCACAATTTAAATACTATACTGTACCTATTCAGTTCTCTACTATAGTTAAAAGCATATGTATTGATTTTTTTTTTTTTCCAATGAGAGAATTCAAAAAAAACATTACAAAGTATCGTCATTAAAAAAGAAAATGAATAGAAAAGAAGATTTATTCAGAAGTGAGCCATATTTATTTTTAAAAATGTAAATCTTCTATTAGAGAAATTATAAAGAAGGAGACGTTCTGTAAATATATATGCAAATGTGTTTTTTCAATTTATTATTAATAACAATGTTACTATATTATATATTTTTTAATTTTGTCTGTATAATACTTTGTATTTATATACATGTAGTATGCACACTATATACATATACCAACTGTTCATGTATATGTGTATGTAATGATATGTACTACACAATTAAAATATAGTAAATAATATGCATTGTGTTCTAATCATTATTTATCAACAAAAGATAAGCTATTATATGCTATTTTCATTGAACTTGAGCTTGGAACAAAATATATTCTTCATTGAAAGTTAATAATCAGAATCTAATTTAAAAATTTTAAATATAATACTCAATCTAGTTCCTACTGATGACTTAAGTTTATGACAAATGGCTCTAGACTAAAGTAAATAGGTGAGTTATTGTTCTTAACACAAATTACAAAAGCAAAGAAAGCCATATGATTATATTTATATATTGGACTATTTCCATACTCTAATATGAGTATTGAATGTTTTTAGAAAAATTTTCCTTTATTTAAATATTCCAAATACATTCAACTGTTAGTAATAGCACACAGGTTAGTTTATACACAATGTTTCAAGAGGTATTATTCTCCCCTCTTCTTCAGATGTTGCGGACTTAACCAGTACTAGCACAGGAATAGAACCTGGGCCCTTAGATTCTTGAGTATTGAATTTTAAGGTAATCCTCTAAGCAACTAAGTCATTCTGTCAAAGGGAATATTCAGTAGAAATTTCATATACTTATCTATAAGATTCTCCTGATTTCTCCACTTTTTCCTAAGAATTAAGTACATTATGTATAATCACATTAGGTTTACTTATGAGATTGTTTGTCATTGTCATGTGAGCAGCTTCTTTAAATTTTCCCTTTTTGTATCTTTTCTTCTCTATCCAATATTTTTGTATTTTCCTAATTGAACATATGTTCATTGGTACATACATGGTCTGCTACCTTAGACACATCTGCTGTCTCTCTTCTAATCATCAGTTTGTGTTCTTGCAAATGTTTTTCAATAGGACAACTGGTCTCATCAATATGTTCTTCCATATTTACATTGTATTTCACAAATGCAGGTTTTTCTTTTCAGCATTTCAAGTTTAGGCTTTGTAGATATTAGAATTCCTCATAATGTGGTATGGCTCTGGAGAGCTATATTGATATTATACTGATTGCAGATTTTTCTTAATTTGTCTTCTATTTTTGGGATGTATGGGTACACTACAGTACCAATAATTGTTTTTCTTCTGGTGGTTATTTTTGTTGTCTATTTAAAATTTTCTTAATAACAGTTGGTATGGCTCTTAATTTGTCTTCTGTTTTTGGGATGTATGGGTACACTACAGTACCAATAATTGTTTTTCTTCTGGTGGTTATTTTTGTTGTCTATTTAAAATTTTCTTAATAACAGTTGTTGGATAACTGTTTTTCATAGAGTTTGTTCTATATAGATCTTTTCTTTTTTCAATCACTGTTTTCTGAACAAACTTCTTTTGCTCTGTTCCATAGTAATAATATAATTCCATGTTTTGTGTTTCTGGTATGATTGGATGTACAGGCTAAGTATTTTCCTGTATGTGTTGGTTTTCAGTACACTATAGTTTTGATTTTGCTATGAAGGAGTCTTGTCGCAAGAACATCTAAGAATGCCAATTTTTGTTCATGTTCTGATTCTATTGCAAATTTAATTGAAGGGTTTCAGAAAGTTTGTAGTAGTACTCCACCATGTGACCATACAACAAATGTATCAACATAGCAAAGCCATATTTCAGATGTATATGGAGTAGTCTTTATGATTATGGTTTCAAGTTCTTCCATGTAAACATTATTAATCAGGGATGACAATGGTGAGCCCATAATCATTCTATTAATTTATTGGAAGAATTCTGTGTTATATTGAAATTAGGTTGTTTTTAAACATAACGTTAATAGTTCCATTATACTATCAACAGAAATAGTCATTCTGGTTTGTAAGGTATTATCACCATTTAATCTTTTCCGTACAATAGACAATGCTTCTTCATATGGAACATTTGTGAATAAACTTTCACATCAAAGCTTACCAGTAAGTCAGTTTTTGCAATTTTCATGTTGAAAGTATCTACAATCCCTGACAAAGGACTGGGTCTTATATGCCAAAAGACTTTGAGAAGAAATCTTGACAAATTTTGGCAAGGTGAATTTCTAACATTAACAATAGGTCTTAATGGAATATGATTCTTAATGAATTTTAAGTAGACCATAAAAATTAGGAATTTTGCTGAATAAAATATAATGTTATTTTACTTTTTTCTGAATCACTGAAATGTCTGCGATGCTTTCTGAATAATGCTTTGTAACTTTGTTTCTATATCAGTATTGAGTTTTTTGTTCTGTATTAGACTGCTATGAGTTCTTGTATTTTGTTGTCATAATCAGTTGTATCAATTGTAACTACTGTAATTGTTGCCTTTGTCGGCATGGAGAATAATTATAGATTTATCTACTTCGAGAGATTTAATTGCTTTTCTCTCAACATAGGATATGTTTGACTTCAATTTTTGTTGCTTATCAAGTGCACTTTTAAATTTTTCTAAAGACATTCAATACTCATATTAGATGATAGAAATACTCCAATATATAAAACTACTAAAACATCATTATTACTAACTTTCATGAAAACACAAAGCCATATGATGTTTTATTGGACATGTATCTAATTCTATAAAACAAAGTGTTAAGAGTTTATAAAGTTTATATATATGTAACAATAGGTGGCAACTTAATCAACTTTTATCAAAATCTGAATAATACATATATACATCTCAAATAAACTAAAAACCACACAAAAAAATTCCAAATTGTAATGCTCATTAAGAATTTTTTTTTTTTTTTGTTGCTTTATTTGATTTGAAAGTGAAATTTATTTATATAATTAAAAAAAACAGAAGTTTTTTTTTTTATATGTCAAATGTGTTGACCGGGAAGCAAACCCAGGCCAGCTGCTTGGAAGGCAGCTATGCTAACTACTAGGCCAACCAATGCCTGATTTTCAAATATTTATATAATAATATAATACCAAGATAGGCAATAAGAAGTTGGTCATAAGTTATTTTATAATATAAACAAACCATTATTAAGTGACAAGAACCACAAGGCAATCCCTGATGATCCTATGAATGGCATTCTACATATTTATAAAAAAAAATTAATATAGCTCATGGAAATAGTTTAGGGTTGATATTCTAGAATACAGTTTAAAATGAACTTTTTCAGTTGCTATGACAGACATCAAATGTATTATCATCCAATATTACTGCTATCCAAACATTATATATATAAAAGAGAACAATGAAAAATTATTTACAATTAGTGGACACAGTAATACTGAATTAAATAAAATGAATTAAATAAAATATTTAAGATCAACAGTCCAAGTAATCCAAAATTCATGGTTCCATGATTTTGTATATTTGTGAAATTTTTGAATTTCAATAACAAATTTTTTTCTCCTTTTATTTCAACCAAACTATAATAAACTCCACGTATTGCAATTATCCATTAATGCAAAAACTGAGACCATCCTCACTCATATTATGCATGCTTTCATGAATAACCTTTGTTCTTCTAATGAGATAGAGCAAGGTTCAGCAAACTATGGAAGGTGAGCTAAATATGGCTCTTTGATCCCAATTCCGTGGCTTTTTTTTATCATGATAAACAAAAACCCATTTTTCTTGTAATTTGTCAATAAATATTTTGATAACTCTAACGGAAGAAAAACACTCAATACAACATTATTTTTTTAATTCAGTCTTATTACAGAATAGTAAATATTGTATATAATGAATATTTAAATATTAGAAATTGTCAAGCATTGGTGGTTGAGAGGTGGTTTGCTTCTCAGCTGATGCTATGACACATGTGAAAAAAAAAATATTAAAAATTTGTAAATTAATTTTTATTTTCATTAGGATAAAAATAAATGTTCAAATATATCCACAACCATTCAGAAATTCGTTTTGTTTTTTTTTGTTTTTTTCATGAATATATTTTTCAGCTTTTTCCTTGCAGCTCTTTATGGAAGCGGGGGTGGTGTTCTTCTTTCCTTGTGGTATGGGGCTGGAAAAGGGAAATGAGACTCTTTAGGTGAGAGATGGGAGATTTAAACAAATGGTTCTGTGTTTAAAAGTTTTTTTTTTTCATGAGCCATAGCATCGCCAGGAAGCGAACCCACTAACCCGGGACACCTGCTTGTAAGGCTGCTGTGCTGACCACTCGACCATCACCATTTGACTGTGTTAAAAAGTTTGACAACCTAAGACCTAGAATAATCAAACACTTGAATTTCTAAACAAAATGCTGATCCTTTCATTATACTGCTCTTACACAAGATACACACTAGTTTCGAACCAATTTTAACACCTTCTGAAAAAGTAAGCAATCATTGCACTGTAGAAATGTATTTTCAAATTTTTTTGATTTTTAACTATAATACACTTTAAAAGCAAAAGTATACATATTGAGAAAGAGTAATCTGAGTGCTAATGGATGAATGCAATGTGGTGGAATTGGAATGAAAAATAAACTAACAAAAAAATTTAAAATTTTAAAATATTTTTAGTTTGTATATATAGTAAACATTGTTATTGTACAAATATATTTTATTAATAACAATATATTTACATCAAGACAAAATTTGTATATAGCAGTAATAAAAAGAATTTGTTCAAATAATAAATTTTTGAATTAAAAAATTCAAAATAATGCTAGTCTAATAAAATGCAAAAAATTAAAATTTAATATTTATTAATTAATATTTTATATATATAATTGTGAAGATGGAAATTATAAATATAGAAAGGATTATCATAATAAATAAGATTTCTACTGAAATTCATCTGTCATTTAATCTTAATCAGGGTGTTTTATAAATGTTACTGCACAATTCATGGTCCATGAGCTCCTAATCCACCACTCTACCTTTACACAAAACCATGCACAGAAAATAATTTATGGTTTATTACTCAGTAGTACATAAAAAGTTTAAGCATTGAAAATAACATGAAATGGGGTCATAATTCATAGACAATGAGCTCAAAAGTCTACCCCACTATCTTGGAAATAAACCACAATAAATAAATAATAATAATCAAATAGTTTATTGTACAGGAGTTCATAACAAAGAAACAGTAGAACTGGAGGTATATTTCACAATTCAACAGTCTACTACAATGATGGCTAATCTATGATGTGTGTCAGCATTGACACGCCAAGACATTTTTTGCTGACAGGCGTGTCATGGCACCAAGATTTTTGTTTTGATATTCAAAATGAAAATGAATGTTTTAGGTGTTGTTGTTTTTTTTTTTTTACATATTATAAATTATTTTATGTTGAAAATATAATTATTTTAGAAAAATAGTTAAGATTTTCAGAAAAATTCTTTAATTTTACGTGATTATAAATTGAGAAAAATAGCAGCAGCGTACTCAGTATTTTCTAATAGGTTATAATCGTTCATTTGACGTTTTCTGCTATAAATTATTTTTATAATTATAAATAGATATCTATTTTTGAAAAAAACTTTCATAACCTGACAAATTATTATTTTGCTTTTTATAAATGAAACTAAGATGAATATAATACTAAAAGACAAACATATTTTTCTGCTGATTCTGTGATTGAACCAATTAAAAGTTTAAATCTTTAACTCACTAAGAAAATAGGAAAATCTAACCAAGAAAAAGTTAATAGGGGAAGAGAACACCCCATCAGAGATAGTTAACCTTGCCAAGACCTCACTGTGCTACCATTGTACCTCAACACGGTTACTGCTCAGTAATTCTGGAGGAAGGGAACACCTCATCCAAGACTTTATTCTAAATAACCCCTAATTGCCTGCAGGGATAACAGGTTATCTATCTCTTGTCACCACCCTCTGATGGAGAGCCCAAAAATAAAAAAAAAACAAGATTGAATAAAGGAAATGGTAGTAGCAGTATCCGACCCTTTCAAGAGATATGGACCGAGATGTATGGCATTATTGTCAGAAATGGCAGATCATTTTGTGTTCTATGTAATGAAACAGTAGTCAAGCAGAATGTGGAATATAAATAGACATTTTGAAACTAATCATTCCCAGCTCTTGAAAAAAAAATGAGGATGAAAGGAAGAAAATACATTTTAAGGCAGCTACACTTTTATAATGGTCAATCTAATTCCATCCTTAAATTTGTAAAAGCCTCTACAAATTTAACATCTGTAAGTTTCAGCATTGCTCACTCCATAGCTCAGCGTGGAAAAGCACTCAGTGAGGGAGAATTTTTTAAATAAACTCTTCTAAGATGTGCACCAGTTCTATTTCAGGATATTCAGAATAAAGATGCAATTATTAAGCGAATATCTGAGTTACCATTTAGTGGAAATGTCATAAAAGACTAAATAATGAGACTGAATACAAACATACAACATCAATTAACGAGAGACTTGAATAATTGTAAATATTTTTTGATCTCTCTTGATGAAACTACTGATGTCACATCAAATACTCGATTAGCTATTATTGGTTGATATTCTGATGATCTCACAATGAGGGAAGAGTTGATAAAGTTAGTATCAGTGCTAACAAGTACATCAGGAAGTGAAATATGTAAGGTTGTTATACAAACATTCCATGACCTAAGCATTGATATCTTTAAAGTTGTATCAGTGGTGACAGATGGTCACCCAGCATAGTGGGGGGAAAAGTGGGATTTGTAAAATAGTTTATGGAAGATATTGGACATCCAATTGTGCCTTTTCATTGTATTATCCATCAGGAAGTGTTTTGTGCCAAGACAGGATTCACCGACTTAAATGACTTAATGTCAGTTGTTACAAAAATAGTGAATTCAATAGCTGATCACACTCTTCACAAGTGAGAATTTTCTGCACTTTTACTGGAAGTTGATTCAACCTACAGTTAACTGCTGATGTTCAAGAATTGTGAGATGGTTGAGCCGAGGCAAAGTTCTGGAATGGTTTGTGGAGTGCTTTGCAGAAATTAAGATATTTCTTGAAGATAAGAATCTGGGAAACTTTCCTCAGATCAATGATCATAAATGGGTCAACCCACTGATGTTTTTTATGGATCTCTCTGTTCATATTAATGACCCGAACTTAAAGTTACAAGGTTTTGGCAAAAGTATTGACATTATGTTTGGATACATAAAAGCTTTTGAAAATAAACTTAAAATTTTCAAGCGAGATGTCAAAACTAAAACTTATATGTATTTTGAGGCCAGCGAAACTGTACAAAATGAAATGGAGCCCTTGTATATAAAGTACCACCCTATTTTAAACTCATTTCTTGACCAGTTCAGTGAAAGATTTAATCAATTTAGAAGCCTGGAACAGACAATGAAAATTATCAAGTATTCGGATGCAGTCGTTTACAGTAATTTAGAATTAAATGTTTTCCAATGGATGCAAATTGATGATTTGGAGATGCAACTTGCAGAATTTCAAGACAGCATCTGAGCTCAGGTGTTTGTTGACTTTAGGTCAAAGCTTGAGAATCTGCAAAGGTGTTGCTTGGAGAATGAAGATGAGTGCCACGATGAACAGAAAATTTGGAGTGCTTGAAACCGATTACCAGACACTTTTAGCACCCTGAAAAATATAGTGATGACTTTACTCACAATTTTTCCTTCTACGTACTTTTGTGAGACCTTATTCTCGGTGTTAAATAATATTAAAACCAATAAAAGAAACCAATTGATAGATGAAGTTAGTAACACTTGCTTGGGCTTGAAGTGTATGAAATACCAACCTTCAAATGAAGATTTAGCCAATAAAACTCAGCAACAAAAAAGTCAATAAGCAAGTTAGGTAAAGAATTATTTATTTTTAGTTTATTAAATATATTAAAATTATAACTTTTTGTTATTAGAGCTACAAATATCACAAAATTATGGATTTTTCTTGAAGTGATACACCACCCGAGATATGCTCAGTTTTTTGTGAATTTTGACACACATTGAGCTCAAAAAGTTGGCCATCACTGGCCTACTACATACTAAATAACATGGGGCAAAAATAATTGTATATTTAATTGCTCAAGAATTCATGTTGTTTGAGCACTGAATGTGAAAATTGGGACTATAATCCATAGACCTTGAATTATAAGTTAAGGCATTCTGTTGTTGCAGGAAAAATTTAGGGCAACAATCATGAAAATATTGTTTTAAAAAACAGCTGTTTCAGTGTGATTGAAAGTTGCTTCTTTAGAAAAAAAAAGAAGTAATTCTTTAAAAAAAAACGGTCCTTAAAATTTGAAAGATACTATCTAAATCTAGGAATCATAATTTACATAAACAAGTAACCTGTAAAAAAAATTGAGAATAAAAGGAAAAAAATAAAAATTTATAAAAGCACACATTTTTTTTACAAGAATTTTGTTGGAGATGTACTCTCATTGCATTGAAATGTTAGTTATTTAATATTTTCCTAGCAATGTTCTGTGCAAGTTCAAGCAACATTGTAAAGATATACAATATCTTTCTCAAGGGAAATGGTTCTTTGCAATGTATATAATAATTTCTATTTAAAATTGTATGCAAATTTAAAAATGTAAATTCATAACTGACTTGTGTTAGAAAGTTTATAAATCACTAAATACTAAATTCAAGTCATAATGCAAGTAAGTAATTAAGTTACCATAAATGTAAAGCCTTAATATAAAATCTATTTATAATCCCCACCCCACCCCCATCCCATAAAAATTAAAGTGCATTTCTACTAAATAAAAAAAAAAATAAAAATAAAAAATTTCAAGTTTTCTTATCAAAAGAGAGAATGTGAAAATTAACTGAAACTAGTTTGAGAAAATAATTTCTGCATATTCATTAATGAAGCTTAGCAGTGAAAGCTACTGTTTTATTACCTATAACTTTAACAATTTTATTCTACCATTTGGATAGTTTTTTTTTTAACCCTGTTCATAACTTGAATTAATTTTCAAAATTAAACATTTACATTTCTTTTCTGCACAAGTTGCAATAACTAATACATCTTCTCAGCTCTTACTTGTCTTGGCAACTTTTATAAAAAATACAATTTTAATAATTATTCATGTATATATGACTTTATGCAAATCCAATTACATGTATGTATTTATTATAAATTTTTTAGATAAAAAACCATGTATAGTAATAAGTACAATGCCAGATTATAATTTAAACAGCCATACATTTAATAATTGTACTTTAAATTAAATAAATCAGAAGTTTTGATAACTTAAATGAATTTATTTACTCAGAATAATATATAAAATAGTAATAGGCTTAATTGGCGATTGATTAGATAAACTCCACAACAAATAATATTAATCACTAAGCAGTTCACATAGAGTTAGATTCCATTTCAACAATTATTAAAAATTCTTTTAATATATTTTCGCTTTATTCAAAGTTTATCATTTTAATTCCTTTAACTTTCTAAGCACTTTACTGTTCTCTCACATCTTTTGGTCAGTCCAATTAGATTTGATAGTATCTCTTTTTTTCTACACTATCTGGTCTGTAACTGCATTTTCTGCACTGCATACATTCAACTGCTTTCATTCTGCTTTACTAATATCACTAGTCTCCTTTTTTCTCCCCTCTTCAAAATTCTGCAGACATTTTAATAATGCTGCTAATTTGCATATTGTTAAACAATTTGTTATGCAAATTAAAATATGTATAGGCTACTTGCAATCTGCTTAATTCTACTGTTCTGCATATCATTATTTCTAAAGTAACCCAACATGGCCTGTATTGATCAGCCTTGCGCGCGCACACACACACACACACAAATTAAGTCACGTGATGTATGACTTGATTCCGTTACAATTGTTGTTTTGATCTTGAGGCTTTGGTGATTTTATATTTCTAAAGCTATTAGTATATGTTGTGTCTGAATTTAGTTCAGTCCCATATGACTATTTAAGCTAGATAGCTGGATTTGAAGACATGAATGTCTGATAATTTCAGATTTTCTACTTGATAGTTAACTATTAGATAAAAATTGGGGCTTTGATCTGGTATTTTTAAATCTAATGCCTGAATATCCTAGCATCTTACTGACAAGCCAGAGCTAGAAACCGGTCTGAAGATATATTCAGAAAAGCTTGTTAAGAACTATTAGCATGCTTATTATATAATATATACACCTGGGTCTCGTTTTACGCGATAGATAGGTTCCTCAGAAAACACGCGCAAAAGAAATCGCACAAAAATAGACGTAACTTACCTTGAAAAAGGGGGGATACAGACTGTGATTTTTCAAAAATCGCATAAAAGCAAAGCACCAATGTAAAATTATTTTAAAATTCATGCAAAAAAAAATAAGGAAATAAAATATGACTAATAAAAATTTTCAAATTTGAAAAAAATTGATACAAGACAAACTTTTTTTAACTATAATATTTAATTTTATTCAAAACAATATATTTTTATGCATAATTTACAGTACAATAATTTACATTTTTTATACATGTTTTAATTATTATCGCTATTTGCCGATAAACAGGTTCGTTTGCAAACTGGTAAAAAATCATATTCTTCACAAGAGGAAATAAAACTAGCGCCAACTTCACTCTCATGTTGTGTTAATGGTTTTCTGGTGACAACGTAATTAGTAATTAATCTTTGAGATGATGATTTTATTAATTGTTTGTGAAGCTCGCGATATCCAGACATACAACCATTTAGCTCTCGTTGGAATTTAAGAGCACATTCGTGATTAGTGTCATTAATAAGAAAATAATTTGCCAACTGATTAGAAAGTTGAAGACCTTCTCGAATCATTTTTGCAGTGAAAGAAACAGTTTCCACTTCTGTTTCATTGTCTTTTTCTACACTGCTGGGAAAAATTTAATTAAAACTAATTAAAAATTAAATTCTTATTTTTGTCTTTAATTTTTTAATTTTCAATTCCGTTTAAAAATCAAATTTCATTTCACATCACTTTAATTTCCAGTTGCCTTAAGTAATTTTTAAATTGTTAATTACAATTAAAAATCAGATTTTAATTTTTAATTGTCAAATTTAATTGTGCCCACTGCTATTACTCACCTTTTAAAAATAAACTTGCGGACACTAAATGATTAATAAATGATTATGTTCTTTTTTAAAAAGCAAAAACAGAATGTGATTTAAAATGCAAAATTAACATGCACAATGTTTGAACAAATTTACATTATAATCTTGTAAAATTTAATGTGTGTACATAAAATGTGGAAATCATGATTTTAATTTCATTATTGCATAAAATCATACTATTATAAAGCACTGAAAATATTGAAATTATTAAGATGAAAGTCGAATTCCAATAATGTGCTATTACTTTCAATATGACATAAGTGCGTGAAATTTATTATTTAAAGTAATAGCGCATTATCGGAGTTCAACTTCCGAAGAAACATGAATCGTGTAACTTCAAAATCGCGTTAAATAAATCCGCGTAAAACGAGACCCAGGTGTATATATAACTTTATTAATAGTAAACACATAAACCAGTCAGTACATAGCATATAGAAATTTGATAGAAAAAAAATATTTCAATTTCAATATTTCAATACTAAATTTTCTTTTTAAAAAAATAAAATGAAGTAAAAGAGTATATCAAACATGGCATGTGTATGTTTAAATACATTTATAGAATGACAATTGTAAATATATTGAAAGAAACAATTTCCATGAAAATCTATCAGTTCATAAAAATTCTTATAATCTAAAATAGAGTTGTCCAAAACACTGTTCACAGACTGCAGGCAGCCTGCAGTGAGGATTTGTGTAGTCTGTCTAGAGGTTTTGATTTTTTTGAGTGAAGAAATAAAATAATTTGAATCAAATGCTTATTAGATATTTTAATTGTATCACTAATTAATAATCTTGATTTGATATTACTATTTGATGTTCTTACAGTACTGCATACTTATGTATTTTTCAAATGTGTCGCATCCATGCATTTAGTGCACAAATAATTCTGTATTTATTATTTTGGATACAGCTCTCTGATAAATATAATTTTTTAATATGGTTCTAAAATAAAATGCTTTATTCTAAAATAAAAAATAGGTACTTACATATTATCGTCACCTAAACTTAGCAGCCTATTTTGTATTTTATTTTAATTATACATATTTGTTTATTCTTTTCTCAATATTATTTTACCAAATAAGTGTTACATGTTAAGTTTAAAATATATAAATAAATTGATATAAATTCTTGTTAAGTTTTAAAAAATATTAATAAATCTATTATAAATTCCATTCACAGGATTTAATTAATTTAGCATATGATTGTCTTTGTACTTTTATGCTCAACATCTTTGGTTTTTTTTTTTTCACTAATATTTTTGAAAAATAATTAAAATTTGTGGTCTTCCAGTGACAGAAGACAGAGCAATGGAGTATTTCCACAAAGGTTAGAATTTTGTGTGATGATGACTGCAAGGCATAGATGCACTTGGGTAATTTTGAAGACTATTAGGCATTTCAGGTCACCGACATGATTAACCCACGTTTGTTATTTTGTTCACAGCAGGCCAATATAGAAAAGTGGCAAAAGATCCGATACCAAGTACGGAAACAAAGTTACAAGCATTACTCAGAAACCATCGCAAGTACTTCACTGATTCAGAAAAGAGTAAAATAACATCATATTTCAGCAAAATTCCTCATCTTTATGGTCTACCTAAAATCCATAAGGATCATATTCCATTATGACCTATTGTTAGTTCTAGAGATTCACCTTGCCAGAATTTGGCAAGATTTCTTCCCAAAGTTCTAAGTCCTTTGGCATACAAGATCCAATCATTTGTCAGGGATTCTAGACACTTTGTAGAATTAATCAAGAACATGAAAAATGAAAGAACTGACTTACTGGTAAACTTTGATGTGGAAAGTTTATTCACAAATGTACCATGTGAAGAAGCATTGTCTATTGTAAGGAAAAGATTAAATGATGATAATAGTTTAGAAACCAGAAAAGCTCTTCCTATTGATAGCATAATGGAACTATTAACATTCTGTATAAAAACAACCTACTTTCAATATAACACAGAATTCTTCCAACAAAATCAAGGAATGGCTATGGGCTCACCATTGTCTCCCCTGATTAGCAATATTTACATAGAAGAACTTGAAACCATAGCCATTAAAACTACTTATCCACCTAAGGTTTGGCTTCACTATGTGGATGATACATTTGTTGTATGGCCACATGGTGCAGCATTACTACAAACTTTCTGGACACACATCAACAACATATCCCCTTCAATTAAATTCACAATAGAACCAGAACAAGAACAAAAATTGGCATTCTTAGATGTTCTTGTGACAAGACTCCCTCATGACAAAATCATGTAGCCTATACATCTAATCACACCAGAAACAAAAAAAGGAGTTATACTATCACTGTGGAACAGAGCAAAAGAAGTTTGTTCAGAAACTGGTGATTTGGAAAAAGAAAAGATCTATATAGAACAAACTCTTAAGAAAAATGGCTATCCATCAGCTGTTATTAAGAAAACATTAAATAAACAACAAAAAGATCCATCAAGAGAAAAGACAGTTATTGGTACAGTAGTGTATCCATACATTCCAAAAATATCAGACAAATTAAGGAAAATCGCAATCAGTATAACATCAGAACAGCTTTCCAGAGCCATACCACACTATGAGGAATTCTAACATCTACAAAGCCTAAACTTGAAATGCTGCAAAGAAAAAACTGCATCTATGAAATACCATGTGAATGTGGAAGAACATATATTGGTGAGACCAGCCGTCCCATTCAAAAGCGCTTGCAAGAACATAAACTGATGATTAGAAGAGAGAAAACATGCGTCTAAGGTAGCAGACCATGTATGGACCAATGAACATACGTTCGATTGGGAAAATACAAAAATATTAGAAAAAGAAGAAAAGGTACAAAGAAGAAAATTTAAAGAAGCTGCTGACATGACAATGGCAAAAAATCCCATAAGCCAACTTAGTGTGACTATACATAATGTATGGAAACCACTAATCAACTTTGCTCTGAGGAAAATGTGGAGAAATCAGGAGGAACCTCATAGATAAGTATATGAAAACATAATGTTGCCTTTGGCAGGATGGCTCAGTTGGTTAGAGCATTATCTTAAACTTCAATAATCAAGAAAATAAGGACCCAGATTCGAATCCCATGCTAGTACTGTTACTGGTCAGCCAGCAACACCTGAAGAAGAGGGGAGAAAAATACCTCTCGAAACATTGTGCATATACTAATCTGTTTGCTGTGATATTACTAACAGTTAGTGCATATATTAAGCTGTTTGCTGTGATATTACTAACATTTGTTTGGTGTGGTATTACTAACAGTTGGTGCATATACTAACCTGTTTGCTATGATATGACTAACAGTTGAATGCATTTGGAATATTTAACTAAAATTAAACTTTTCTAAAGACATTCAACACACATATTAGATGATAGAAATAGTCCAATATAAAAATACAGCTAGAACACCATCACAAACCTTCAGAAAAACACAAGAAATATTTCTTCTTTATAAGTGTTGATTAAAAAGCTTAAGGAAGCTATATAATTCTTCATGTTATACTAACATATTCGATATTTATATATACTTTTGTACATTAGTATTGAATAAAATAATCATTTATTAAATACTTGATCTTAGTTAATTGAATTATTTCTTTGCCTTTTCTCCAGTTGATGTCATCAGTTGTAATTTAAATTTTGTGCAGAAAGGACAATTCTTCTTTTAGCATATCAAAGATAACTATTTTAAAAATTTTCCCTTTATTCAAATATAACTGTCAATACTATATTTCAATTTAATTTATAATATCTATTTTATAATTCATCTACTTGAAGTTTAATTGTAATTATAGGGGATTTGAACACAGACTTTCAAGCTCCTTTCAGCTATCTACTCTACCTCATACCACTGATCCACCTGATCACACACGTGTAAAAGATAAATGATCACCAATATACACATTTTGTGCTGAACCAGCACTCATCAACTCCCACACATATATATAATCAGTGTCAGTTTATATTAAGATAGCAAATGTTTAAACTTTAATGGGCAGGCTTCAATCTACTCCACTCTCCAACTTTTCTGTCATCCATACCATTGAAAATCTGAAGATAGAATACTCAAATGCCAATATTATTGCCACGCCCATGTTGTCTTGATTGATGAATCCATTTTTGTAAAAAAACATTATATATGTGACTTCTGTCAAGTTGACAATTTTCTTTTTGTTCATATTGCCTTTATTTTTTTGCTACTATAAGTCAATGTTTTTAACTTATGATCCATGGACACTAGGAAGCTAAAATGTTCTCACAAGATTCTCAAAGACTTGAAAAAAAAAAATGATTGAAAAAAGAATGGCAGAAAAGTAAATTAAAAACAAAATCTTAATTTCTTTCACTTATTTGTGCAAAAGTTTTTTTTTTTTTTTCAATCTGCAGTCACTATTAATAGCAAATAAAAAAAAATATTCTGAAAATAATTATAAGTTAATCAAAAATATATCCAGTACTCAAATTTTCACATATAGGTCTCCTGAGTGATTGGCTGAAAAGAAACCCATGGTGGTTCTGAACATATGACAGATGTATTTTAAAAAGCACCTAATATCACACTAAACACTTAGAGGAGTTGATTGTCAGAAATAATAAAAAAGAAGTTTTACATTATGAAAAAAGTTGAAAAATTGCTATAAGTATTGTGATTTTTTCCAATTAAATTATTCTCATTTGTCTGAGCACTGCTGCATCTTCTATCATCTGATTTCCATTATAATATCAATTATAATCAATTGCTAAAAAAAAAAAAAAAAATCCCTTTAAGATTATTTCCTTTACTACTTAAGGTTAATGAAGGTCACACTTTAATTTTTCTTTGAATTATGCTTTCTTGACTAGAATCTTCTAAAAATGATTTCTTGAAATGAAAAATAAAAACCAAGTGTACTTCAAGAAATCTATAAATACCAATTTTATCTGACCTTTGAAAAAGAATCAATAAGAAACTACAGTAATCTAAAATAGAAACATTTTTTTTTTTAATATTTTTTTCTCCACTTTTGAAAGAGAAAACTGTAATTATCAAAATGTTTTCTTAGGCTAACATGAGAACTGCTTAAAGTTAAAAGTATATATCTGAACAAACATTCTTATAAAAAATAGTTACAATGTTTCTGACAACAAAATTGTTACTTTTTTAAAAATAAATCATGTATATATTATTTATTTATTCCAATTGTCCTTGATAGTTCTAAAAAATATATATAACATATATGTCATTTTATTTTTCTGAACTTAATGTACTTCTATGTATTATATATGTGTACAGTATATAAAATACTGATTATGATACATACTAAATACAATACATTCTATACATTATTAAACTGAAATATATGTCTATATGTATTTAATTTCTTATCTAATCAATGTAGTACAATATATATATATATATGCAAAAAATAAATTATCATAAATATAGGAATGTAAGGGGGGATGTGTTTTTAGAAACAAAATCAATTTTGTCTCTACATTCTATGTTACTCTGTTAATAGAATTCATTCTTTACAAAAATAAATAAAAACAGAGTTTAAGCTAATGATTTATATTATTAATCTGTAACTATTTGAGATTTCATTATTTTTATCATATAAATTTTAATTTTATTACTAAGAACATGGAATATCAAATAATATGCGCACACACACATATATATATATATATATGCATCTAATATGGCAAATATGATCATTTGCTTCAATCTATCACTATAGTAAAAATTCTGTATAGATCAGGAATAATCAATTGTAGTGATGGACATAGAAACTTAAACAGATACTCAGCCAGCATGATGATGCAGTAGCCTATAATGGATTATTCAAAACTGTTTTATAATTACTAATAATAATTGGTTTAATAAATTATCTCTTTTCTTTGCAATTGTAATTTTAGATATGTAGTTTTAAAACTGACTTTCTTCACGCTGAACATGCTTTCAGTATGCTATGTATGATTATGATGCTCAACTATAAAATCAATTTTTAAAACTACATACATTTACCTTTTCTTTATAAATGAAGGAACATTTATATGTCTAAAATAATAATAGTTAGTTAAAGGAAAATGTAATGATTTAATAGGTTTTATAAATTTTAGTTATGACTTTATTTAATTCAAGTAAGATATTTTAATATATCTCATCTATGCACAAATACATACGCATTAAAACAAAAAAAACCTACACACTGAACTTGAAATTTTTATAAGATTATTAATAATATTGTTTGTTTGTTTTTAATACTGCATTTCTTTATAAGATTTACCCTTACTTTTTATTTCTCAATATCCACAATACATCAAGAGTTCTGACATATACTATAGAGTGACCATCTCTGTATTCAATTTGTTTTTAAATGAAATTAATACGTAAAAAATAGACAAAAAATTTCAATAAGTTTAGGACATTTCATTCATAGTGCATAACATAGTCACTGATTCATCTAAAATTTGACAATAATAGGGTATCTGATTATTTTTAACTACATGGTTACATAAAGATAAAAAACATTCAAAAGCAAGCCTGGTAAGTATGGTCTTTTCCTTCACAGCCCATTGAATGAGTTATAGGAGAGCCCTTTCTGCTATGGTGAGCTATTTAAAGACTTTATTTTTAATATGTTATGTAGACACTTTTTAAAATTTCCTAAAATGATTATTTTTTTAATAACTCCAAATCTTTTTTTAAATAATAAATCTATGCACTACATTCAACAATAAAACAATTCTAAATTATCTATTTGCTTTATATGGTTTAAATTATAATTTATAATTGTTTCCATGTTAAACTGCATATATTTTTCAATAAATAAATTAATTAATACAAAAAGTAACAAGAATAATATTTCAGCATAACAGCAAATGTACTAAAAGTAAAAATTGTAATTTTTTGAGGGAAGATTTAGATAATTAATGTCTGAGAAAACTGAGATTTGAATAATCAATATATTTAGATTCATAGACTTTTTTACTCACATAAATATTTCTTTTTTTTGTTGTTATTAAGATTTAATATAACACAATTATTAGAGGCTCTAAACTAATGTAGAAGGATAGAATGTCATTAATTGGAATATCTATCATTCAAAAATCATTTATAATTCAACTTAAAATTTCAAAAATGGGTTTTAATTTGCACACACAAATTATCAACATTTTTAATTAAATACTTGTATATTAAAAAGCCTATCTGCAGTTAGCTATATTTTTTCCTTATCTTAGCAGATAGAAATTAAAAGATATTAAAATCCAAAAAAGTCATGATATCAAATACTTATGACTAATGGTATTTTTGCTATAAATAAATAACAAATAAATGAATCAAATTTAGTTCAGATACTAAAAAAGATATGGTAAGAGTGGTCACATATATCAGCTGCATCTAAATTCAATATTAAATACCGATATGCACCAAAATTAGTGAATTCTCACAAACGTTTCAAATAATGAAATAGGTACATGATTAATTGCTTTGTAGGCATTCAAAAACTGTGCCTGTTCAAAAACATTTCATAAAGAATAGCCTACATAGGTCAATTAAAAAAACTTACAAAAAATACTTTCAAAAAAACCTATTCAAAAATGTTTTTCAAAAAGAATTAATTCAAAAACTCCAAAATGATAGCGCAGATAAATATATGAAATATTATGTGGTTTCTTTGTCATCAAGAATATATACACCTTTACCCCACTTAGCGATTGTCTACTTAGTGATATTTCGCAATAGCAATCATCATCAATTTGTACCCACTACTTCGATGTACTATCGATTGATTATTCACTATAACGATCGGGAAAAATTAAAAAAAAACTTTTTTGGCAGCCATCTTGAATTTTGCGTCACTGATGATGTCAGAGATAGCTATATTAAATTCATTTTACCCAAAAGCAAAAGTATATTATTGTAATATGTATATAGGTAATGACTTTGCTGTAATTGTATACACATACAATATTTTATTCATAAAACCCTCAAAATATCTATAATTACTTTATACATCATATATAATAAATAACACAGCAAATGTTCATCCACTTTTTCTTTTAAAATACGTATATATGTTCTACAATAATATCAACAAATTAAAAATCCTTCTCCTTTTTCTTTTCAAAAACATTATTTTCTTATCTCAATACTGAACATATACAGTATATATATTTATATAATACAAAAACTCCAACGTTTCAACGTTGATTTGTAATTAAATAATGTAAAAGAGTAATAAAATATAGCAGTGGGAGAGAGATATCCTTGAAAATGACTGTATGAAGATTTGTATTATAAAAATACTGTAAATACAGTATATATATATGTTCAGTATTGAGATAAGTTTTTGAAAAGAAAAAGGAGAATTTTTAATTTGTTGATAATACTGTATACAAATACTCCAATATATAAATACAGTACAAGACAAATAAAATGACATCATCACAAACTTTCAGTGTGTGTTTCTTAAATACGATATATTATTTTTAGAACACCTGGATAATTATGTAACATGTTGTTTACACTTAAGATGTTTCAAATAAAATAAAAAAACAACATTTTAAAACGATGTCGAATTAGAAAAGTTTTAAAAAAAAAACAGATTGCATTTAATTAAAAATCTTTCTACTCAAATGGGGGGTGCATTATTACATTACTAATAAACCTACCTGTATGTTTTAGAAAATTAGAAGTTAGATTTTTTACTTTGAAAATAAGTTGATTTTTTTTTTCTATATGTTCAATTAAATAATTAAACATTGTTTTTTAATTTGAATAATTTCACATAAATAATAAAATAAATTTATAGTAGTAATATATACTATAATACAATTTAAAAAAAAAAAAAGCACTTCAGTATAGATTTTTTTTTCATTACGATGAAAAACTTCCGCGGAAGAATATAAAAACTTTTAAATTCAAATTTAGTTTTCATTGCTGTTCTGTACTTTTTAAAATGAAAATATGCATTTTTTTTCCCCTAGTGATATAAAACTTTTCTTTTTAGATACCGTATTTAGTCATCATTGTCATGAAAAAATCAAGAGAATCTTTGAGCTTGGAAATCAGTGTGGATATTTTACGTCACTGGAACCGACCAATTTTTTTCCCATAGACCTCCATTATAAGTACGATATTCTTGCTTAA
This sequence comes from Epiperipatus broadwayi, assembly GCA_028023455.1. Lineage (NCBI taxonomy): Eukaryota > Metazoa > Onychophora > Udeonychophora > Euonychophora > Peripatidae > Epiperipatus > Epiperipatus broadwayi. The sequence continues at coordinate 2,598,534 of JAQFVV010012497.1, forward strand.
CAATGAGTTTTGGAGGACCAATTGCCATCGCTAACTGGGGTAAAGGTGTATATATAATATTGTTTGTCTATTTTATACTAAAGAGCATCAATATATATATTAAATATTATTGATCTAATTACAACACAAAGTGAATTAATTATATTATGTACAATAGGATACTTGAATTATAATGGATGCCTTAATTTTTTATAACTTGAGTCATATGTACTTCTTTGAAAATATCACACTATAAAATACATATTACAATATGTTGAAAATCTTTTCCAGTGATATACAGAATAGTTTGGTCCAGTAGTAGACTGGGAAATTCTAGAGATCAAAGATCACAGATTATAGTCAAGTCCTGGCATTTCTATTGTTCAAACTTTTTAGAAACTCCCATGCATTCGATTATTGTTATTATTTTTCAATAGTCAAAATGGATTGATGGTGTTTTTGTTATAATGATAAAAAAATTAGTCTGCATACTTCTACATTCTTTTGTCATTTTGAAGAATTTTATAAAGAAAATCCAATTGAATAGATACTATGTTTTCCAAGTATAATATATATGATATTTTCTAGTAAAGCTAACTAAAATGATTTGTAAAAATCTATCCCAAATTGCTGATGCTTTAATGAAGACGATGCAACTAAATACTAATGTGATAATTGTCATTATAAATATTTTAAGATAAGTTCACTATAATTGAATATTTTACACAAAAGAAATGACTTAAAAATCAAAAGCCTTCAGTTTAAGCATTTAATGTTAAGTGGAAGTATTTATATAAATTGTATTAAATTATTTATCTATACATCTTAACATATGTTCAACCTTGATTGCATTAATATATATATAATACTTAAATATTGTATATTGTCTACACTATATTCTTCCCATCCTTCTTCTGTATAATTAAATGAATATATTAAGGTCCTATGTATGAGTAGTCAGATTGACTTAAGGTCAATATGGGTATGACAATAATATTGACATCAACAAGAGCTTTGAGCAGTCCATACTCAGATTTTCAATGAAATGAGTGGCTGAAGAGTTAGAGAGTGGAGAAGATTGAAGCTTATCCATTAAAGTTTAAAGGTTTGCTATCTTAATATAGACTGAACATTGATTATATATGAGTGTGGGAGATGATGTTCTGGAACAACTTATGAATGCTGGTTATTATATATATATTAAAAGCATAAAGCTAAACTAGTCAATAAATAATTAAAATTATCCCAAATTCACAACTCAACTAGACTAGCAAAAAAAAAACACAACTTCTAAAGTATAACCAATGGTGTCACTGCTACTGGCAGACTTCTCAAGTGTAAAAAAACTACAATGTTGCTATTTTGTAGTTATTTACATTTGAGAAGTCTGCTTGTAGCAGTGAAACCATTGGTTGTGCTTTACAGTTGTTGTTTTGTTTTGTTTGTTGTTGTTTTTTTTGCTAGTCTGGTTGAGTTGTGAATTTGGGGTAATTTTGATTTTAATGTCTAAATTAATAATCACAATTATAAATTCTAAAAAAATTTGTTGGTTTATCAATAAAGCAAATATTATTGATTATTACTGTTATTATTGTTGCTAATAGTATGATTGGAAGTGATATTACTGACACTTCTACTTATTGAAGCAAATTATTAAATTTATCCAAGATGTCTTCGCATGCAGATTTTATAAATACACAGCATCTTAAAAATTATATGTATCAAATTTTGTTTTATTGCAGTTAAAATTTCATTTAAAAAAAAATACCCACACACATGTAAAGTTAATTCTGAAAGCATAATAAACAGAATAATCAGATACAATATGAATTATAACAAGAACAACAAACACATTTAAAAATATTTTTGGTATAGTAGTAACTTTATCATTTCAGCTAGATGATTTAAACTACACTTAATAATAATATAAGATTTTAATATAATATTCAAACATGTGTGTGCATATATGAATAGTTAGTTAATGTTTAAAATTAAAAAATATAATCATAAAATATTAAGAAATTTTTTATTAGAAATAATTAGATTTATTACTAATTATAATGGAAATTTTAAAAAAAATAAAATGAAAAAAAAAAAATTCATTTAGTTAGATATTTTAATATTATAAGTAATTTATTGGTAAAACAATAAAGTGGATTTATTTTAATCACTAATTAATGTAATGTGGCATTTGATGTTTTAAAAATAATATTTGTCTATAATTTTAAAATATCCTGTACTAAAATGACTGAATACACAAGCAACTAAACATTTGCCTCTTTAATGGCAAATGTTCTTCTACATTGTCCTGAATAAAGAAACTAAATGTCTAACAAAGTATATCATTTAACAATGAATTTAAAAGAAAGGAAAATCAAATATTTGGATTTTACTATAAAAAAATTAAGAATACTTCACAGAATGCTACATTTTATTTGAACTGCATTATTTTACACATCTCTTCTCCAAACCATAAATCATTTGCTAAGGATTTATATTTTCTACATTAACATAAAGCTTCAGATGACTATTGTATATGTGAATTAATAGATTAACAAATTGCTTTATCTTATATTCATGAAAAATTACTTAAAATGTTGGATGTTTATTTTAAAATTAATATAACTAGAAGATTAAATATTACTTAATATTTCAATGACCACAGTAATCTAAAGTTATAAATAATTATTATGAAAAATGACTGTACATAAATGGAGTTGTATTCATCAATATTTTATTTTCATAAATATGCCTGGAGATTTGCTAATCAGAAAGTTATGTGTTAAAGAATTAATTAATGTTTTTAATACCTAAGGAATGTAAAACAAATAATTATAGATGTCAAATATTGTTTGAAAAACTTACTATTTATTGGCTTTATATTTGAAAAGCTGTCTTCATTATTAAGTATTTTCTATAAACATTAAGTGTTGTTAAATGTATTCATTAGGATACTTCAACTTTTAAAAAAAAAAAATCCCAGTCATTTTAAAATTGTGAATACTTAAATGATTGCACCTGGATAATTATTCTGGAATGCTTTTAAAGAGTAAGAATTATAATTTTAAGAATATAATATAATTATTGAATTTAATTTTATATTATTTAAAGTTTTATTGTTCTATAATAAAGGTATGATAAAGATATAGGTAACATATATTTATGATTATAATTTGGTATAAATGTGTGTAATTTGTTGTACCTTGGAGATCAGTTGACTAAACCTTAAGTTAATTAAAAATCATTTATAACCAAGATAATATCCAATATTTTATGTTTTATTGATTTCTTGATATAATCCCATACTTTATACAATAGTATCTAGAGTATACGTTCAAATATTTGTTAAGATTATCCTTATTTTTTATTTTTTTTACCTAAAGAGATATTTATACAAGTCTAGATATTATTGTTTAATTAAAGCAAACTCCTAACAATACTTTATTATAATTTTAGTTATAAGTTTGATAAGCATATTATATAATGCCACCAATGCTTGGGATAATCAAGTCAAGTTAAAGTTGTATTTTTATAAGAATAAAATATATAAGTTGGGTTAATAATCTACTCTTTATGATTCAGTTTATGAGTTTACCTATAGAACAGGCTATTGTTGTCTTAATTAAGGATATAATAAAACATTCTTATATTTTGCTAATGGTTGTCACTTAAGGCTTTAAATAAAATGCTATACAACCTTCTCCAATGGAATATTATTGTTATCACATCACATTTTCAATATATCATATAGGTATTTATTACTAAAGTAGCAAGTATTTATTCATAATAATATTACAATATTATTTACTATCTTTGTAGAGAACATATCATTATTGTTATAATGTTTTTGTTTTAATAATATATTACATTACTTTATTGTTAATAAAATTAATTTATATTGTTAATTATGTGGTTTCAGTTAAGGTTCCATGTTTTTATAATAAATAAAATATAATCATATGATCTTATAAGTTATTTCACATTGCTTAAAAGAAAGTTTTTTAATTTTATTTATTTACATCATTTCAATCATAACTTTTTATTCACTTGAGATATGAACAGATACAATAAAATCCCTTTGATATTTAGTCATGTCAATAATAAATCATTTACCATAATTTCTGAGATGCGGGTGTTTTTAAGGATAGTAATTTATATGTTGTTAAAATCCTGAGATAATTGCTCACTCTAATTAATATACCATAAGAACTTAGAACAAACATATGTAAATGTAGAGAATTTATTTATTAATGCTTAATATACCCTTTAGATATAGAATAGGAGAATCAACCCTGAGATATTAATATTGCTAATCTTAAATAAGCAATTACATATCAGTGTATTTTCTTTTAAATATTGTTAAAGAATCTCATACTGTAACACATTGGAAGGGGTGTTTTGTTAATCCTCTACCTTTTAAAAGTATGGATCATACTCTGGATAATAAAGAGTTTTGTCTTTTTGTCAACATTCTTCATCCTCGTAATAAGGCTCATTAGTTCCAATATAATACTCATTTTACAATCATTATGAATTAATAATTCAGAGATGATTATGTAAAAACTACTAGATATTAGGCATTTCTAACTATATGTCAACCCTAGAACATCATTTTCAAATTTGCTTTCTATATAAGAGTGGAGGTGACATATATATATTCTGAATAATTTGATAAAAAACTTGTACAATGATATTAACATTTGGCAAGTTATTCATTACAATGTTTTACATATAGATATTTTTATTAGTTATATATATATGCAAGTAAACACATACATGTATAAAAAATAAAATTAACAAAATTGGCAATTATTTTTTTTAAAAAAACTAAAACCAGAATACTTAAAATAATCACACCTAAAAATAAATCCTATGAAATCAAAATTTTTTATTAGTACTCTAAATTAGAAGACATTTTAAAACAACGGAATTGCAAATTTTCATTTATTAAGCCCACCTATACAATATCTACCTACATTTTAAATTTCATAAATTCATGCAAAAAAAAATTTTATTATTGAGAATCAAAAATAATATTATTTAAGATAAAGAGATTTCTAATGGGAATAAAAAAAATTATATAAATTAATAGACCAGAAGAGAATTGTTTTTAGTCAAAATTAATGTGGTAAAAAAATTTAATAGGAAAACAAATATCCTTAAAGAATGGTATTTTTAATTTTTTTTATAAATAATTTATGCTATTAAAAAAGAACTATTTCTCTCCTTATGTGGGAGGAGTGGGTGAAAGTTCAGTTTACTTATTTTGTTAGCAATGTTTTGCATAATTTATGAACTTTAATTATTAGCTTGCCCAAGTTAAGTGTATAAAACAAAAAATTAATTAGGTAAGTTGAGTCACCTCGGACTAATTTAAAAATTCATTAAGAACTCAGCCATGAAATTTTTTATTCAATAACGATTTATGGGTTAGAAAAGAAAATTAAGTCATTAACAACTTAAATGAGATAACTTTGCATATTTAAGAAATGATTAATAGTTCCTGATGACAGAAAAAAAGGGGAAAGAACTGTGATCAATTTGTCTGAATGATTACAAATTACTTTCATAAGTAAAGCAATTTCATTTTGTTTATCTTAATTAAAATACATTTTATTAAAAAGAAGACTCGTTATTAATTTTAAATAAATTAAAACAAAGAGGTTTAAAAAAAGATTTCTTTTTATACTAAAGTCTGGGACCCTTTTTATTTTTTAATATCACTCAAGATATAAGTTAAATCTTCATTCAAATGCAGATGAAAATAACTGGGAAACAGAATATTACAAAAAAGCAATAATTGATCACCAATGCTAGTATACTCTTATCCATTAAATGAAAATAAGGTTTCTTTACACAAGGACTTATTACAGGCAATCATCAATTTATATTTACTATTTTAATAAACAAATACTGTAAATAATATTATAGCAATTTTTTTTTAATGTTTCATAATTTTTTAATGAAAATCATTTTTTAATATTATTGATATAATAGGATGCTGATAGCTTAAAAAAAAAAAAATCTTTCCAAGATAAAATGCCAAAAATGTTCCTTCCCAAAAAAATTACAAGTTTTAATCATTATATAATTTTAAAATAACTTTCATATATAATAATAAAAAATACTGACAATGCATTGAAAATTTGTATATTGGTTAAAATACAACTTACCTTACTTTTTTATTTAATACCTCTGCAATAAACAAACTGTTCAATTCACCAAAGACAAAATACCTTTCAAACATAAACATAAACAAACATGGTAGGGAAAAAGTACATTTTTATTCATTTATATTATTTTAAAAACTGGGATCTCATATAAAAATCATCTCTACCAAAAATAAATTGAAAAATATGCAGGTATATATTACATTTATTAATCTACTTTTTATGGAATTGGAATGCATCTTTATAATATAAAAAAATAGCAAAATGTATTTAGACAAAACATGCAAATTCAATAGCAATCAAATCAAAAGATTTACACCTTAAATAGTTACAAAAAAAAAAAAAAAATAAGCATACAAAATTACCAAAAATAAATTAAGAAATGACATTATGTTAACTTAAATTTATGTACATGATTTATTTTAAGAATTCATTTAACATAGTGACAATCTCAAAATGATTTTAATTCAGCTACCAAAATGAGTAAATAGTTTCAATTAACACTAATAAATTAAAAAGCAAAATTACATTGTGCTTATTAAAAAACAATTTACACTTCACTTATACAAATATTAGTATTTTTATTAATAATATACTTATAATTTGATTGTGTATATATATAATCTTGAACATTTGAAACAGAAAAGATATATATTACAATTAGCAGAAGAAAAAAAACTATTTGAATTATAATTTGATTGTGAAATGTTTTTCACATCTGTGACATCATCGAAGGTGCACTCAGCCATGTCTAAGTTGCAAAAAGCAAAAACCAATTCATTGGTGCAGACATGAAAAATGTTTTGCAATCAAATTACAAAGACAAATGAAGTGAAGAAAGATTTAATATATCAATATATAGTACTTAGTAAAATATTTATTCATTAATTATTACTTAAAACTTTTTTATTAGTGAACATTCAAAGTTTATAGCACATTTTTGAATTTATGATCAATTAATTTTTTAACTATAAAAAATCTTATGAAATTCCTGACTTTATTCTCATTAGTCAGCTAAAGATTTGTTTTAATGTCTCAATACTTTGTTACAAAAAATCATCATTAAAATGCATGTTATCTTTGTTAAATTATGTTAAAATATATTAATAAGTATAATAAAAAGTATATTGTAACGTATCCCCCCTCGCTTTCCTCTCACGTGAGATTTACGGTTACCAAGAGATTACGGCTTCGAAACTAACATGACACAGCGTAAGGCTTTATTTTTTTTCTTACATCGACAGTTGTTTATAATCCACATAAGAGGGCGCCAGATACGATTATTTAAGTGTTTTAACTACTCGCATCACCTTACATTATGTCAAAACGATTCCGAAGTCAAACTCTTCCGATCTAACTCGATACTCTCAGCATGGACCAATCCGATGACTCAGGGTCGCTACACGATTGTCCCTAACAAGACTCCTCCCGGAGAAGACGCATTGACCGCTAATTAAAATCAGCATGTTTCTTTACTAAGTCTATCACGGAAGAGCACACGTCTTGAACACCGCTGACATCCTTGTGTTCGGGCGTAAACGAACACAAGGCTTATAAATCATCCCCCCGCTTTATTGCTTACAACATAAGTTATTGACATTTATTTTCATAGACCCGCCCTCTCTTAAGACTATCTTAACTAGATTACATACTAAAGAAAACATCGTGACTGAGTCACGATGTTGATACATAAAACAATATAAAACAAATATTAATCTAAATCTAAATGACGAATCTATCTAATTTTAAACAATAACTATGATAACAAGTATAAATTAAGAATTTGAATCGTGTGAAATGATTTGATAAATGCTCGAATTGATTATATATGAACAAGTTTATTAAGATATTAATTTTGTTAAGTTAACCTTTTGTAGTCACACACACACATAAACACGCTCTCAGAGAAACATAATTAATAAAACAATATCATTCGAAATAAAGTTCATTTCATGGATTAAATAATTCTCTATCCTGACTTTCATTTAAGTTTAAAGTTCATGTGAATAAAGTTCTGTTATACGATAAATTATCAGACGAGGAAAGTTCAAGTTTGATTTGTACAAATTAGGTAGGTTATTTACGAGATTGCCTGTAAGAGTTCTAGATTGAGTGAGTGATTTAATATAAACATATTTACCTAGGTTTTATCTTGGTTGCGGCGATTATCGGTTGATCCTGGTACACGTGGGAATTTTGCGGAACATATTATCAGCTGGAGCATTCACGAAACACGATGTTATCGGAGTTGCATAGTCCTGGAGATTTTGGTAGCGGAGCGCCGATCAGTCACTGAGAGGTTTCTTAGCCCCTCATGACGATCGACGCTCTTGGTATTAATTTCGGAATAGTCATCTTTAATGCCGAGGAATTCGTTGAGTTACTTCAGACCAATTCAGTGGTACGCCAATGGCATAAGCGTCGGATGATGAGCAGGTGATAATAACAACAGTAATGATCGCGTAATAATATCACTATATCAATAGGACAGGGATATCTATGTAGAATAGCATCTAGAATCCTGTTCTATCTTTTTTCTAATAGGTTTTGAGGTGTATTTAAAAGGTTTGGTCCATATCTTGGGATCCAATCTACCCCCAGAGTTCCCTGTTTCTCAAGTTGTCGTTCAGGTCCGCGTTAGCATTACTCACTCAGATTTTTTGCTACAGGCAATCTTTATTTTGAGGCAATCTCGTTTCGCAATCAATCTTATTCTTTCACATTTTTAATGCATGCGTGTGTGTGTGTTTTTTATTAGAACAATACATGCTATTTTAAAATTAGAAGTCGAGCATTTATCATTTCATTAAATCCTTTCTATTACTCTTATTTTAAATGATTTTCTAAAATAATCCCGTGTTAAATTCCCATGGCGTTTTTGAAGGACAATTATACATTTTAATTAAGAAAGCGAATTTTGATTTCTAACCAAATTATATTTATCATGTTAAAGAAACAAATTATATTTAAACGTGAATTATATTTATCATTTTAAGATAACAATTATATATTTATTATTTATCAAATTGACTCATATTTATTATTTAAGATTACAATTATACTTATTATTTATGCAAGTGAATTATCTTTATTATTTAAGGAATAAACTCCATTTATTATTTACCAGCTTTAATCCTTTACTTTATACGTTTACGATCTGCATTTTTATGGGTGTGTTTTACAGCGGTATTTTATACATATATTTTATACGATGAAGGAAACTATTCTAAATTACGATAATGAGGTTATGGTTGCTTGTTGGTGTGTGTGTTTCTTGATGCTTTCTGGATTTAATATATTGTAACGCTGTATAATTACAAGTATATAATAAATAGATATGCTTGTGTGCTGATAATAAATTTCATTTTGTTTTTCCATATTTACTATTTCACTTATATAATATCTCGACAAAAAAAAAATAGTAGGCAAGCATAAAATAATTTTAAAAATGTAAATTCTACATATTAATATTATTTACCAAAATAGAACAGTTATTTTCTTGTCTTTCAATGTCCTCTCTAAATCTTGCAGGCACATTTTTGCAATTCAAGTGAAATTCAGCATGTGTCTATTATTTCTTTCCTTTTTTTAAAAATAAATAAATTCAAATTTCATTTGAAATAGCTTCAGTAGCAATTATGATAAGCCTATAAAAATTCATAAAGTGCTTCCTTTAATTTAGTGATAAAGTAATAAATATTAATTCAATTGGGGAAAAAATGACATAATATTCTAAAGTCCCCATTTTTTTTATAAAAAATAGATTATTCATTTATGAAATAATGAAAAGAGAAAAATAAAAGGACTCCTGAATATAATTCCAACCATATGAGACAATTTTTTAATTAAATCTGGAAAAAAAACATTAAATTTGTAGATGGAAAACATAAACTGGAAAAACATTACTGTAAATAACCATATATTGCATTCAAAAGCTTTAAGTCTATAGGAAATATTGAAAATGGTGATTTCAAATCTTCCACTGCAAAAAGAGATGATTATATAAATTCAGAAACAATATAAATCGAAAAACATCAAATACTGGAAAGACAGCATCTGCTTGCTAACAAGGCTGCTATTACTTTTTCTGTAGAATTTTAAAAATTATTGAAAGTGATGATTCTTCTGATATGCCAACATCAGAAAATCAATAATCTGACATTTCATCTTCCATTTTCATAATAAGAATAACAATTAAAAAAGATATATTAAGTTTTTATTTTTTAAAACAACTGATTGAAGAAACTATGCACACATTAGAATATATATGTATGTGTGAATATGTGATCTCTCAATTTATTATTTTAGTCTTTTTCATAATTGCATTTTATTATTATTAGTTTGTTGATGGATACATAAACTTTAGTTTTCATTTACGTTCTATTATATGTATATGTGTTCTCTAAGTTGAAAGTACAACATGAATAGCACAGTAAACAATATTGTAATCATTGCTCCCATGACAAACTATATAAAATAAAAAAAAACACTTTTATTGTATACTTTTCATTGCTCTTTAATGATATACATATATAGTGATTATAAATTTTTTTTTACCAGATCCATAAAATAAAATTTAAATCCAGGGGCAACATAGAATTATTTCTGGTAAATGCAGATTTTCACAAACCCCCAACCCCCCTCCCCCAAATAGAAGGTAAAAGAAAAGAAAAGTACAAAAAACTATCATATAGCAAGTGACTAAGTTGTTAAATATTGTATTTACCTTTGTTATTCTTTTCTGGAAAGATATTGGAAGGGTCTCTGTCCTGATATGAATAATTTATAGCTATTTTACTTTTTTTTTTTTTTTATCTATATTGGTTAAATTTAAGACAATTCAAAGTCTGTTATTTTACTATTATTTATCAAGATCTAAAATTTTAAAAAAAACCTTTATTGATATAGCTATTGAAGGTTAACACTAATGTAGCCATAACACATCACATGATCACCATTTCTTATGCTTGCTCAAGTATGACTAATAAGCTAATGAGCTGGGATTGAAAATATTGTGTTTTCAATTTCAGACTCATAGTTTTGTAGTTAAGTAGAGATAAAAGGTGGCTGCTGGAGGGTTGCATTAGATCCTAAGATTTAGGTGCAATACTCTCAGATCCTCACTGATGAAACCCTCAAGCTAGAAACTAGTCTGGTAATATTGGATGAGTAGGCAGTAGATAGGGATTTTATACACAAATCTTGCATCCATTGATTACTTTGGTTTGCATTGAGTGGCACTACTGTATGGAGAGTTTTGCCTGTTTTAATGTAACCATATATATATATCAATGCTAGGAGGGATGGCCATACTAATGTAATAAAGCAGTATTCATCAATATCAGTACTATCATTCCATGTTATGGATGCTGGTCATAATATAGATCTTTTAAATGTCATTATACTATCCAGATGTGAAAACCAACAAAAATCCGACTGGATGAAGAAATGTAATAATACAAATAAATTATTTTCTATTTGGAAAAAAAAATATTTAAAATCCATAAATCAGAAGATATGCTAATTTCACATTTTCTCATCTACTGTTACCCTCACCACTACTTTCATATTTTAAAATTTTCAATTTTTGTTTTTATTGGATAAGCCTTTAATTTTACTGTATGTATTGTTGCTTGCAGCTTCTCGATAATATTTTTAAAATAATAACTGTTGTACAGTTGAGAGTAATATAGTTAAAACAAAATAGTAATGGATGGATGAACCCGAACCATCTATTGCACATGAAAATTTTCACTTTAATATATGTATATATACAACACACACAGATATGTTTATGAATATATATATATATATGCACACCTTTCAATCTTAGTTCAATCCTACTGCAACTATATATATATGAGTAATTCCTTTATTTTAATAGGGAACAGAAAAAAATAGAGAATAATAATTATCTATCAAACATTTTGTAGCAACAACTCATTATCTCTCCAGAAAGAAAACATAAAATAACAAAGAAATCCATAGTAGTACATCTCAGATCCAAAACAAAGCCAACAGATATAAACTAGCCTGAGAATATGAATATGACAGTTTTGATAGGGATTTATTAAGCAAGCATTTACCAATTACTTAAGAATCCATAAAGTGGCAAAAGTGGAATAGAAGAAATAAATTCACTACTAATGTATAATCTGAGAATGTGTGATATTTTGTGTAATTAATAAAATTTCTGAAGAAATTAAACAGAATAATATTTTTTTTATATTAAAACATTAAAAATAAAATATATATAATACAGCAAGTTCAATTCTTTGGAAAAAGTATTTTCTAACTTTTTTTTTTTGGTTGTTGTTTTTGCATCTAATTGTTTTGTTTTTTTTTAATTCTCATAACAAATTTTACTATCTGTAAACTGTACTGACACATTTAAATTAGACAAAAAATTTAAAAAATATTCTTGTCAAATTAATAATTATTCATCTAATTAACATGGTTTTACCATGTAAAATGAACAATAATATAAAATTCATTTCTTTACTTCCATCAATCATACGAAAAAAAAAAAAAACCTTATACAGTAATAATATCTATTTTCACTTGTCTCAATTATAATGAAGTCTAGATGGCAATGTTATCAACAACTAAAGACTCTAACCAGGCTAGAGTATCTGCTAAATAAAAAAATACATTTTCAGTTAATTTATTAAAAATGTAATTCCAGCTTATATATTGGTTATAATGGGGAAAAAGACAAAAAATAAAAAAGCAGTTTAATCAAACAATTAAAATATATATCATGTGAATTAACATGCAGTGACTAAGGTAACTGATTATCAAATTAAAATTCAATGTCTGACTTTTGTCAATCATACTAAAAAGTCTATTATACAGTGGATATAATCACATCCTAGATGGCAATGCATTTAATGCCTACAAACTTCATTTATGCTAGAGGCTGTTGAACAAAAAATATACCATGCAGTAGATTTTGTGCTTAAGATATAATCCAAGTTCTTCAAAAAAAACTTAATTGTGATATAATGGGGGGAGGGGGACTATGTAACCATCAGGTTTGTACATTCATGTAACAAAACCCAGAGTCCAGGTAAATATACTAAACCTGATCAAAATGGAATATGAAGGTCCAACCAAGTTTCAACCTATTTACCAGTGCTCCATCGTTTAACACCTTATGAATGACATTCCTTAGGTTACACACAGGCCTTGTTTTAATTCATGATCTGACTCCAAACTGGGAGAGGAATGAGACTCATAATTCTACCACACATGCAATACAAAAATGAGCTAATAAACTAATAATGGACTAAAGTTAACTAATAAAAGAGGCTGGATCAATATTCTAACTAAAATGTATATTAAACATATTTAATCAATAATTGGATTGGAATACAGCTAAAATGATAATGGAGATGAGGTAAATTTAAATAAATTTATTATAATTAATAATAATTATAAAATAAAACAGGTTATATACAACAGGAATCAAAATACAACTCATTTAACATGTTCAGGCATTATACAATGAAATGAGATTGATTGAAAGTAATACAGTGCATGCTCTCATCCAAGTGTATCAAATAACTTCCATACCCATGCTTATCTATTTGAGCTAATACATAAATCTGAAATGAATTCATACTATTTTATAAAGAATGTGATAGATAATAAAGATATCAGAGAAGTAGAAAGTAACAATGAATATGAGGTAAAAGTTATTCTATGTATTCTCAAATGAAGTGAAAATTTGTGATCATGGATAATCAGAAGATTGGGACTAAATTGTCCATTTTATAACTTCAATGATCATTAATACTAACAGAATTATCTGCAATTCAATATACTAATAAAATAGTATTTGGTTTGTTCATTATCAATATGTTTATGGTTATGTGATATTTTAAAATATTGAAAATATCAATGCTTAATTAGTCAGTTTCTTTTGCCATACTAACACTCTTCCCATTATATTTGAAGCATCAACATTTGACCAACATGTAGAAAAAGTACCATTACTTTCCTCCTGTTATAATTTGAATACAATTTGATAAAATAATCTTAGTAAGTCTGATATGTATACTAATATTATGGTATCTGCATTTGGAGAATTGCTTTCTCATTAATAATATATACATTGTTGACTTTGGATTTATTACAAATAATTGAGAAGTGTATGACAAATCTGGAAAATTTGACTGGTTGAAGATATTTTTCAAGTGCATTATTGAATTAATTACAAATATATATTACATACCTACTAGTGATTAATTTGTTTAGATCTGGATAATAATGAGTGCCTTTACATGGTTTATCTTTCCTTGGCTATTATTCAAATATACTGGACATAAATTCATTTCTATTATTGGAAACCAAGATTTATGATAGTTCTAATCCTTTTTATACATTTTAGTTTTAAGAAAATATCATTTTAATTTTAAAATCTGTAAGTTTTTGCTTTAACAAATGACTATGATAGTTGTGATTTATTTTTTTAAAAAAGATTATTTTCTAAAGAAAATATAAACAGATACTAAACTACTTTATTCATAATAGCAATAGATAAACACTATTTGTTTCTTTTTCCAGTTAACAATGATCTGCTTACTTGCTTCTCTTAACAAAAACAGAAATATGACTATATAAGCTATAAGAAATAGTCATTAAAATGTCACATTTAAAAATGGAATTAATCTTTAAAATTAGCAAATAATATATAGCAATAATGAACTATCTTCAATGACATTCCGTGAAAGCATTAAGTATAAGGATTTAGAAGCAAAATAACATTTCATCGAAGCAAAATGATTTTTTTAAATAAATATCACCTTATAACTTCACTAAAGCATATAATTATAATAATAAAAAATACTAGGTATATAAAAACTTTTAAGTACTACAAACAAAATTGGATGAAATATTTTGTACCATATTGTTTTAAGATCATATTCAAAAGTCACTGACAATAAAATAAACCTAGTTATAATTCGAGATGTGATAAGTGGTGAAATATTAAAAAAGACAGAGAATAAAAAAAAGGATATAAAAACAATAATAATTAAAAAATCAGCCTATTCAGATAAAATGAAGATATTTATTAACAGTGTTTTGAAAAACTGAATATTATTCATAATAAGTTTGCTAAATAAAAAGTTTTTAAAAGAGTTGCAGATGATTAGGAAGTATTGTGTTGAAGACCACACTAAATTGAATGAGATGCTTAATTTTAGAACTAGATAGGAACTACAAAGACAATTTAAAAGACCAACAATTATGTAGTATAAGGTGAAAAGAAAATGCAAGATATGAATTAATGATACTTTATTGAACGAATTAACACCAACTTTAAGACCAAAGGTTAAATACACTAAATTTTAACATTAGTCAGAAAGTAACAATTGTTAAATCACTAGCAAAATAAACTATCGTCAGAAATGGCAGTAACTATGAATTAATAATAGTACAAATGAAAATAAAAAGATAAGACAAAATGCTGAGTGCTAATAACTTTAAGCATCAGAGATTCATTTGAGAAGATAGATATATAGATAATTTTAAAATATTAGTATAGTTAGTATATATGCATAACAATACAGGCAATTTCCTAATAATAAATGTCTTTTTCTTAGAATTTCAATACAATTTTATTTGCAATAAATTACTTCCTCAAAAAAAAACCAATTTTTTAAAGTTTTTCTTTTGCCATTTATTAAACACTTATTTATTGCTGCCATTTAAAACTATGGATACAAAGAAATAGGATTACATAAGGTGATTGATTGCTTACAATTGACAAAATTCAGATCAATCAAATAACTGACTTAAAAATAAGGACGGTCAAATCTAATATGCTGCACTTATATACTGAAATTATTTACTTACTTATAAAAAAGATGTTTAAAGAAAATATATATGTGTGTGAAATTTTCAGCTCCACAAAAATGTTGGAGTACAAGATAGTTGTCATTATAACAGTATTTTGCCCCCATTATTTTGATTTTTGGATTTATCTGAATATTTAATGCAATGTGTAAATATGTTAATAAATATAACTTTTAAATTTTTAAACATTAAATAATAAATAAATGGCAGAATTGTTGCAAATATATAATTGGGATATAAAAAATTCCCATAGTACACTTTTTCATGTTATCCCCCATGCTCTACGAATATTCCCATAGTTCCCTGGTCTATTGAGAAAATTACTTCTCTATTATAAAAATATCTTCTTTCATCCTTCTTTTCTTATTATTATTCTCTTAATGCTATATTTTTACTTTATCCAAATTGAATACAAACTTCATTACATTATTTGTTATCATTAAATACAGAAAATGTTTAAACATTTTTTTTATTTAATGATGTTTTAATAAATATTTTTTATTGAACACTCAAACTCACCCACCAATATATGATATATCATAAAGGCAATAATTTTATATATTATAAACATATTTTGTATTTAATTCATATGAAATAAAAATATTGTATGAAGAGAATAATAATAAGAAAAAGAGTGTCAGAAAAGCTATTTTCATTAACAAAGGAAATAATTTCCTCAATATACACCGGAAGCTAATGTAAAAATTTATGAAGCATAGAGAATAATATGAAAAGGTACATTATAGGAAATATTTATACCCAATTTTATATTTATAGTAATATATAATAATATGGAAATAATTGAAAGTACTTTTGCAATTTATTTATCAGTTACAAAATTTAAAAGTTACTGTAATATATTTATTTATTATATGTATTGGTTGCAATTTATATTGATTTTATATGTTAGTAGAAATAATGACTACAACTACGATATTATGACTATATGATTGACATATGTAGAACTGAAATATAATTCAAACCAATTTGGATTTTTTGCCTCTTTTTTGCAAGAAGAATTCTAAGAATTTGATAAATGAGAAACCAACAGATAATTAACATCAATTTCATAAATTTAGCAAAAGAAATGACAGTTTAAAATATACCAAATTGTTGAAAATGGATTATTTAGACAAGTGTTTAAAACTGATAGTGTTAATTAGTTCAAATCTGTTATGAACGAATAAAGAAAACAAATGGCACTTAAAAATCCATATTGACTAAACATAACAGATAAAGATCATAGTCAAAAAACAAAACCATCATAAAATAAATCACTGCAGAAATCAATACATTGCTGAAGACTGCCATTAACTATCAAATCAATATACTGTGGACATCATGAGAGAATATTCATAACAATCTAATAAATCAAACTCACTAGCTTCTGAGAGAAATATAATGGATAGATTAAAAAATTTATATCTAGTGATCACATTTAAAAAAAGCTAATCAACAAAAATCTTAATCCAATTATAAACATGGTAGTGGAATAATCATAATTTGACAAACTATATATTCTTTAAGTCCAATTATTACTCTGCACAGATGCATAATCGATACTACTATTTAAATATTTTGGAGATCAGGTTTATCTCATATTGCAAAAGTATTTCTAAACAACATTATTTAAGTTTTTTAAAACATCTAATTTAAATATAATCGAGCATCTATGGGTCATTCTTCAGCAATAAATAAATGGTCTACATCTTCAATCAAAAGCTCTCATAAGAATTTGGACTTTTAATCCTGATAATTGTCATATTCTGCTAGTTGTCACTTAAACATCATATAATTCTATATTATGTAAAATTCATGCATTTCTTATATGTAACATAATATTGATATCATCATAGTTTTGTCATTACCAATCATTATTGATCCACTGCAGGGAAATCTTTCCATGGTTAATCCATTTTCTCCAATCCATAATTTCTCTTTGATGCAGCATTTTAGAAAACTTCATTATTTCATCCATCTATTTCACACATGTATTCTTTCTAAATCTTTTGCAGTCACTTGAGATCTAAATTAAAACTTCAATTGATTATCTACTGTCATCTAACAATATATTTAGTACAGTTCCATTTCAGACTCTTAATTCTTTCAATGACATCAATCTATACATTTGTTTTCTCATTCATGTATTTTATTTTCTATTCTTTCTTGTTACTCTCAATATATTATCTCTTCACACTTTTATTGTGCAATCTGAAATTTCTGTGTTGCTTTTCTGCTAAAAGTTCTCATTTCAATTTCAAACATAAGAACTGGTAAAATAAATATATTACAAACTTTGCTTTTTAAACTCATATGCATAGTTCCTTTTAATATTAAGTTATTCCTATTAAAAACATTTCAAATTTCAATCTATGATTAATTTTCATTCATTATGTTTCCATATGCGTTAATAATCTGATCAAAAGTTTCTAACTATTAATTTCTTCTAATCTATTATTATCAATCTTTATTTTCTTCTTATTCTAAAATCACTGAATACAACTTTAGACTTTTTAGAATTTATCTTTAGACCTACTTCTTTCTTTCAACTGATAATCATAACTTGAAAGTGCTAAAGTGGTGCTATTCAACATTTTTTCACTTGTATACTCCTTGAAAATATATTTCTATAAATTGTATCATTCACATTATCAAAATTTTCTGATTAATATAGTTAATGTTATTTCAAATTTATATAAAATAATTGTAAATAAGTTGCCCAATAAGAGAATTTAATGGCGAGGGACAAATAAGATAATTATATAGTGCATATTTATTTATATTCATGGTTCAAAAGATACAATGAATTCAAGTAAATAAAACACAGATTATTATAAATTAATATATCACTATCACCTAACTTTATAATATTTCAGCAGTGCTATCTGTAAAACAAACAAAAGTCTGACTAAAACAGCATAGCTAAAAAAATCAACATCTTGTTAAGTATATTGAAATTTAGATTTATGTAAACAAGAAGAGCAAAATTAAATCAAAGATTTTAACTACTAATAAACAGTTATATTTTTAATTATATATACAAAAAGACTAATACAATAGTCATTTTAATCTTTGGAAACTCTAAACACAACTATATAAGAAATAGAACTGGTTGAATATCGCCAACTAAAATTAAAATATAAAATATTATTATTACTGAGCGTTACATTATTTCAACAGCATACAACTTGTAAAACAAACAGGAAGTCTAAATAAAACACCATACATAAAAAAATAATCTCTTATCTATAAGCCTTAAAATAATGGTAGTAATAATTAATATTCAAATTCCAGCTAGCAATATGCAACTGATTCTATTTCTTATATAATTGTGTTTAGGAGTTTTTAAAATTTTTAATATTAGTCTTTTTTTTTTTACATATAATTCAAAATATATTTGCTTATTACCAATTAAGATAGGATAGCATTGCTGAAAAATATGTAATATTAGGTGATAATGATATTTTATATTTGCATTTTAGCTATCAATATGCAAATGATTTCTATTTTGTATATAAAATTATATTACTTAATTGATTTACATGTTTTGTCTGTCATGATTTAAATTTATGATGAAATAATCTGGTTTGTACCTAAGATTGGAAATCATTCAAGGATTATTTGCAAAACTATCACATAAATCTGAAAAATTTAGGTGACTTAAATAATCTTCATTAATTTTTATTCTCTTGGGTCCTCATTTTATTGACAAAATACTTCTCATAAATTACTACTATAAAAAAGTTTTAGAGACATGTAATTACCCTGCTGTACATATTTATTTCTGTTAATTTTCTTAAAGTCACCATATAACCTAATCACAGCTATTGCATTCTGACAAATATTGTTCAGACTGTGGCAATATCTTTGGTTCATATCTTGATATTCCAATGTTTTAATCATGTTTACAGAGTTAATATTTTTTCTAATCTACAAACCCAAAACATAATGACAACTCATATTCATTGCTCTTTTCTATAGCTTCTTCTGGTACTTGGATGTGATCTACTATGTTAGAACCATTTTTAAATCCAGTTTGTTCATTAGTTTGATTTGAATCCAAAATTCTTGATAGACAAATTATAATTTGTATATAGAACTGATAAGTTTGCAATTGCTAATATACTTCTCTATACATACTTCAAATCATCTGATACATATTTCTTATTTAGGCATTTGAATATAATTTTTCCAGCCATTTCTCTACTCCATCATCTGCTTCTTTTAAAATATCAATAATAATTCCATTATTTACTAAAGTTTTATTAACCATCATAGATTAAATTGGATGTCTCATTTTTTCATTTAAAATACTTAGCGGTGCTATAATTGTAAGAGCTGTTTTGTTTTCACGTTTTTCATAATTACACAGACCTTCGCAAAATTATTCCACACATTTTGTGATATCCATCTTTGAAATGCTTCCTTTCATGGTCAAAGAATTGGATTATATTTTTTTAAGATTTTTATTCTCTTTTATAGATGTTCATTACCAATTCATTCATAATGAGTTACAATATCATCAAATCTTTTCTATAATGTTTTATAGAATGTCAGATATTCTATTCTACTTAATGGATAATTTTTAATATTTTCATTTCTTCCACCCCATATATTATTTTGTCTCAACTAAAAATTTACTGATAATATGCTGGTTTTTTATACTGACTATATATGTAGTTGACTATAGTAAAATATCAGTTAACTTCTTATTGAATCTTTTCAAGTTTGAGCCATCATCAAAATCTGTAAATTTGTTTAAATGATTTGCAATTTTTAACTTAAATTCAATGGAATATTTCTGAAAATAATGAATACCAACTATTAATAATTTCTTTCTTAATAATCTTATCTCTGTTTTCATTAACACATATCTTACATCTTATTAATCAATTGTACTTCCTATGTTAACTCTATTAAATGCACAACACTCTTGAAATACATACTTCCTAATAGTCAAATCCATTTCTGCTTTGGCTTTTTTCAAATAAAATATTTCCATAGATTCTACAAATGTATTTCCTTTCCTATTTGAATCTCCATACTCAAATTCACCTACAGCACTTTCATCTTTCAATTGTTTTTTTCCAATTCAATCATTACAATTTAACCATAATAAAATGATATTTGGTTTGACACAAAATATTCTACACATCTAAATAAAAAACCACTACTACTTCATCAGAAAGAGAAATAGTTGAGCATAAATCTGAATTATTTACATTTAATCTTTTCTCTTAAACTAAATGGCTAATCTTGCCTCTCCTGATATTTCATCAATTTTTACAATTATTCTATATTTTGTTTACAATAAGTTATATTCCATTGGCATTTTTAACATTTGTACCTTTAGACTTGTCAATTTTTCATATCATTATTTCTCTCCGATTTAATCTAACTTCAAAAAGGCCAACAATGTTATACTTGTGAAATTATTCCAATTCATGCAACACTTTCATTTATTTAAAAGTGATCTACAATATTTAAGTTACTCCATAAAAAGTCACACAAACTTTGCCTCAACTGCCCACTTGACTAATAACTTTCTATGCTCCTAGAAGGGAGAGATATAATTTAGTTTTTCTGTCATGATTATATATATATAAATGGATGATCATTCATTAATATATTCATCCATCTTCAGGAAAACCCAATGGATATTTTTTAAAAAAATATTAAGTAACTGAGGGAAAAGCCCATAGTGTAAAGCCAGTAACCCCCTATTCTGCTGTACGATTCCAGTGCAGTAGTAGTGACAGACTTAAAACTTAAGATTCACAAATTGTAGCCCAATTATCACTATCAGTGCTTTAAGTTCTTTTGAGTTCCTAAGTAACTAATCATTAGATTATTTATTTGTATTTTTCACTGACTGATATATGTCAATGAGCAGCCTGTATATTCATTTATCATATGAATAATCACATACATTAAAACTGCAATATGTAATGTATCAATATATACTACTTCAATTATATGCTATTCAAAAAAAAGTATAAATGAATAAAAAAATGAAATTTCATAAATTTTATACTATGGAAATTATCCAATTTTTAGAGCATCATAAATGATCACATTTATTAGTAACATTTCTTCAGATTATATTGAAACACACATATTTTATATTTTATTTTTTCCCTGCCAATTCATGTAATAAAATTTCTAAAAATACCAACTTAAGTATTTTAGTTAGAAAAAACAACTGGTAAAATATTCTTGTGTTAAAAAAGTTAAGTATGAAAAGTTTCCCCAAGAATATGAAATGAATGTCTACAAGCATAGGTGACTGTATAGATTATGAAAATGATAAGAACTTAAAGGGGGGGGGGGCTATATCTGCCAATAACTAAACTGCTATTATACTTTTTTTAAAAACCTATGGGAGAAAAATGATATCATCTGGAGTATGTTCAATTGCAATGTAACTAAATTCTTCTAATGATACATCAAAATACAGTGAACAATATGTATCACATTATAATAAAAATTAATCACCTAAATGTCCAAGATATGCGATGTTTGCAAAGGGGAGTTTGAAAAATAAATTGAGCAGATATCACAGATTCACTGCAATAATAATAGCTATAATAACAAGAATCTTAAGACATTAAAAATTAGTCTTGCCCAGTTTCATTAAGGTCTCAAAGAGAAATTGAAAAGTATCCTTTAAGTTAACAACAACTCAAATATATATATATCTTAATCACACCAACAATTTTTGAAGAGATTCCCTTTAAATAAATGCTGTATAAATACTCTGCTGTTTCCAAAATTATAAATATGTATTTATGATGTTTGTGTGGGTTTTTTTTCTTATTGAAAGTACTTCATAAAATGATTAATATTATACAAAAAATTGAGAATGCCAAAAAGATAAAAATAAAAAATTATCATATACAAAAAGAAAAAAATATATTTGCTTACATCTAACTTAAGTATATATACTATATTTGTGTTTAATATGATATAACTTTAATATTAAAAAAAGGAGAGACAGAACTATTAAAAAAAAAATCCACCATCAAAAAATACAATAAAAAAAAACAAGCTGAAAATTGAATAATACAAGTTGTCAGTATCGAAATTATTAGTAAAGGCAAATCAAGTAAAGTAACTATTTTTAAATATAGGAAAAGTAACAACGCAAATTCAAAAGAAAACAATATCCATGTTATAATATGTAGATGGAGAGAAATAATACTGTCAAAAGATTGATAGTATATGATAATTTATTGAGATAAAATAAAACTATAATCACTGATAATTTGCTTAATCTTGCACAAAGCCTATTAAGTAGAGAGAGAGAAGTGTTCCACTAACTTCAAATATTAAAACAATATTCAATAAAAACTGAATTTGAACTGCTGAAAAAAACAACAACAAAAAAAGTAAAATATCTCAACTATATCATTAACAACAAGAAATTTATAATATTTTAATTAATAATAGTTAAATATGTTTTTAACAAAGTAATAAGCATATAAAATCAGTGATATCAATGAAATTTCTCAATTTGAACTAAATATATTTATATCAAACTTTATACAATAAAACAAAGTTATATTAAATCAATAAAACATACTTCTATAACAATCAATAGATTGTAGATAGTTATTGGAATATTGGTTTATCTAATAAATGATATATTTTTATCATACAATAGTTGTTGGAGATATAGTTTTTAATATTTAATAGGATGCATCTTCAAATATAGGCATAACTAATAATTAATGAATAAGTTGTTAATGAACTAATTTAGTAAAACATTAGTTGTTATAAATGCTTAAATATTAGTCATATAATATTTTAAACTTTTATATGAAAGTATAAATAACAGTTTAGCCTAGGTTGAAATTTTGAATTGATCTAAATAGAAATATTTGTTCAAATTTCTGGATAAAACTTTTAATATATTATAAAAATTGCAATGATATATGTGTGTACATACTGTAAAAGTTTTATTTTTATTATTTTTATTTGACATTATTTTACATTTCATTTAAATATAGATATGTCAATAACAAAAAAAAATTAAAATATACCATTTTTATTTCTTTTAATGTTTTTTTAAACTAATTAAAAGAAATTTATTCTTTTTTTTTTTTAAATCAGATATAGAGGAAAGGAAAAAATTAAAAACATACCTCTGATTATTATTAATTGTTAATGATTATTACAAATTCAAGTCTTATTTATGCTAGTAAGCAAAATAACTATCTATTTGCCTTGGATAAAAAAAAAAAAAATGTAAATCAAACACTAAATGTGTGAAATATTCTATTTATTTGAATAATTAATATATCTGTCTATAAACATGAGAAAAAGGAAATGTGGGAAAAACTGCTTTGTCAAATTGAAAATACAATTCTATCTATGACTAGTTTAACAAAATTTAAACAATCATAAAGAATATATTCAATCCATTAGAAGAATTTTATAATAATACAAAATGGAATTTGATATAATTTCAATTCTAAACTTCACACAAATAAGTTCTATATATATTCTAGAATGCATTAAAGTTCTATATGAAACATAACCATCATGGCCTGAAAAAAAACTGAGGACCAATATTTTATAGTAATAAAAGTGAAATACTGTCAGACTGTATTTCTATTTATTTTAAATACTTATTTGCCTGCCTTCAGATTGTTGGTAATTCTAATGAAATGAAAAGCTTCATATGAAACTGAATATTATTTCCTGATTTTCGGCCAATAACATTTGATATCCATGTTAAAAGATTTTCTAAACCTATGAAAATAATAAGATCGACTTTTTTTTTTAAGGTAAAATAATTTATTTAATTTTATTATAAGTTTAAATTCAATGAGAATGTTATAAGAAATTTCATATTTTTCTACATTGTTGAAAGTAAATAAAAATTCTCTACACTTTTGAAAATAATTATCATTACTATCATTTTTTTGTATTTTCTTAAAAAAATTCTTTGAAAATAATTACCATTACTATCATTTTTCATATTTTCTTAAGAAAAATTATGTTATTGTGAGAGACAATGGAGAAGATATTGTGTAGTTTTGCAAAAAAAAAAAAAAAAAGGTATATTTGAAAATGAAAATGTTAATTTAGAATAAAATGGGAAGAGAAGATATCCAATATTAAAGTATAAAAAATGAATAAATATCTAAATTTAAAATAAAAATTAAAAGAAAGAATTATTGAAGTTTATCATTAATTTTTATTATAGATGTTCTTAGACATGTCACTGTCTGCATATTTTTTATTAATCTTATCATTTTACTGAAATATGAGTATTTAATTCTGAATTTATATGAATATTTAAAAAATATATGACAATTTTCTAATAATTATTATTAATTAAACTAATAATCATTATTACATCATAAGGTACTGTTATTATCCAATTCATCTAATTAACTTATTAGAAATACAAGATTTAATGGCTATATACAGGCAAGCTCTGACGCTTAAGACCATAGATCACTGTTCCATTCTATCATTTTTGGTATGTTATGAACTCCCAAATAATAAAACATTTACTTTTTTAAATTCCAAAATAATAAATTCATTCCGACCCACCCACCCCTTCTCATGATATTAGCTGAATATTAATTATTAGATTAGATTAATAAATATTTATTTATCTAAAAACATGTAAACTTATAATAATTCAATTCATATATATATTATTAAACTTAGAAATAAAATTTAAATAAAGAAATAAACAATATGTTTCTTTTCCTTTTTATCTTTTCACCTCTAGTCAGTGTGCCATTTATTATCATTATATCTCTTTTCAATGTATATTGAGATAATAAACATTTAATGTGAAAGATTTAAAAATTAATTAATGTTATGGTTGTGTTACTACTACTACTACTACTACTACTACTATTATCATTATTATTAATAATAATGTTTCAACAATAATTGTTATTAATACTTTGCATTACATAGTATTACTTTACTTTAATTGTAAGGATTACAAGTGCAACCACATTAATTAGGTTTCAATGTATATTTTTTTACAACTACTGCTACTTAGTTTTTGATACAGAAATGGATATCAAGTTTAATTATTAAAGTCTTAAAAAACAATTCAATATAAAACTCAACTTCATAGACAGATATAATGATGATGATAATGATGATAATAATAATAATAATCCTTCTCTTTCTCAGTAAAATGCAATAAATTTAATGATGCAAAAATTAATAGAGAAAAAGCTATATAAGTATTTGACCAGTTTAATAATAAAACTACAAGTAATTTCTAAAGATTACTAAATTGTGTATAATAAATAAACAACAGTTTATAAAATAAATTAATATATATGTTATATTTTGTTCTAAGGCTCCTTCATTTATATTGTACATTGCATATAATAGTTCATGCTTTGTTGATATAAAGTTTAATAAGAATAGACTATGTACTGTTTATTGAACTGTATTTGTACATACACATATATATATAACATAGATTCTTTTTACATGTACAGTATGCATGTATAAATTAAAACTATACTATAAATAAAAAATGTAAAAAAAATTATATAATTATTATTAACAAATTGAAGGGATCCATCTCAACCATTCTTTCACTGAAATAATAAAAATAAAAATTCCTGTATCATTTTAAAAAAAAAAAAAATGTCTGACTTTCATTGTATTTCATTTTATCATACATAATACAACACATTAAATTTCAAAAAGAATAATAAAGGAAAAATAAAATATATGTTCTTTCAATATAAACCAAAGACATTTTATTAAAAAACGATGATAGTATACAATGCTCTGAGATGAAAAACGGATACATATATTGTAAAATTTATTTACAATTTTTTTTAAAAATGTGATTGTATACAGTATTAAGAAAGGGTAAAATGGCTGTTGATTTATTGTAAAATATATTAAATTTATGAATTATAATATTTTAGTTTGTTTATTTACATTTTAGATAGGGTACAAAAGAATTGTTTATACTGATACAACATAGTTTGTGGCATCACTGTATTTTTATATAATATTTTTGTAACAGTTTGATTAAATTCATTTTCATTAAATAGTATAAAATATTAAAATTAAACTAATCAATTTATTCTATTACATTAAATTTAAATTAAATGTACGATATAAAAATGTATGTATATGAGAGTATATGGATTCACTACTACCACCACTGATAAATTCATTTTAAATGAAATTGAATGACAAACCATATTTCTTAATTTTATTAATATCAAAATTTATATTAAGTAAATTTGTATCAAATGTTTGCAACCAATGTGACATGATGTCTGAAAAAATAAAAGAGGCTAATTATAGAATCGTAATTTAAAAAAAATTAATCAAAGACTAGTAAATGCTAATATACAAAATAAGAAAATGACGAAAGTCAAAAAAAAATCTCTAAACAAAAGTTATCTCTTTTTAAAATTCGGTTATCATCTGATCCTTCGTGTCAGCCGCTAGAGGTGCTATTTCTAGCTAAATTTCTAGAAATATGCCATTTCCGCGGCCGCACCCAAGCCTTTAAGCATTCTTTCTAAAATAAATCCTAGAAAGATTGTTAACTCGGAGTTATGTCTACTTTCTACGCTAAAAGGTAGAGTGTTAACTCGGAGTTAAGTCTTCTTTCTACGATAAAATCTAGAAAGTGTTAACTCGGCTTAGTGGCTAACGGTGTGGCTTTTTCCGATGCTAAAAGCAGAGGAAAATGCCGTAGTTGTTTGTGTCATGCACTATATTGTAATGCTGCATTATGTTTTTTATGTAACAATATCGTACGAGGGTGTGTTAATGTGATCGTGTCAAAATTATTTAAATTTTCATTGGTGCCTTTTTTTTTAAGACGAATTGATGTACTGTTACATTTTATCAATTTTAACAGTAGTGATTGTTCCTCATAAATTTGTATTCCTCCTAAATTTTTGATTAGGGTGGGGTAGCATAAAATTTTAAAAATCACGCTTTGAGTCACATTTTAGCGAGAAATTTTCCGAGACAAAAAGTATGGCTAATTCCCACAACAGAAAACTTGAAAAGATGGGAATTTCCAGACACGGAAGCCGGCGCTGGAATATTTCTACAGCAGAAAAAAAGAAAAAAACATCCTGCTGCTGAAAGAAAAGATTGGATTGTGCGGCAAATATATGCAGATTTGAGGTCCAAAAACATCTGCCGACGGAAATGTTCACTTCGTAAAGGCAAGCTTGTTTGAGGGATTCTAAATGGCCTTCGTCAAATGTCAAAAATAAAAGAAGTAACTTCAATTTTTATTTAAACGTACATCCCTTCTTCTCCCGATAATTGTTGTCGTCGGCAATCAAATGTAAAATAAAAGAAGTAACTCAAAGTTTTATTTAAACATAGCCCCAAAAACCCCTCTTCTCCCAATAATTGTTGTCGTCGGCAATCAAACGGTCAAATAAAAGGCATGTCAATTATTCTTTAATCGTATAGAAAAAACAAAAAACCCTCCCACTAATTGTCATCAGCAATCAAATGTAAACCAATCAAAATAAGACAGTAAATTATTAGTTAAACATAACTCAAATTACTATTTGAACGTACACCGAAAAAGACCCGCTCTTGTCAATCAAAATTAAAGAAACCTAGACTATTATTGTCCCATTGTCAAATCGAATATTATTTGGGAAAACCTAAATAATTTATAAACAAAAAAAAAAAAAAAAGAAAGTCAAATCGGTTTTCAATCAAATGGTAACCGATAAAAGTCACTTAAATTTTGATTTAAACATACACACAAACAAACAAAAAAAAACACAAAACCCTTTCTCCCAATAATTGTTGTCGGCAATCAAATGTAAAAAATAAAAGGAACGTACAATTATTCTTTAATCATAAACAAAAACACCCCTCCCACTAATTGTTGTCGGCAATCAAATGTAAAGCACTAAAAATAAGGTAAACCGATTATTTTTTAAACGTAACCCAAATTACTATTTGAACATACACCAAAAAAAGACCCACTCTTGTCAATAAAAATGAAAAAAAACCCACAACAACTATTATTATCCCATTGTCAAAAATATTAGGTTTTGGGCAAACCAAAACCATAATTTATAAACGAAAAAAAAAAATGAAAGTCAAAACCGTTGTCAATCAAATATAACCGATAAAAGTAACTTCAATTTTGATTTAAACATACACAAAAAAACAACCTCTTTAGCTCCCAATAATTGTTGTCGGCAATCAAATGTAAAATAAAAGGAAGGTAAATTAGTATTTAATCATCACCCAAAAACACCCACCCCTCTCACTAATTATTGTCAGCAATCAAATGTACACCACTACTAAAAGTAATGTAAACTACTATTCTTTAAACGGTTACACCCCTTCTCCCAATAATTGTTGTCTACAATCATACACACAAAAAAATACCCCTCCCAATAACTAGTTTTGGCAATCAAATGTAAACCAATCAAAGTAAGACCGCAACTTATTATTTAAACGTAACCCAAATTACTATTTGAATCTACACCAAAAAAAGACCCGCTCTTGTCAATAAAAATTAAACAAACAACAACTATTATTGTCCCATTGTCAAAAATATTTATTTGTAGAACCAAAACCATAATTTATAAACAAAAGAAAGTCAAATCGGTCGTCAATCAAATGTAAACCGATAAAAGTAAAGGTTTTAATTTTTATTTAAACATACACACGCGCGAAAAAAAAAAACAACACTTCTCCCAATAATTGTTGTCGGCAATCAAATGTAAACCTATCAAAGTAACGTAAATTATTATTTAATCGTACACAAAAAAAACCCTCCCACTAATTGTTGTCAGCAATCAAATGTAAACCTATCAAAGTAATGTAAATTATTATTTAAAGATCCATCAAAAAAACCCATTCTCTCTTGAATTTTGTCAATCCAATTTTACAAAAACAGTAATACTATTTTTAAAAAAAACACAAATTACTATTTGAACACACACCAAAAAAGACCCTTTGGTAAAAAAAAAAAAATTAAAAAAAAAACAACTATTATTATCCCATCGTCAAAAATATTATTTGGGAAAAATAATTCAGAAACGAAAGAAAGCAAACTTTGTAAACAAACAAAAAAAAAGTCAATATTAAGAGAGAATCGCTAGCCCGGGAACGTTATATTAATGTGTTTTTTGGTTAGAAATTGCGCCTCTAGCGGCTGACATGAAGGATCAGATGACAACCTAAAATTCTTATTTAATTCTTAGCAAATTTGTGATAAAAGGAAAAATAAAATTCATTGGGGTTCCCTGTCATGAAATGATGTTTGTAAAATTTATCATCATTAAGAATACTATTTAAAGCAGAAATAAACAGATAAATAAATGAAAAATGATTCATTTCGCTATTTTAATTTTTTAATGTTCAATGACTTACCTTCATAATATATTGTAATTGAATAGTACTGTTGCTAAAGAAGCAAGTTAAAATGGCTAAAAGGCTAACCAGCTAACTCTTTTCACATCCATTACCACAAGCAAGAGAACATATAAATATAAATGAATTTACATCTATACCCGATCGAACCTGCAACAATACGAATATTGCTACAATGTTATCTTTCCCAATCAGATGTCTTTCGGTTGCTGAAATTATTACAAATTTACAGTGCTTGGATGAATTTATAAATTTTATAGGAAATTATCAATACTATACAATAACTAACACATGTACCATATTATTAGAAATAAATTCTAATTGATTATGAAATAAGCCTACAGGCAATATTACTGATTCATTTGGTGAGAAAAGAGAGACGAGACATAAAGAGCCATCCATTATTAAAACATTATTTAATACATAAAAAAATATACAAATAAGACATAATATTGATATTAAAAAAATTATTAAAGATAAATAAGATAAATTATATATAGTTCCATACTAATAGTAATCGTCTCCAAGATATGAAATGGTTTTAGAAAGTAGAATATCATCTTCCATTCCAGTGTTTTTCTGATAAAATCTAATAAATAATTCTCTTTACTAATAATTAATTAAGCAATTTGGCCATGTTACTGAAAGTGTTTACATGCATGACATATATATTTTAAAAGTTTGATTATTTAGGTTTTCCCACAGTAAGAGTATACTCAGCTGACTGTCATGTGGGTTATTCCACTTCTTTAGGAGAGATGGTTTTTCTTGGGATACGCCACCAATTTCTTCCATTCAGTTTATTTCCTCCATATTCTTCATGACATTCAGATAGCGGTATAGCAGTGACAAAAATGGTGAGCTATCAGGCAGGTGCAATATCTGCTGTTAATTCATGGATTGTGGCTGACCATACGAGCAAGGCAGGTATGGATCAAACTAGCGTCTATCTGTGGCCACTAGCCACGCATCCCCAAAGCTTCACAATTATAGTAGAGTTTGCTCATGGTCGCTTGACCCAAAATTTTGGCACTTCAAAAAACCAAAGTAAAATTTTAGACAAGAAGCCTAATCAAAGTTTCTGCTCTCTCTCCTTTTTTTCTTTTCTTTTTTTTCTTAAATTATGTGACTCCTTTTTCTTTTAATTTCCCCTTTAAGTCTTGATCATAAAATTAAATGATACTGGTTTAACGCTCTCTCAACTTTATTATTTATTATTATTTTTTTTCAAAATGTTGACTTTGAAGAGTAAAAGATACAAATCTCTTTCACTTCCCTTTCCTCTCTTTTATTTAACTACTGTAATGTTTTCCTTTGTAATTAATTCTTAATCAGTTAAATTCATTAAATCTATTCAAACGACTTCGATTTAAACACATAAATCTTGTAATAGATTTTTTTTTTCTTTCAAGTTTATTCTAAAATTTCTGTCTGGTTTTAAATACTATTTCGTATTTAAAAAAAAAAAAAAAATTTAATATTACTCGACATATTAAATATTTACATATGTGATCACAGTATGTGTGATCATCTCAATATAAAATGACAATACTTAAAAAATTCCAATTTCATGAATTGTCATATAAACTGTATAATGTTGGCTTTAGAGTGTACTAAATTTCATCAGGAATAAAAATGAAAACGAATTTCCAAAACAAATAAAATTAAATGCATACAAAATATAACAATATATGTAAAGTTGTGATTAATTATTAAGTGCATAGGAAGAATGCATCTTGAGTGTTTATAATAGGCAAATGATGTTGTTTTTCTTTTACTGTAAAGGGGCCTCTCAAACCTCGACATAAGATAGCGACTTTATAAAATAAGAATGGCAGTCTTATGTTTAGCCTAAATTCCCACCACTTCACACTCTCAAATCAAGATGTTCAGATTGGCCTATGTAAGTGGAAATTAAGGTTAAAGATAAGATGGCCATTCTTATCTTTACAAAGTCACTATCTTGTTTTGAGGTTTGAGGGGTCCTTCTATAGTCAAAAAACATCATTTGACTATTATAAATGTTCAAGACCCATATGATAATGGTTAAAGCCTTTCTCTAAAGTATTAACAATATATGTAATAATTAATTAACATTTTAAAAAAATAAGACATTACAAATGTTTTAAATTTCATTTCAAAACTTTTTATTTTAAATATATTAAAATTTTAAATATATTAAAATTAAAATTAACTGTTTTATGAATAAATAAGATTTCAAACTAAAAATTAATTTCAAAGAGAATTAATAGATTTTTTTAAATTTTCTTTGGGAAAGAAAATAAATTTACTTCTGTCAAAAAGACAATCTGAATTCTTTCAACATTTTAAAAATTTGTTGGTCTCAAAATATACAAAAATTATTTAATATTCTCAATGTAAAGTTCTAATATAATTATTGTAAAAATGTACAAGTTGCCATCTTGGGAAAAAATATTTCATCAATTTTTATGATTTAAGGGTGAATGAAAGTAAAAGTTACATTGCTATTATTATACTTTTGATTCAATGAAGGATTTAAATGCCAGGAGTTCTCATAATGTTTGTCAATATTATCATTCCTTCCAAAACATAATTATTTCTGTATAATGTAGAAAAGTCACAAATGGAAATCTCAAAACTTTTGACTCTAAAATAAAAACATTCAACGTTCATTCCACCTAAATTGTGTACTTTCTATCACTTCAAAATACATTATATAGTTATTATAAATAAATAAAATGCTTCATAATATGTTGTTTTACATGAATAAAGTATTTTCCTAAGGACAAAAAAATAAGAAAGACTGAAAAGACTATAGTAAATGCAACTTTATTATTTCAAAAGATTTTCTTATATTTAATATAATTGTTTATATATTTTGCCGGTCACTCATAACCACACACAAGATGGCTGTAGTTAGAGCTACAGCTCAGTAATAGGTAATTACTTTTATTAATTTATGTAGCTATGATATAAATAGTATAAAATGGATGAAGTCTCTGTGTATATATTTCTTACCCACACACACTCAAGAATATTAACCCCCAAATTGTAAATTGACGCATAATATATTATATATGCGTACAATATTTTTGTTTCATTTTATTTTATTTTAATAAATGAAAACGTCCTACATTTATTTATTTATTTTTTTTTCTTTAAAAAGTTGTTTACATGTTGGAACATGTTATAAAAAAAATAAAAATATATAAAATAATTAAAAAGTAATTGTAAATGTTCCGATGGTGGTGTCTACTTTATTTTTAAATCATAAGATTTTCTATATTAATGCATTAAGAAAAGTCAGGTAGCCATTGTTTTACCAAATATAAAAATACACTAATGTATTAATGGCCATCCTGCTTTGTACTCTTATTTTTACAAACAAAAGTGTTTGAAGAATTTGGACACCAAGGCAGAGATAGAAAAATCTTGTTTATTTGTTCTATAACTATGTTTAATTTTAATCCATAGCAAAAGAATTTTTCTTTGTATTTAAATTTGAAACTGAAGTTATCAGTATAGTGGTCTGAGTCACCCAGATAAAATTAAATTAAAAGTAATATATAAAATCAATTAAAGATTAACATTCTTTAAAAGAAAACTATGTGAATTATTTTTGGATCAATTAGTCACCAAGATAAAAGCTGGGGCCAATGATTCGAAGGGGGTGTAACCAAATTGACTATGTAATGAAGGGAATACTGTTCAGCAGGTACAGTTCAACAGTGGTAGTTATATTAAGAGTTCTTGCAGTCATATTTTTCCAAGTTCTCTCAGATGTATTTTCTCCAGTCTTCTGAAGTATAGCCAGATAGATTCTCAGAGTGATCTAAGCTCTTTAGTATATATTGCATGATCGTTGCAGGCCATCTAGCCTCATATTTTAGTCACTGCAAACATTTTATGACTCCAAATTAATGCAGAGGTTACTTATGCAGAATACCATTGCTATGGAGTACTGACCTAATAACTGAATGGTTATAGCTACAATCAGTATGGAGGAGATTGGGATTGCTGAAATCCTGTGGTGCTAATGAGCACCTGTCATTTCCAGTTATATGCTGCACTCGCCTCATATCCAGGCTGCAATCTAGAAGACACGAACTGTTAAAAAAGAGCATAGAGCAGTCTCTATTGAATTCATTTCTAGTAAAGTAAATATCAGTGTTCATCGATTACCACAGCATTAACAAACTCAAGATGAAGATCATTTCTACATTAACCGGCGAGATAATTATGGGGTAGAAGCCCGCTTCAATGCACCCATCCAGCTCTGTCCAAACCGTTGAAATGTAGCCACCCAGGTCCAGCAGATATCAATGATGAAAATTGCCAAACCAACAGAATGAAGAAAGAGGTCCTTGTCACCCTGGTAAACAGATGTATATAGCACATTCAGAGATCCCAAGTCCGAATGAAGTCTCAAGACACTGGAGGATAAAATTTGTTTAATCTCAATATTATTTTCTTAAATATTACTTATATTTGTATATTATATAGCCATAATCTGCAAAAGATCTAAATTATATTTCGGTAGTGTGTGTATGTTAAATCATTTATCTGCTACATGCAAGATTCTTTAAGTTAGTCATTCTTCCATATTTAGTTTAAAATGCAGAATTTTAAAATACTATTAAACTGGAATAAATGCAGAAATGAGCATACAGGTATGACCAAATATTTAATAACCTCATTTTTTTTTATATTGCCTAATATATATGTGTGGGTATAGAACTCAGACCACTTCATCCAAACATTTTATTATGAATTAAGGGAAAACGGATTAAAAAATATCCTACTAATATTCTTTTATTTGTACAATTGGTGGTGGGATAATGGGGTTTAAGAAATGTTAATTGATATGTGTAATAAATATTTTACAACTTATTTTATTGTTGAGTGTTATATTTATTTTCTTTCATTTCCTAAAAAATATAATAAAGTAAATATATTTCTGAGAGCGGCTTTAAAATTTCTTTTTATATAACCTGACATAAGAGGGCTGAGCATAACATAATGGGATATGATTTTATGGGGCCTTAGAAAGTTGGTATATGTTATGTAATGGGTTGGTGGTTGTATATCCTTTCAGTGGGGGATTTTCTCTGTCTGTCAGTGGTGCGTAAAGACGTGAATTATTCATCATCTTTCAAAAGATACTGCGTTTAACCTTTTGAGTTCCATTGGCATGGGAATGGAATAATCAACCATATTTCAATATATTGACTAATTAATAATGTATTCATATAAATTGACTTATAGAGTTCATATTTCTATTAAAATTATTATTGAGATCTCATTCTGAGGTGGTACAGTCATATATACGCCAAAAGTTAGAACGGGGTTGAGGTGTACCCGGTACAATATGTATCAACATAAAACTGATAGTTTGCATTTATTACAGAGAAAATAAAAATTAATGTAAGGTAAGTTTACTTTAAATTTGATAATTTGTGTGAATGTTAAATAATTTAAATAACTGGATTTGGCTATTTATTAGTATTTCATGAGAATTTATTCACTTTAAAGAGTTATTCGAAGAATGAATAACATAACTAGTTTATGAAAACTAACAATAAGCTATAATAATATTTTATATCTTTGGGAATGTTAGTTATTATAATTTTTATATTGATACCCAATATCAATACTAATAAAATTTTGATACTATTTAAAATATATATATAAAAACCAAAACAACCCCAAAACCCCAAACAAAAAAAAAAAAAAAAAAAAAAAAAAAAAAAAAAAAAAAAACAAACCACAACATACACACACAACCACACCCCCCCCCCTCCCACCTAAAATTAAAAAAACAATTATAAAAATAACATATACATAAATAATAAATAATAAACCCAAAAAATTCCTTCCCTTAACCCTCTTTTTTTCATTCTCCAAATAATTAAAATTTATTTTAATAATAAAAATTCTAATCTAAAACATTTTTTTCTTCAACATATAAATCATAAATATACTATCTAATTCTACCTTATCTTTCCCTATCTCTTTTCTTTTATCCCCTCTCCCCCTCCTCCAACCCCAACCTACTCTCAAACAAACAAAACAAAAAATAAACCAAACCACACCACCCCCTTTTCCACACCCCAAACCTCCCTCTCCTAAATATACTATATAATAAAACCCACCACCCTTCCCTATCCCCCCTCTTTTTTCCACCACACTTTCTTATTTTTCTACAAATAAAATAAAAAAAAAATAAAAAAAAAAAAAAAATAATATTATATTTTTTTTCTTCTACCTTTTCTCTTTAAAAAAATTAATTTAAAAAAATATTTTAAAAAAAATTTTAATAAAATCACCCATTTAAAAATAAATTTTAAAAAATTTATATTTCAAAAAACCAACCCCCTCAATAATATTTTAATTTAAATATTTTTCAAAAATAAATTATTAAAACAAATATTTTTAAAAAAAATAACTTTTTATCTTTTATATTTAATTATTAATTTTAATTTTTTTTATTTATAAAAAAAATCCTCCACAAAAAACAATTATTTTATATATTTCAAATCCCAAATAAAATTAAATTTTTGTATAATTTTATTTAAAAAAAAAATATTAAAAAAATATATTTTATTATTATTTTTTTATAAATATTTAATAAAAAATATTTTTTTATATAATTTTTTTTTAAAAATGATAATATTTAAAAAAAAAAAATTTATTTTTTTTTTTATAATAAATTTTTTTTTTTAAAATTTAATGTATATAAATAATAATATTTGGATGAAAAAAAGTGTTTTAAAAAAAATTGTTTTGAAAAAAAATTAATTAAAAAATATAAAAGAAAGGTAATTATAAAAAAATTTTTTGTAGGGGTGTTTTTTTTTTTTATTTTTTTTTTTAAAAAAATAGAGTAAGTAGAGGAGAGGGGAGTGTGAATATAAGAAAAAAAGAATTGAAAAAAAAAAAAAGAAAAAATATATGTTTTGTTTTTCATGTCTAAAAAAAAGATACAAAAAAAATGTGTTTCAATAAAGTTGGGGAGGGTAGGGTGGGGTTGTATGAAAAAAAAAAAAAAATAAAAAGAATGAAAGAGTTTAATTTTTAAAAATATGATGCTTGAAAAAAATAAATTAATTTTGTGTTTTATAATAAAGTGGGGGGGGGAGAGAAGAGGAGGGTTTTTTGGGTTGTTTTTAATAATATGTTTTGTTTTTTTTTTTTTTTTTTTTTTTTTTTTTAATGAAGAAGTTTTCTGGTAGCAGTAACCTTGGAGGTGTGGTTATAATATTTTTTTTTTTGTTTTGTGGTATAATTAATGTTAGGGGGTTTTTTTTTTTTATTATTTAATTTTTTGCTTATATTTGTGAAATTTTTATTTAAAATATATATATAAAAACCTATACTGATTTTATAATGGCAGCTTAATAAATAGATTCCAATAATAATAAAAATGGTACAGGAAACTAAACATTTATATACATACTTTCATATTTAAAAAATAGCATTTTTTGTGTTTAATAACTGGAACAATCTTACAAAAATATAATATTCTTCAAATGCACACTTTTTAAAAAAGATTATATCCTTCAGTCGAATAGTATTTATTTCATTCACATCATATTATGTTCCACTGCAAATATAAAATCATCAACAATATATATCTCTAGGGTTATATATTTTTCAACAGTAACTAACTTTATTTAACTTTATAAAGATATATATATATATAGCAAATAAAATGTGACAAGACCAATTCTTACATATAGTCAATAAATACCATAAGAATGCACTGACAAAATACCTATTTATAATCATAATCTGTCCATATTTGATTATATAATTCAACAGATATCAATTTTTGGTCACAATTTTTTAAGGATTTAACCTGCAATGGCTACAATGAAATTTATAACATTAACACTATAACCAGCCTCATAATACTTTTAAGAAAAGTAACATTTTTATAATTCTATTTTTTTTTTATTAGTATTATAATATTTGTATTAAAAAAATTTTTTTTAAATATAACCAAATCAAAAAAAAAATGTGAAGAAATAAAATTAGTTTTGTTTAAAATAGCTTCTAATTTAAATCTGTTGATCACTTTCTTTATATAATAAATACATTTGACTTTTATTATTATAAGCAATATAATAAAAAAATAAAATTATTTTCATTAATACAGTTCCCAACCAAGATGTGCTGATTTTATTTTAATAAAAAAATGACCTATTTTTATAATAAATATATTTGATTTTTATTATTATAAGTATTATTTATAATAAATATGATAATATTTGTATAAAAAATAAAATAAAAAAAACACTGATTGCAAATAATGAAGAAATAAAACTGCTTTCATTTATAGTACTCCCAGCTGGGATGTATTGATTGCTTTCTTTCAGTAAAATTACCAATGGAAAAATAAAACTATTAAACCCCCAAAAATTGGCATAAATCTTACACTAAATAAGCAAAATTCAAACTGATTTGATTTTTGCAAAATATAGACATACCTAGGAAAGTAGTGAGATGGATACCTGTTCAATTTTTAAAATACTATAAAATTAAGGCATGTGAAAATTTCTTATAATATTACATACCAGTTATAGTTGCTAACTGAGTTTATTAATGATTGTAAATTGATATCTAAGCAGACATTGTTCATATATAAATATACGTCTAATGCTGATTTATCATTATTAATATTCTGGTACTACTTTTTCCCTTACTAAATTTCTAAAACTGCACTCTTACAAATTATTACCTTTATAAATGGCTAATTAATAAATTGATTCCTTGCATAACATTTACATTATCATATCTATTGGTATAGTCACATATTGCTTGCTAAAACCAATCAGGAACTGCATATCCTCATTAAATTATTATACCTATAATAATTAAATCTGTAAAAATATTATATCATTTAAATAAACTTATTTTCCATTGCATTTAAATTCTATAATTTATTCTTAAAGCAGTTTATATATATAATGTTTCTGATAAATATATTTTAGTGCTTTCATTTTATTCAAGTTGAGATTATCTTTCATTTCATTTTAACATTCATTTTTAACAAATAGATAATCAACTTGTTAAGCATGTATATTTTTGAGTATATACAGAGCATAAATGTAATTACTTTGTAAATTGAAGAAATGAACTGTATTAGTAACTAAATTATTTTTGTTAAATAAAAATGTGTAATCAATCTGTAACATAAAAAAGATTAGTAACAACTAATCTATTTGATAGTCTTCTTTCATTATAGATTTTCTCCTTTTTTTTAAAAAAAAAAAAAAAGAAAGAAAAAAGACAAATCATTGTCTATGTTCTTCTAATGAAATTAAGAAATAAAATTATCTTACAATCAAATTTGAAAGCAAGTCTTGAAAAAGTCTATTTCCACTTAAAATATAATTTCATCATCATCTTTAGTTTTTTCTAGCTACTTAGAAAATTCAATCATTTTGTTCACTTTATAAAATTGTGTATTTCTGCATCTATTCATAAAATGAGGTGTCAGAAATTTCTACACTTGATCAAGATGTTAAATGCAAAAAAAAAAAAAACTTTTAAAAATCTTGGCACAGTAATTACATTATTTACATTTGCTTCAATGTAATTTTTTTGAAAGCAAGTCACAAACAATGAGTTTTTGATTTGTTAATCACAATTTGATGTATAGATTGCATAACAAATCTAAGAGATAATTTTGATCACTTATAAACTAATGTTAAAACCTATAGTATGATATACTCTTTTCAAACAAAATAGTTTATAAACTTGTCAAAAAAAAAATTTCTCATAATCCACATTTCAAATTTAAACTAATAAAAAACAATGTAGTAATATTTACTTCTATACACTTTTAATTCTTTAAAAAAAAAATATTGCCACCAACAAACAATATAATGAAGTTTTCATTGTTAATAATCAAAAGAATGCCATTCCTTACTTATAGCTCCATCTCATCTGTATTAAAAATATGTTTGGAGTATAATTTTACTCTGCACTTAACAATAATTAAATTTTATTTACAAAATGACAGAGCTAATTTTATTTCTGAATACTTAAAATTTCTCTTAAGTCCTTGTATCACTATTTCTTCAGTAAATTTAAATATTCTTGAATAGCAGATAACATCTTCAATTTAATCACTATTTTCTCTTGATAATGATTAACATTTAAAGAAAAGTTATTTTGCCTTTTTTTAAAGCACTTTTAAAGGTTAGAAGCACAAATATAATAATGTAATCTAATATAAAATACACTTTAATATCTACATGCTTTCTAAATTTTTACTTTTTCTCATATATTAAAAACAAAAAGACTCTTTTATTATTTTCCACATTTTCTTTTCTTTTTTTTAAAACAATATGAAAAGAATGTATGTTTATGAGCTCTGACAAAAGTGAGAATTCCCTCCCCCCCTCATAAAATTCAAAATAATTATCTATTGGTAAATGAGTGAACTGATAAAAATAATGATTTCAAAAATGTAAAAATACTTATAATTTATATATATTTCTTTTAAAAAGTAATTTTTAAAATTATATTTCTTGTAAAAAGTAATTTTTAAAATTATGTTTTAAGTCTATTAATGTGAGGTTCGATGTATTACATGGGTATTTGTTTGGAGATGGTACTAAAAATCTTTGTGTTAAATCACTCTTCTGCACAATCTTTAACATTATTTTTGTGGTATGCCTACTCATTTGATGCTAAGAAATAGAATTAATGTAATATTGATGCATTAATTTTAAAAAAATCTGGAGAGGTCAGTACTTTTTGATAGGTGGTAAAGTCAAAGTAATTTAATCCAGCCTCTGTGTTTGATGAATTTAGTTATCTGTAATTTGATTTTGAGAGGATATATGAGATTATTTTGAGATTTTTGGAATATCAAAAAAAATTATTTTCTGCATAGTTTATTAAAGATTCCTAATTATTTTTACACAACAATTGTATAATAATTATTAAAAACCAAAAATGTGTGTGATTATACTTTTATTTTATATATATGTTTTATCTTAAAAAATAGAAGTCAACAAATTCTAATGCAATGCTAACAAAGAAAACCATGATCGGGAAGATGATAATGCCTTGTGAAATATACCACTAATGCATCTACAGACATTATATTAAGATCTTTTGAAATATTCTAAAAATTATAAATGTAATTTTAATTTTTAAAACAGATATTCTATAGATTTATCAGTGTTTCATATTTATTCATTCCTGTTTTGAAAATAAATTTCAGTCAAAGAAGCTTTTGATGATTTTCTGGAAATATTTGCTTGGTTGTTTTCCTTCCCTCTGTTAAATGTTAAAAAAAAATCCTTTCTTCTTATTACATATTCTGTTTATTATTATTTTTCCAATACTTACAAAGTTCTAATATGATTTTTTTTTTTAATGTTTTCATTTGCAAACATATTTCTAACAAATCAAGTCCAATTTATTAATATCGATTAAAGATTTAATATTAAAATCAATTACCACCAGGGCAAACAATGAAAAATATATCAATTTCTTATAGGGGTAATAAACTATTTGGTCTTCGTTACTTTAATTTTATGATGTTAAAAAATAAATAAAAAAATAGAGATATTATTAAATTTTATATAAATCTTAAGTAAAAAAGAAAATAAATATTTAAATAGATTTTCAAGTGCTAGTTGCATGTATGTTCTATCTGTTGGTAAAGCCACTATCTACACAGCAAAATAGACAAAAAGTGATTAAATTAATCTCAGTTTATTTTTTTATTTTTATTTTTTGTAAAAAAGTTAAAAACAAAAAGAATATATGTTTGAACGCATAAAAAATAATATAATTTATTTAAAAAACAATCTGGAAATAATATCATATGCCTGAAAAAACAGTGCTAGTCTTATAACCAAAGACGCCGCTCGATGCCGTTTTCATGCTAAAACACATAAAAATGCCGTTTCCATGGCCGACACGTTCGAACCTGCATTTTCTATAATACAACTTTTTGTTGTGCTACAGATTGCAGGCCGCTATGTCGCTTCGCAGTACAGCAGGTATGTCGCATCGCAGCAAATAAATTTGGCGAATTCACACAGTTATACCATTGTTATGGCTTGGTGAGAGGGTGTGTGTATTTGAATTGGATGGAAATGTTGTTTTGATTGAATTTTTTTAAATTTTAAAGTATTGAAATGTTCAGATTTTCTAAAGTAATAATTATCAGATTTTTTACAATGTACTGTATTGAAGTTTTAAGTGGGAAAATGTTGACAAGATATATGTGTAAAGTGAATTGAAATTAGGTAACGCATCAAGTAACGTACTGTTCGTAACATTCCACGAGACAAACAATATTCTACCATGTGTTTATTTTTTAAGTAAAAAATAGCGGTAGCACAAAAATATCCAGTAAGAAAAGTACAATTGTACACTCTTTTTTTAAATTTTATAAAAAGCATATATTATAAACATGGTTAATAAGTAAAGAAGACATTATATATATATGTTGTTGTTTAAAAAACTTTTACTTTGTTTCTTTTCTCCGACTACTATTATACTTTGTTGAATATATTTTACGTAACCCTAAAACTAACCCTAACCCTAAACCTAACCCTAAAACTAACCCTAACCCTAAACCTAACCCTAACAACTTTTACTTTTTGTTGTCATTCTATTTGAAGTAAAAAATGGCGGTAATATCTGTTTCTCTGTAAAAAATAAAAATGTAAAACGAAGACTAAAAAAGTGAAAAATAGCGGTAACACAATAATATCTGTTTGTCTGTAAAAATTAAAATTTAAAAGGAAGACTAAGAAATTTTACTTTTTATTCCGATTAATGAGTTTTTAAACAACAACAACAACAAAAAAAAAAAGCCGTAACCCCACTAAAAAAATATCTGATAGAAAATTGATTTTTCTATTAAAGCAAAATAGCCGAGAGGTCATCGCACCCGCCTTGCAAGCAAGTAGTTGGTTGCAGACGGGTGTGGGTTCGCATCCCGGCCGATGCTATGACATATGGAAAAACATGAATCAAATTGTAATTTGTTAATTTTATTTTACATTTATTGTTATCATTTAATTTGTATATTTTAATAAAAAATAATATTTAAAAAAGACTATTTTGTTTTGTTTTTGCATTACAAAAAACACATCAAAATGATTAAAATCAACGGCTCGGGAATGTTCATATTTTATAGTTTTAGCGTGAAAATGACGCCATCGAATGGCGTCTTTGGCTATAATACTAGCACCGAAAAAACAAATATCTTAAGTGTGATTAATGAAGATTCAGTGAGAAATTTTATTAGTGATATGGCAAACAGCTTAAATGAAAAGCAAAGTAAAAAAACATGAAAATAATATGCTAGATATAACCAGAAAGAACAAACAATGATTGATAAATAAATATTTTCAATATGCCGTCAATACAAATATTCTGAAGAAATTTAATAGTTTTTGCTGACATCAGTAATTCAATCCCTTATATAATGTTTCCACTCATTATACTTATTGATAGTATTTATTTTTCAATCATTATTTATTCACTAGATATTTTTTCCAGTTTGGTTTCTAAATAAATTATATTATTTTCATGTTTTCAAAGTTTATTCTTGTCTACTTTGATATGGAAATGATGGCTCCACTAAAAGATAGCATATATATGCCACTAGTGTTGGTTTTCAATATTATCATATATGAAAGATTGTAAAACCACTTAGCTTAAAATCAGATAAAGATGGAAGTGCTTAGAAAATTGATGAGATTTCAGTAAAAATGCTCAAGAATATGAAAAAAAAAGACATGAGAGAATTAGTTACCATCTCTGAAATAACAATAGATTTTTTACTTTCATACCTAATTCCAAAAAGAAAAGAAAATTCTAACTGAGAGTTTTGAGCAAATGTTTCTAATACTAAATATGTGTTTTGATCTGAGATTCTTAGATTTATAATTAAAAAAAATAATGGATAGAAGTTCAAGAAGAGTTGTTAAACTATAATAAAAAATAAAAAAAAAAACTATAAGTGAAATTAATGTTTTTCATATACGTATTCTAAAAAATATAAATATAGCATTTGATAAAATAAATTATATTTTTCTGTTGAACATTTATAGAGTATGGAACTAATAACTACTTAATAGATTTCCAAAACAAAAACTGAAGATATGTTAAATTATGTTGGAGTATTTTGTTTAAAAAAAAACTATTCAATTTCTATCTTATTAGATGAATGGATAAATAAATTAATGAAAAGATTTAATAAATGAGGTTTGCATTTGACACAGTAGTGTTTGCAAGATTGACTTCAAAAAACTGTCAAGTAGAAACAGCAATTTAAAATAAAAGAAAATATGAAGGAAAAAAACTAAAGCAAAGAGTGAAAATTAAATATGCTACTAAAAAGACTTTAAAACCAGATTAATGCTTTTAAATAATTTAAGTTATTCGGGGGGGGGGGGGAGAAATAAAATTGCAATGG
Source organism: Epiperipatus broadwayi (assembly GCA_028023455.1). Classification (NCBI taxonomy): domain Eukaryota; kingdom Metazoa; phylum Onychophora; class Udeonychophora; order Euonychophora; family Peripatidae; genus Epiperipatus; species Epiperipatus broadwayi. The sequence continues at coordinate 2,643,366 of JAQFVV010012497.1, forward strand.
TTAAATACATATTAAATAATAAATTTCATTGCTAAAATTTTGAATTAACAATGAATTTGTTAAATGGTTTGTCAGAAATCTAATTGTAGATGAAACAGAAATTTAAAGTAGCCCAAGACAAATGAAAATAATGAGATGTGTGCTTGTAAGAAAAAAACCAAAGTTAGACTGATAAGATGAAGAATGGAAAGGCATCGTGGGGGGGGGGGGATTTAATTAAAAAAGCATTTAATTAAACATGTTTGAGAGATGGGGGAATAATTGAGAATGAGTTGCAATCAACTGTAAAAGGTGTAAAAAGAGAAGTAATAAATGCTTAAGTATATATATGTACTATGACTAGAATCATAAAATACAGATGATGAAAGGAAGTGATATGAAGTAATAAATGACTCACCTTTGAGCATGTCTGATAATGATAAACAATAAAATTTTAGAGTTAGAACATAGATCATAATAACAATGAAAAAGAAATAAAGAAAAAGATATTTGAAAACATGAGTTTAAAGATAAAAATATAACTGAAGTTAGAACTCTCTTAATTCTAAACAAAACTACAAATTTTGATAAAATTGTTAGATGATTACATTATAAAACTATTTGAATAATGACTTATGGTTATATCCTAAGTAAGACTGAGCCAACAATAAGTTTGAAATCTAAAAAAATTAAAATACTTTTGTATAAAATTTTATCCAACAGTTTATTCATTGTATATATACAATGTATGCAAAATTTTACTTAAAAAAAACAAACTTTTATATTTAAAATAAAATGGTTTCAGATTCTATTAAACTCGAGACAGATGTTGATATCTGTAGAATATTATCAATAAACTAATAAAAAAGTAAACTACTTTCTTTTTTAATGTTTTATTTCTTGCAATACTATTTCAATTTTAGATTTTATTGATAATAATAAAAGTTATGTACCTTTCTCTTTTTTTTTCTTAAAAATTAAAAAAAAAAAAATGTTGATATACACATATGGGTGCCTATATTCTTATATATATATATAAACACATATTCACAACTGATATATATGAATTTTTAAAAATGTTGATTAATGAGTTAATTCGATTCTTAGTGATTAAAAAATAAAATCCAAAAACTTTCTGAAATGAAATATACTTTAAATCATTCATATGTAATTAAAGAGAAAGGATTTCTATCTTTAGCAAATGTGCTGTATTGATCATATAATAGCTCAAGGATGACATGTTTATTACTGAGGATACTCTCGAACTCAAACACAAGATAGTGTCTTTTGAAAAGATAAGAGCAGCCATCTTATCTTTAAACCTACATTCTAATTATATAGGCCAATCTTAAGCATCTTAGTTTGGGAGCATGAAGATGTTTCTCTATTCACTTTGCATCGATTATTTTCTTTCACATATTAACTTGCATGAAATTTTTTAATTTACTATATATTAATATTATGAATTCTTAGAAACTACGCAATATTCAGATTTACTTAATAAGCACAGATATCATATATAATTAAAGAGAAAGGATCAGTATAGCATATATATTAAAGGTGAAAATCCTTTCTCTTTAATTACCTATAATCTTCACGCTTAGTAAGTAAATTTGAATATTACATTTAAATCATTCATTATATGTTTTCTCTCATTTGTAATGCAAATATATAATAATTATGATATAAATGATTATTAGAATGTATATTTATTAACAAATTCTGCAGCATTAAATTGTTTATGTAGACTTTATACTTTTACACTTTCATTTACAAGTCTGACATTTCAGCACTCACAAAGTTAATACCAACTACTTCAGATAAATGCATTAATGGTTACTACTAATTATTTATTAAACTAGAGGTTATCCCTAGACCAGATATAAACTCTAAACTTCAGTTAAAGATTAATATACTTTTTTAATTAATATAAAGTATAGTATTTTTTACTGATAAATAATGATCAAATAATGAAGATATACATAAAAGGGATTGTGACGTAAACCAATTGAAGAATGCTGGCTCCATATAAAATGTGTCGTGAAAATCATTTGACTTTTCCAAATATTTTTATCGATACATGTCAAAAATGTGTTATAAAGTAAAAGCTTTAAGTATAAACTAAAAAGATGTATATCAAACAATATATTTACATAAATATTATTAAAAACAAAGCACTTTTACAGGTATAAAATTAATATACACAATACACCTGCATGCATTTTAATAAATGGTTATGAAATGATAGATATTAATTGTGGGATCTTAATTGCATAAGCACAGGGTTTTATAAAATAGATTGTTTAAATGAACAAAAAAGCTCAACATTAATTAAATTTCATACATAAATTTCCAATTGATTAAACTAACATTTAATCTTTTATTTTCTGTAATCATATATGATATGTCAAGGATTTATAAAAAAGAATAATAAAAAAAGTATCTTGTATCAAGACATTGCCCATATTGGTAAAGGTCCAGGAAAATGCAGAACCTGAATAGTTATGGCTTCTATTCTAACACAAATTTTATAGTAATAACAATAAATTTATTCATAGCATATGGAAATGTTATCCAATATTTCTGTTCATTGTCTTTTTGTATCTACCATATTATTCAATTCAACTAATTAAACTCTGAAAGATTGTTATATTATCAAATACAGAATTAGAAATAACTCCAGGTAATTATATTTTCTATAACTTTTGGCAGAATGTGCAATTGAATTGATTTTCAATAAAAGTGAGTTTGAATGTGATATTAATATAGTTATATTTAATCAATGATCTAAAAGTAAGGTGTAAGTAGTTCTCCAAACACAGATTTAGTATTCATCAGAAGAATGTGCAGATTATGTTTGAAATGATATAAAACTATCATAAAGCCACTTAATTAAAAATTAAAAAATCTACAGGATTTGACATAATTTTATGTATCAAAACAGCATCACAATCCATCTAGCTTACATTTAACATTTATAGCAACAATCCATTCTATATCATCTTCCCTGAGATCTAATTGATGGTCATGGAATAAGATCATCAGATTAATTTTAGCTATTGGACTTCATAAGTGAGGAGCAATGGACTGCACACAGCAATGCAATATTCATTTTTACTTTTAGTCTACAAAATCTAATGATTTGAAATTTCAAACACTCCTAAGTTTTTTAAGTGAAAAATTTTCTTATAATAGAATCACCATATCTGTAACTATTTTATTAACTTAGTTGTATGCTAACTATAGCAATTTCTGATTATTCACAAAAGATAGTAAATATCAAAATATCATCACTTAATTCTTAGTTTACATAAAACACCTACAACAATGATACCATTGTGATGCTGAAGTATTAAAAAATGCCTACAATTAGCATAAAAATGTTGATCCAGTATCAGATTTATGTAGCTATGTAAACAGAATGACTTTGGGTTCAATCAAAGTATTTTAACATTTGGGGTTTTAAAACTAAAATAGCATAAAAATAACTGGCTTCTTGTTCGATATGTGCAATTCAGTGTTTCTCACTAAGAATGAATGAGCCAATAGTCAGATATTAAACCAGAGATCTTAATGGCCTTATTATACAGAGTAAATTATTACTGTTGACATAAATTTTATGTCTAAAAGTTGCCTTATTCCAATTTCAAGACTCCTCTTATTATAAATTTATTTAAGATGGATAATTACTTCAAATTAATCTTTTAAAATTACTCTACATTCATAATTATAATAGATATTTTTTTTACTAGAGATTTCTATTTTGTGTAAATGGACAAAACAAATTCTTTAAGAATATTATTAGTTCATAGAATTAAGTAGACCCAAATTTATTTAAAACAAAAAAGACAAAATAGCAAGTTGATCACAAATTCAAAAGCTAACAAATATGCCTATATTATATGTCAAGCCAGCCTAAGAAATACAGTCATTTAAATACAATACTTTTTCAAAAAAAATATTTATTAAATTACTTTCTTGTACAATATAAGTATATTAATTAGGTTTTGAATCTTTTGGTCAGAAATTTGAGATGTGCAAAAAAAAAAATAGAAAGAATTCTACACAGTGAACATCAACAGTTTAATTAGTCAGATACTTTTTTAAATATATATAAGTTCATGATCTTTGGCTTCCCTATAACTGATAATGTCCAGCCATTCTAATTCTGATAGAAATCTATGCACCTTTAAGAAATATATTGACTTTTCAAATAATCCAAGTTCTGCAAATATATTTATATACATAAATAGGAAGCTGAAAATACTACTGGTATCAAGCCAAACTTAAATATATATAGTGGGTAATTGAAGGGCAGAAAATTTAGAAAATAATTACCAGTTTATTATATGATCATTAGTGTACTTTGATAAAATATTCTCATAACTACCTAATTATAAAAATGCTCAAGGTCCAATGATGATGCTTATCTATTTCAAAAATAAGATTTATCAATTTCACAATATATATTGCATTCTTAATAATAGTTCAATTTTAACACACAACAAAATTCAAAGATTTGATGTATGTTAATTCGATTTTGTTAACAATTTTTATGCCAGAAATTTTTGAAATTGCTTATAAGCAGCTTCATAAATCGAAGTTCAATAGATTTGATGATAGAATTTGTAATTCAAATCAATTAAAAACAAAACAGGAACATCACCTTAGTGACTTTTGGATTTATAATATACTGATGATTATGCTAGCCTTGTCACTTCAAAAGATGATTTATAGAAATGATTTAATATTTTGGAAAATAATGTATAAAACTATAGTTTAGTAATTAAATGATCAAAAGAAAAAAAATCAATCCCATTATCAGCCAGTGAATGAAAAAAAAAAAAGTCTTCAGCAATTATTACTTTGGAAGATTATCAATTTAGAATATGAGCCAATTCAAATATCTTTATAGCTTTTTCAAATAAAGACGTGAACTTAAATGTTGAGGAAACAATATAATGAGCTGTTGTTTTCTTTAAAATTTAAAAGATAGAATATTTCATTGCAATAATATAACTGCTACACTTAAATTATTTCTATACAGAATTATTATTTTACTAATTTATTGTATGATGAAGTTTAGACTTCTGATTGACAGACACATCATAATAACATTGGCAAATAGGCAGACTATTCACTTTATAAAAATTATCTTAAAAACATTCTAAAGAAGCATTATATGACTGACTTCATTGAGAAGATATAGCTTAAGGTAGAATAAAATAAAGAACTATAATTAAATAAGAAGTAATTATAATATTTCAGAAAGAAAAGTCTACCCCAGAAGAAATTAAAAGACCGTATCACAGAATATCAAATAAACAAATTAATGCACTGATACATTCAATATGTGAACAATTCAGGGTTTAAGGCCTGATTTACATAGTAATTGCAAAATTTATCTATTTTCTCTCGCAATTAGAAGTGGTCACACCTCATTTGATAATAGATGATGATGAAGGAATGAATAAAGCTCTTAAAAATCCATACACTGGGTGAAATTTTTAAAATCCTTGTGAAAACTATGAATTGCTAAGTAAATAATTGTCAATAAAACATCTCATTTAACCCTTAATATAAATTATTAGAATGTTTAATATTTTAAATTTCATCTTAAAGAAAATCACATATATGCTAACATATATAACTTTTAATTATTTTTTACAATCATTTTTTTATTATTATATTATTAATAACTTCGATTTTTTTTTCATTCACATCATTTTTTACTTTCTTCTCTTTTTCCTTTATTATTTTTTTTTAATGAAACTTTTTTTTAAATATTTATTACAAAAATTTCTGTTGAAGTGAAAAATGAAAAAAATAAATTAGTTTTTAATAAAATTTACTTTGATGTAATGTAATCACATTTGTGAACAATATTTTTAGTACTCATATATACTAAATATGCAGAGAGAAAATTAACTAAATTGTATTATAAAGTTTTAGAAGCTTTAGTTTAAAAAAATCTACCCATATTCAAACATACATATATAAAAGCATACCAGTGTTATCTCTGGCTTAAGAAGATAAAATTACAGAATCCACTTTGTTCACCTTTTTTAAGAAAACAATCTAGGTACAAGTAAAAAATCCAGTTCTCAATAATCTGGGAACTTCTTTCAGTGAGATAAAAATAATGAAAGATGCATTAAAAAATAATTTTAAAATTAAACAAAAAATTACAATTAAATAAATATCTGTAAATTGATGATTTTAACTGTTACGAATGTGATTATTATTTTAATCAATTTAATTTTTTCCTAGAGGAAAAAAAACTACTACTAAATATAGTCAAACATCATTTTTGGATTTATAAATTTTTTAGATTCAAGAATAAAACTTTTACACTTTCAATGTATACCCAAATCCTACTAAGTTAAAAGAAAAAAACTTAGCAATTCACTGATGTTACTCTTATTAATTTATAGGTATTTGTGGAATGTTTATTTTCTTTAATTCTGTTGTAAATGTATATGCAAAGTCATTTATTTATTACAAAAGGTTAAAAATTATCTCTGAAATTAAGTTCCATAAGAGAAGTTTTTGATAAATAGACTTTTGGATTAATAGTATTTAACCTTCTTTATTAAAGATAAAACCAGTTTTATATTAATAAAAAGTTGGCAAAATGAATTTTATGTTTTAAAAAACAGATTTTGGTTGTTATCTCTCTCTCTCTTTTTTTTTGTCAAAAAAAAAAAGAAAAGGAATTGATAGGTATTTATTATTATTACTATATAGACACTTTACAATCACAGAAAATTTATAATGAAGAGAGGATAAAAACTAATGACTGCAATTATATGCTATCCAAAGAAAAATGTAAATAAACAAACAAAATGCAAATAAACAAAAAATTTTATAACATTTGAGCAATCATTTTTCCTTCTCTGAATAACATACACAATCATGTTTCAAAAAATAAAGCTAAATTTATAAATAAATTTTATAATATATCAGTTATGCTTATTAATGAAATTTATTCTGTTTATGTTGAAAGAGTATACATTTTATTCTTCCTTTATTATCCTTTTCCAATTTGATGTGCAATATTTTACATAATAAAATATTTTCTGAGCATATTGATAAAAGAATTATAAAATTTTAAAGCATACTAAAAGTTAAATATGGATTTAAAAACATCAGAACAATTAAAGAGATCTTAATTTATTGACAACAAGACTATTATTGTTTTCCTGCAGGTCTGTGATGATGGTATTTTAGTTGTATTTATATATTGGTATATTTCCATTATCTAATATAAATATTGAATCTTTAGAAAAATTAAACTTTTCAAATACTCCATATACCTTCAGTCAGTAATAGCACACAGATTAGTATATGTACAGTGTTTTGAGAGGAATTATTCTCTCCTTTTCTTCAGGTGTTGCTGGCCTGACCAGTGATAGTACTAGTATGGAAATCAAAGCTGGACCCTTAAGGTAGCACTCTAACCAACTAAGCCATCCTGCCAAAAGCAACCGTCAGTAAAAATTTCATTTACTTTTTTATGATATTCATCCTGATTTCTTTAATTTTTCTAAGAGCAAAGTTGATTAGTGGTTTCCATACATTATGTTTAGTCATACTAGATTGACTTATGGAGTTGTTTACCATTCTCATGTGAGCAGCTTCTTTAAATTTTCTTCTTTGTAACTTTTCTTCTCTATCCTCAAAATTCTTTCAACAAAATCAAGGAATGACTATGGGTCACCATTGTCACCCTGATTAGTAATATTTACAAGGAAGAACTTGAAATCACAGCCACAAAGACTATTCCATATCCACCTCAAGTTTGGCTTTGCTATGTAGATGATACATTTGTTGTATGGCCATGTGATGAAGCACTACTACAAATTTTCTGGAAACACATATAACAACATATCCCCTTCAATTAAATTTCACAATAGAATCAGAATTAAGAACAAACATGGGCATTCTTAGATGCTCTTGTGAGAAGACTCCCTAGTGGCAATATCAAACTAGTTTACAGAAAACCCACACATACAGAAAAATACTTAGCCTATACATCCAATCACACAAGAATCACAAAACACAGAGTTATACTATCACTATGGAACAGAGTAAAAGAAGTTTTTTTAGAAACCTGTGACTTGACAAAAGAAAAGATGTACATAGAACAAATTCTTATGAAAAACGGTTATATATCAGCTGTTGTTAAGAAAACCTTAAATAGACAACAAAAAAAACCATCAAAAATAAAAAACAATTTCTGATCCTGTAGTGTAACCATGCATGCCAAAAATATCAGACAAATTAAGGAAAATCTGCAATCAGCATAACAGAACAGTTTTCTAGAACCATACCATATTATGAAAAATTCTAGCATCGACAAAGCCTAAACTTGAAATGTGAAAAGAAAAAACTTCATCTATAAAATACCATGTGAATGTGGAAGAATGTATATTGGTGAGACCTGTCACCCCATTGAAAAGCACTTGCTAGAACTCAAACTGAAAGAAGTGTCTACGTTAGCAAACTATGTATATACCAGTGAACATGCGTTCAATTGGGGAAAATACAAAATATTGGATAGAGAAGAAAAGATACAAAAAAGATTTAAAGAAGCTGCTCACATGACAACAGCAAACAACCCCATAAGTCAATCTAGTATGACTATAATGTATGGAAACCATTAATCAATTTTGCTCCTAGGAAAAAGTGCAGAAATCAGGAGGAATTTCATAGATAAGTATATGAAATTTCTTCTGACTGTTGCCTTTGGAAGGATGGCTCAGTTGATTAGAGCATTATCTTAAAATTCAATATACAAGAATCTAAGGATCCAGGTTCGATTCTCATGTTAGTAATTGTCACTGGTCAAGCCAGCAACACTTGACGAGGGAAGACTAATACCTCTCCAAACATTGTGAATATACTACCCTGTGTGCTATTGCTAACAGCTGAATGTATTTGGAATACTTAAATAACACCACAAGCATCACATGATCACCATTTCTTATGTGTGCTCAAGCTGTTAAAACAAGAAAAATTCTCCATACAGTAGTGCCACTCAATGCAAGCCAGAGTAATCAACGGATGCAAGAAGGTTTTGCAATCTAGATGCACTGCTCTCAGATCCAAGGCTCCTCATTGATAAAAGTCACAAGCTAGAAACTAGTCTGGGGATATTGGATTAATAGGCACTAGATAGGAATTTTATGCACAAACCTTGCATTCATTGATTACTCTGGCTTGCACTCAGTGGGACAAGTGTATGGAGAGTTTTACCTGCTTTAATATTTAAATAAAGTTAATTTTTTCTAAAGACATTCAATAATAACATTATTATTTCTATAAGAGAAAAAAGTTATTGTAAAAAAAAAAAAAAGATTTATCATTCAAAGCATATTTAATAGTGATAAAAACTCAATTTTAAAAATTAAAATATAATAGCTTCAATGAATGCATGAGTACAATATATGTAAATAATGTTCCCTCAATTTATTATTAATCACTATATTATTATTTTTTAAAATGTTGTTTATACTATAATCTTAATTTATATATGCATACTATTCATATATGTGTATGTGCTGAAAAGTATTGTATATTTGCACTTCAATAAACCATAGATATTATTAATTTAATCAATGTTAATTAGTATATATAGTATATGAGGGGAATTTGGAACCAAACATAGTGTAGTTCATGGCTTTATTGTATATTGGTGTTCAGAGCTCAATTGTATACTGATGAAGTATTTTAATTCAGAAAAATGACTAATCTAAAAATGGTTTTAGCAAAATGTTGCTGCTAGATTAATAATATCGCACTTTCAAGTATATCAAGATTTTAAAATAATTAATACCAGCAAACAAATACTGTACTATGTGGCATTTTGTAACAATGGTAACACAATTAATTAATCTATAAATATGTTTCATTTTCAATATGCCATGCATTCTTTATTAAACATAGTAGCATACAGAATTAAAAATAATAACATTAAAAATAGCAATAAAAAAAACTAATAACAAGTTTCAGTATTATTTTTAAAGTGTTATAGCTATCATTGAATGGTGATTGCAAGGCTCAAATTCCATATAAACATTTTATCTTATTTTAATATTCCAAAATCATCTTATTTTTCTTTTTAAACTTGGTAAAATCTATTAATTCCAATAAACATTACAACAAATACACCATTTGAACATAAAAAAAAAAAATACTAGATGATTTATTGTTTGGAAGTTCATAAGACCGAATCTTGAGCTCCATGAATCTTGAGCTCCAGTCTGTTACTTTATCACTGTATTAAATCACACAATAAAATAAGGAATAAAAACAAAATTATATATTAATGAAAACTGAGAATAAATAAGATTTAGAAATAAGTTGATAATAAAAAAATAATTGTAGGGTAATGAAAGAACCCAGATTCAGAAATAAGTTGATGTGGGTATAATAAAAAAAAAATAACTCTAGGATAATGAAAGAACCAAACTACACATAAATTCAATGCATATAATCAAAACAATAAATAATCAATATGCATTTTTAAAAAATTATATTTTAAAAGTTATACTTAATTCTAAGTTAAAGGACAAAAACTACAACTGGGACAATCGAATATTACAACTAAACAATGACAATATTCCTGCCTTTTGGTAGCTTTCTATAACTTCTTGCCATTCTTTTAATAATGATAATAAACAGTCACTCATAAAAGAGTATGATCATTTCAACTCTAAAAAAAAAAGCTCTAGCAATGAGTTTTGTGATGACCATACAAACCAATGCGTGAAGCATAAATACATCCACATATAGAGTATGCAGGTCTACTTTTCTGTTAATATATTTTACAAAGTTGTCTTTTAATTTCTTTAGCAGTAAACTTTTCTTTCAGAAATATTTCAATACCATGTCCAATTATAGCTCTCTAATGAAGTCTACTCTCTGCTATATATTTCCAATGGAAACAATTGACATTGCACTTTCAATATCTTTGAGATAATCCTTATAATGTAGATAGATTCTGCTTGCCCCATGAAAACCATGTTCCAGTTCATCATAAAACATCTTTTAGGAAGTTTTCCATTATCCATTCATTTTATATTCCAACAATAGTGGACTCAGTACGATCGACCAGTAAGGTGAAGAACATATTGATTAGTTTAATGACCTTGCCATTATATTTTTGAAATTTTATGGAGCATTCTTAAAAGAAATTATTTTAATATCTTTATATTGTGCTGATAGGGTATCCAAGTTTTACTTCTATACAGTAAATTTGGTAAAATAACAACACTATATACAACTAACTTAGTTGCAGTAGTTATTTCCCTGAGAAGAAATACTTCATCCTTCAATTTGTTAAAATTATACTCTTTCAATACAATTTTTAAAAAAAAACATTTTTTATATAATGAAAAATTATCTGAAGAAGACTCTTGGATAGATGAAAGAGGAGGAGAAAGTATTGAAGATTATAGTTGAAACTATCAACTATCTTGGAAGTTGAACATATTAAAATAGTATACTTGCATTGTCTAAAATACATAGAAGAGTATACTAATACTAGTTTGTTTATATTAGTAAGTGTTAATAAATTAAATAGAAACTTGAGAAAGAAATTTCTTATTTTGAAAAAAATGGTGAAAATACAAAAACCTGCAAGATAAATGCAACAACAAGTGAACAACAATTTTCAAAAATATATATTAGATAGTTAGATGACAGACTCAAATCACTGTGTGACTATAATAATGCTCAATACAATTCTGTTTTAATTAAATAAATAAACAGAATTATTTTTTTAAGCTTTATAAAATGATTCTTAGCATTTTTATCAAATATATTTTAAAGAACTTTATAAAATACATTATTCTGATGTATTATTAATCAATTTTTACATCATGGCACAGAATAATAAAGATTTCTAGTAAGTTCTGGAATAATGTGATCACACAATGTTTACTCAGTCCAATAATTTTACGTTGATGGTAATGTTCAAAAGAATATTGCAGATTTACTTAATATTGTTTCATACATATTTAATGGTAAGAGTTTTAGAGACTGAACTAACCCAAAAAGTATTTATGTCCTTAAAAATAGTATTCGAATTCGCTGGCAGTTTGATGAATAATTGCCTTAGTGTTGTTTACTCACAAAATGAGTTAAAAGTTTCAGCCAAGTAATATCACGACAATAACATAATGGTAATGTGCACCAAAGGTGATTGGTTATGGTAAATAATGTCATCCAATATAAGGATACCTGTCCAAAAAAAGCACTGCAATTTTCACAATTAATAGCTAAATCAAACCTGTTTCCACAAATCATCAAATGAAAACACACTAATCATAAAAACCAAAATAAAAGTACAGCCCACTGCTGAATATAATACCAAGCTTTAGCTATTATCTACAACTATACTATTACTACTACATACTCTCAAACAATGTAAATTATCTTTAAAACTTCACAGATCTCATATCCAATGGCAATTTTCATTTTGTCATACAAATCATGTCACAGATGTTCACTGTCATCATTTTAATTTATGGCTCCATTATTGCCTGAAAATGAATATGATAATTTTTCTAATATCTGGTTACTGCATCAGTCATTTTATGAACAACAATAATAATTTCTTCCTAAAATCATTGATGTTAAACTAGTATATTTTGCATTTTTTAAATAAGAATGCACAATGATTAAATGTTCAAATTAATCGAGACTTAAAATCATCCCTCTCTGAAATAGAATTGGTGACAAAGTTTCTGAGACAATGACAATTCTTAGGAATGCTCTGGACATTGATCACTTTTAAAATAAATCACAGTCCATCAGTCGTCTTCCTTGAATATTATTTGCTATTATAAAGCTAGCATCTTGTTTGATAATATGCATATCTTAATATTGATTCACACTAAATTCATGCTATTACATTTCTTCTGGATAGAGCAATTTCTATATTATGCAATGTTTTAAGCAAATATTTCTAATATATGATATAATCCAAATGATGATATACAGAACAATTGATTTATTTTATTGTGAAATGCATATTACTAATGTTATTCATAAAAGAATGCATCTGATTATAAAGAAAACCCTAATTAAAGAAAGTTTGAGTAGGAATTGAGCATTTCTTCACTGTACTCCAAATAGTACTAAACAAAAAAAACTACCTTTTGTCTCCATAAGTATCATGTTTTGTTCTATGGGTTTGTTATTTGCATTCTTTTTTTAATAATATTCTGCCCTGCGAAGTTGGGTACAGTAGTAGAATATTGAGATGTGAAATTCAAGGTCTATAGATCACTGACCAGTTTTCTCAGTTCCATTGCTCAAACTCGTCTGATTTTTTTTTTATTAATATTTTAATTCCAAAACATGCTATCTATAGTAAAATTGAATAGAGCATTTAAATTTCTTTTTGACTTCTATCTTTATTAATGAAGTTTGCAATTTGAAGTTAGAAATATTGAATATTTAGCATATCATCTTTAACTTCATTTTTCCATTCAAGCTAAAAGCCTGAAAATTCAAAACTCCTTAAATTTGAATACCCTATTTGAATAGTTATATAGAACACAAATTTAGAATAACCCAGCAAATATTCATTTAGAATACAAAATACTGAACATTAGACATCAGAATTAACAAATGTAAGATAATAAAATAATAACATTTCCAATCTTTCAAGACAATTTACTTTGTCAGCTAACTGATGCAATAATATTATAAATTTTAATAATGATTCTTCTTACAATAATGAAATGTTTTAAATTCCCCACATAAGTGACTCACTGCCATAAGCCTTTTCAATCCAAAAGTAATATATATATTAATTTTTAATATTATTTTTGCTGAACAGACTTTTTTTTAAATAAAAAAACTTAGAAAATATTTTTTTATTATTATTCAAAATGTTTAAATTCTTAAATTTTGAAAAGTTTAATTTTTATCAAATAATTGTTTATTCTGACATATTCAATAAATCAAAATGGAAAATAATGAAGTCATAATTCAGCATTTCTAAACTAATTAAAATATAAAAATCATATTTTACAAATACAATTTTAAAGTACCAAGAATTAATAAATTTGTTAAATTTTGATAATGAAATGGCATGAGAGAAAATAATAATAATAATGAGAATAAATTTTTAATTGTAATGCTTTACTAATTTAAAATAATTTTATTAGAATTACGTACAAATTGGCAATCTGGGAATAAAAAAAAATTAAAATATTTCACTTAATATTTATTTATTTCTGCTGTAATTTGTATAAATATGATATAATAGTGACAGTTTCAATAACTTATATCACTGTATAACTTGAATCTGAAAGTATGCACAATTTAAAAATTACTAAAATATGATATGATGATAAGAATGTATCAGGAATATCCAAAAATGCTATGAAAATTCTTTCATCAAATTCTAATCTCTCACTCATCCATTACCTGCTTGATTTCCATAAAACAACTTCAGTTTTATATTTATATTGTTAAAAAAAATTTTTAGAAGATATATATTTGTAAAATGATTTTCTGTCAACCTTATTATTATAGCAAACAACATATCAAATTACATTTAACATCTGCTCCAAAATATCTAAGTTAAACAGTGATTTGGGTAGTAGTAGTGATCCAAATTCCCAGACAGATCAAATAAAGAAAGCCGTTAGCTAAAAACTAGATGAATCTGCATCAGAATACATTGAGTGAATTATTGCTTTTAAGGCAGATCTTAAAATACTAAATCCAAATAATATTTCTTGTAGTTTTGTTTACTCACACATCCAATGTACAGGACATTTTTCTTTTTAAAAAATGGATTTTGGGATAGTTAAAAATGCAAATTAACTACATTAAAAATGCAACCAAAAAAAGTAATAATAGAAGCACCCTATTAGTAATTAGAAAATATCCATTCTATTTAGTTGATTGAATCATTTTTTACATTTAAAAAGTATAATTTTTTTGCATTTATTTATTTTATTTTATTTTATTTTATTTATTATATGTGAAAGTTTTAGTAGGGAATAAATAAATATTCAGAAAAAATATATTTCAAGTACACACCATTAATCCAAACAAACATCCATTATTTAAAAATTTGTATTATCCAAACAAAACTTCAAAGGTAATTTTATATTTTTTTCCAATAAATAAATTAATTTATACATACCTTATTAAATGGGGGAAAAGTTCAGTAAATATCTGTAAGTTTTTTTTGTTTTTTTTTAAAGTGTCATAGCATCATAAGTTAATAACCAAATTGCAATGAATTGCCTGTGTTTTTGTTGGTTTTTTTTCCTGAATAGAATTTTGATTAAAAGATATATTCAAAAAAAACATGGAATAGGGACTTCAGATTAATAGATTTTTTTTTCCATTTACAATTTTCTTTCTTTTATTTTTCAACTAAAATAAAAATTGATCATTGTAAATAAAATAATTATAATAGTAAAAAAAGTATTTTCTCCAGTCTTGTCAGTCAGTTCAAGATATAATTATAATTTTTTACAAATATTAAACTTTATACATGCACAATACTACCCATTTAAGATAAATCATTGGTAGTTATTACTAATCATTTATTAAGCAAGAGAATAATTAAATTTTAAGTGCTCGGAACACTAATGTAAAAAAACTTTCAGTGTAGATGTATCTTAAATTGATCTGAATGCTTTCGATATCTTAGTTATGATATCATATTCATAGCAATGAGAAATGGACAGGAGGGTGGTGGCTATAAATAGGTTGTAAATTTATGCAAATATATCCAAATGAATTAGATAGTCTACTTTTTAGAAAGGGGAAAGCAGGATTCCTTTTTATTTATGAAGTTCAAGTTATTGGCGATATACCATGCCACCATTATCTTGTAATTGGAGCAGTTTTTCATGATCCCAAAATCAGACATATTCCAGGTTGCTTTTAGTGTGCCTATATTAGTATTTGGCCTGCTCTAATCTCAATGAGATATTAACTCTAGATTCCATAGTATACAATCATGCAGTGTGAGCTATTATATGAAATCTTATAAATCATCTATAATGCATCCTTTTGTAATTTGTCTTTGGTGTTGTTCATCAATCTACTAAAATTAGGGGGAGTATGGAAATTAATTTTGAAAGTTGGTACACCGATCTTTTTTATTTTGTTCATTAATCTCAGAATATAAGGCATGCTAATCTCTGGTTTAGTTCAACTTGCAATTTTAAAGTTTGCTTTATATTTCTATGGAATTGTTTAATAACATTTGTCAGAATGTTGTTTTTTTTTCTATAACCTATATTATACAGATCTTTTATATATTCATCTATGTTGGTTTTTCTGTTTGCTTCATATTTACAAAGTGTTAAATTTCTCTACAAAGCGTTAAATTTCTCTTACAAAATGCTTTAAATCCTACTAATTTATGAGCCATTGGTGTTTCAGATTCTAATTTTAAATAGTTTTACCATCATTTTATAATCTTCAAATTGAAACTAAATCATGCATTAGCAAGTCTTATATTCCAAGATTAATAAACAAAATAAAAAAGATGTGCAAGCCAATGTTTAAAATTAGTTTCCATATGCCCCTAATCTTGATGAGTTGACTAATAACATCAAAACATATTATAAAAAGTTGTACTGCAGATAGTATATGAGATTCTGTGCAACACCCCAAGTTACACAACGGTATACTATGGAGAATCAAGAACTAATATCTCAAGATTAGTGCAGCACAAATATTTATATAGGATGCTAAAAACAATCTGCAATAAAAACCTGTATCTTGGGACCACAAAAACAATTTAGTCATAGCTTTGATGACAGACAATCTAGTGTCCAGAGAATGCAATGGCAAAATAAGAAAAATCAAAGAAGCATGGTTTATTGCCAACCATAAAAATGTAATAAAGAGAAAACAGCAACCAATTATTTAAATAGAATGATTAAATGGACTAATTTAAATAAAAAATGCATGCATAATTACATTACAGTATAAATAAAGCACCAACAATAATTAATTTAAAAAAGCTATGATTATGAACTTCATCAAACATGCATTCAGTTTTTGGTTAAAAAGAAGAAAGGCACAACTTTATTATGCAGATGAACAAACATATGCAAATTTGAATTGCAAATACAAATGAAGGGAAAAATCGATAAAATCTTAATTTGTATATGTATGTTATACACCTAAAAAGATATATGCATGTTGAAAAATATGATATATATGTAGTTCAGTAAACAATATGCATTTTATTATAATAAAATACTATCAATAAAATTAGCTATTATATATAATGTATATGATACATGCAAAGAGGGCTTGGAAATTAACAAATACCACAACTGGACTATATCTGTTATTTTAATTAATCATAAATAATTGAAGAATCCAACTTCATTTCTCTTTTCCCCCATGTGAAATCATTTTTTAAATGGAAAAAGATAAATGTTCCCAGGATAAATTCAGTGTTGAATAAGCACTGTTCAAATGAACCATGTCACAATCTCTTAAGAAATAATATTCACAGTATTTTTCCAATGTTTCCTGTCATCTTAACACCTGAAGAAAATAAAAATCATTTCATTTTAGAATTTAAAAAAATATATAGCTTCAAAACAAAAAATATATCAAAACAAAGAATAACTACTTTTAGTATCATCATTTTCAATCATTAATGATCCATTATAGGATGAAGATTTCTCCAAGTTTAATTCAATTTCTCTGAAGCATAGTTTCTGTTCTTCACATCATACCAACAAATTTCCTTATTTCATCTATTCATCTCATGTGTGGTCTCTTTCTAAATCTTTTACAATTTCTTAGGTTCTGGTTTAACTGCCATCTATTATCATTTTTCTAGTATTATGTCCAGCCCAGCTCTATTTTAGTCTCTTAATTATATCAATAATCTCGCTGTTACTTGTTTGTTCTCTCATTCAAGTATTTCATTTTTTAATTCCTTCTTATTACTTCCAACATATGTACTGTTTTGTTGTTGTTGTTGTTTTTTTTGTTAAATGGCCAAATCTCAAATTCATATAAGAACCAATAAAATACATCTATTGAAAACTTTAATATTACATTTATTTTTATCAAAACCACTCATCCAAGTTTAATTTAATTGTATGTTTAATTTCATCCATTACTGTTCTGTCAGTATTAATAATCTGATGAAGCTATTTGTAGTTGTTAGGTTCTTCTAATTCAAAATTATCAATCTTTATAATCTTCTGAGAACATCCATTGAACATTAGTTTTTTTAGCATTTATTTTTAGTCCAAATCTTGAAGCTTTGAAGTATTATTTGCAAAGCCAACTTAATCATCTGCAAAACTTAGATGACTTAAATAATCTTCATGTATCTTTATTTTCTTAGCTTTCTATTTTAATCCACAAAATACTTGTTTGTAAAAATCCTGTAAAATGTTTTGGAGGTATGGAATTACCCTATAATACATCCTTATTAATGTTAATTTTCTTAATTGATCATGTAATTTAATCATTGCTATTGCATTTTGCTACCATAAATCTAATCCTTGAAGGTTCAAAGTTTTAAGCTTTGTGGAAATACTTATAGAAGCAAATATGTTTTTTTAAAACTACTTTTAAATCCAACTTATTTTTTGGGTTACATTGAATCAAAATCTGCTGTAAAAAAATTGTAATTATCTTAGTAAAAATTCTGTATGGAATTGATAGAAGACTGAGATGTCTGTAATTTTTAATATCCATTTTATCTCCTTTCTTAAATATCAATAACTACTATATATCTGGTATATCTTTAATGTTTAAACCATTTGGTATATAACTTTGCCAACAATTTTCTCATTTCTTCAATGTCTTCTTTTAAAATATCAATAATAATTCCATCTCTCCTGGAACTTTTTTCTCTTTTGTAGATTTAATTGCATCCCTCATCAATTCATTTAAAATGCCTGACAATTCAGAAGATGCAATAATTGTATTGGTTAATTTGTATTCTTGTTCTTTATTACTGTATTTTTAATATTATGTCTAATAATAAAAAAAATGTCAATCACAGTATAAGAATCTTAATGATACTAGCTCAAATTATTAAAAGGATCATTATCTGAAAGTTTTTTTCTCTTAAAGAATAAAATTATAAATAGTTTAAAAAATAAATTAACCATCAAATCATGCAATAATATATCCAAAGTATTTTCATTAACAAAAGAAAAAAAAAATCAATTTCATTTTCATAATAAATAGAGACCTAATAATCTGAAGGTTATAATAATTAAATTTTTTTAACTTCTAAAAATGTGGTTCTAATTTCTCTTACCTCCATAAATTTACAATAGCTACTTCTGACTTGTCCAAATATAATAAGGCAATTCAAGACAATTATAACACTAAGGTATATAATCAAATTTTAAAAGATTCTTCAAATCATCATCATAATCAATACCATGATAACTATATACTCAGAGGTAAATCAGTTTAGAAAACAGCAGTTGACAGAATTCCATGTTCTAATAAAAGTATTTTCTCTATTATATATAAATTGGCAGTTTTATTAAAAACATTAAAAGAACAAAGAAATGTTTTGAAGTAAAGATTACTTAATAAAGTCCAATTAATTCTACATATATATTACAGCAGTTGGCAGAATTCTATGTCCTAATAGAAGAATTTTCTCTATTATATATAAATTGGCAGTTTTATTAAAAACATTAAAGAAAAAGACAAATGTTTTGAAGCAAAGATTACTTAATAAAATCCAATTAATTATATATATATCACATAATTTCTCAATCAATTTTACAACATAGACACTTTCATTGTTGATGTACTGTACTGATGAAAGTGTAATCTTAGTAATTCTTGCAAAACATATAAATATACCAAATATATTTTGAACATTTGGCACTCAGTATCTATTATCTTACCTAGAACTGAAAATTACTATAATCACTAACAACTGGATAATGAAACTTAAATCATATGTGAATACTTCAGCAAATGTACCTTATAAAATTATAATACTATAATTTCCAATGTCATAATTTTTCCCAGATAGATAAATATTTTGTCTTTGATGCAAAAAAAAAGATTATAGACTATACTTATCTTATTTCTTACAATTGATAATATATACAAAATTAAAATTTCTAAACATTTTCTAGTTACTAAACATATATTCTTATGTCGATAAAGTAAATACGATAGTTTTAAATTATTTTGGATGAAGTTTATATTCATGTTTTTATAATGAGAAAACAGCTATATATACCAATTTCTCAATCAAGATCATGCAGACCGTTGATGTTGGAATATAGGTGTAATGTTAAGTAATTTGTACTATTATATAAATTTATGATATGTCTTTAAAATTGATATGCTAAAATAAATTATTTTTAGAAATAGCTAATAATGGCAAATTATCACAAATGATGATCAAATGTTATCACCTGATCACAGTACTCTGATGCCTAGTAATCTTTATCCTATCTTCAAGCAGTGAATTTAACATGCAGAAAATCACTTTTGCAATTAAAATGAAGATAGACAGATCATTAAAATTTTAATCTGAAAAGTTCACACTGTAAATTTTTACAATATTGGATGATCATCAATATGTGTATATATGAATTTTCACTCTTTAATATTTATTGTTAAGATCTAAGCTAAATGGCAGTAGTTATAATGGAAATGTCTTAAACTTTCTAGATTCACACCACAGTAAAGATACCTTTGATTCAGACAAGATTTTAATGTGGAATGCTATTATCTTTTACTTGACATGACTGATTCAACATCTCCTGTATATGAGAAATTACTTTAATTATAAAAACAAAAGTCAAAATATATACACCAATGTATAAAAAAAATTTTAAACATTCTGAGATCACAACATCAAATTCCCTAACATTAGTTTAATATTCGAATTAATTAAAAACTACACTCAGATACAATCGAATCATCATCAGTCCCAATTGCCAAAAGCTATTTTTATTTTTAAAACAAAGATATATTACAAATTTGTCCAATAATAATATTTAAGTTACTACTATTGCATTAATATACACAATACAAAGGCCAGCATTAATATAAATAAAAGTACATTTATTTAACATATACTTCAGATATATAGCAAACAATGCATCACATGACTTTTCGCAGTTACTATAAACATTCGTACTAGGAGAAATAATTGACCTCTATTTTACTCCAGAGCTCTCTATTATATAATGGTAAGGTTATGTCTAAATTGTCAGACTAGTTTCTGTGCAACTCTGTTTCTCACTGAAAACATTCAATGGCCAGAAACTCATTTGAAGACGCTATTATCCAGTGTTCACTACTCAATCAAACTTGCATTTGATGGATTTCAAGTATTAAATAAAGAGAATTATTTTAAAATGTATACAAATGATTTAAGATAAAGATAATATAATGTCCACTTGTGTACAAATGCACTGCATCAGTGTAGTTTCATTTCAGCCATCAAAAGCACCTATGTCATTATAAAATTTATAGTTGATAAATGCGTATAGAGATTTAAAATTATCTGAATACTATCAAGAAACAATTACATCAGTCTTTCTTTAAAATGATAGAACATACTCTAAAAAAAAAAAAAAATTAAAAAATGAAATTATTCAATAATTAAATTTTAGAATGCAAATCTTAATATAAAATACTAAATTACATTTGCAAATCAAGTATTGAGAAATATAAAACTAACATCATTGAAGAATGACATTCAGAATACAGCTCTTCAAGCTCTGTAAATGTACACAAAATGCCCTGTGTGATGTAATGCAACAGTAAAATGGCAGATCCTGGAGTTCAAGATCATGAAATGAAGCTCTGCTCTGTCACTTCGAGCTTTTGAATCTTTTTTGAACTCCCAAGCAATAAATCATTTGATTATTTAATGCGAAGAAAAGAGCTATTCTCCTAATGTTTTTGAATTTACACTAAGAAATTTGGAGATGGCTTTTGTTCCTTATGTTGCTGTATTGCTAATGTTTTTGCCATTAACATATATAACAATTTATTAAAAGAATATAAACACTGAAGTATTTTATATAATAATTAATTTTAAAAACCACAATAGACAAATATGTGATCATTTGGGTTAAAAGAAATGTAATTGTAATATCTATATCTTGCATAACACAACACAATATAAAATTTCAATACTCAAAAGCTAAATTATTAATAATAACAATAAATTACTAACAATGAAATAGAAATGAAAATATAAAAATAAATTTAAGTTATTTAATTTAAAAAAATATTTACATAATACAATATTCTAATCAAAAAGATTAATGCAAAAGAATAATTAATATCAAATTTAATTCCAAACTATGATTGAAATAAAACAAATAATAGAAAGCAAAAAACATTCACATTAAATATTTATCTGAATCTTGAATTCAATTGAGAAAGCATTTTCAAATGAAAATGTTGAAAATAAAAAAAACTTCATCATGATTAAATGACTAACAAGACTAACAGAAAAGTTAAAATGCATCAGGGTTTAAATCTCTCTTTTTAAAATGCAATTATTAACTACTTTTTACTTTCAGATTACCTGAATGAAATTAGCTTTCTCTCCGTATATTAAAACCAGAAAGCAATGAAACTGAAAGTTAGATTTATGACATATTTTATAAATAAAATAACAGCATTTGTGGAAGAAATATAGTAAATAAAACAAATCAGCTACAGGTACAGAAACTCTTAAGTGATCTTAAAGGCTGGCTACTTCTCTAACAATATTAAGAATTAAAAATTTTGTATCACTAACTGAATATTTATTTATCTTAACCCTTTCATTCTTACTACTTAGAAAACATAATATCTTCAAACATATATCAATATTTAGAACAATATCTTCTAAAATGTGCAGTAAAATTCAAAATATTTACACAATGAATTTGAAATGTTTCCACATATAAAACTGTATATGTAAATAAAAGATTATTTATTTTTGTACTGAAGCAGATCTGATGCTCAGAATCTCCTAATCTAACTGTATTCAAACCCACCTTTACGCACGTATATACATAGCTATTAATATATATATATTTCTTTTGGTTAGTATTATAACATAAATAATGTAAACGTATGTATTTTAATTTAAAAATATTTTATTTATTAATAATATTCTCATGTGTATGCGGGCGTAAATAATAAATATCTATATATTTCAGTGTAGGAGATTGCGAATAAATCAATTATATATATAAGGTATTATATATGAAACTTATTATTTTTTCATATATAATTTTGTAGCCAGAAATGATGCAATCTTATTAGATAGTCTCTCGAAAAACAATTACCCGGAAGACCCCTTAGATTAAAGTAAAAGATTACAAATTGGTAATAATAAAATAAACCCATTAGTGGAAATTGTCCACGCTAGCTTGTTTTAAAATCATAAGATATATTTTAAAACAATCGTTCGAGAAACTGATAACAAACTTGCATTGTTTCAAACATCTTACTAGATAAGAGTATCCGGTCAAACTATTCCAGAGAAACCTTAAGTGCTTAAACTGCCTCAAGTCCAGCAGTAGTTGCTAAGTTACAGTTTCAAATAAAAAGTATAAATACTGCCGGATTTGAATCCACAAGAGGAGGAGACCATTAAATAACTATGTTGCTATACATATTCCACGCCAGTTTTAATTCTCACTCAATGTGTCGTGAGTAGGAAACTTCGCCTTGTCCCTCTGTTCTAATATGCTGTTCCCATGAACGAAGCTCTGCATCCCGTACTACTGAACTTTAGATATTTTCCAGTAAAATGAAATGCTATCTCTCAAATAACAATGCTACCCGAGATCTCATGAAATAATACCGATGGAATGATTCCTAGTGAAACGCTCTTCTAAATAATCAAGGTAAAAGAACTTTGACCGCTTATAATTCCTAAATCCTGCCTTCTCTGTAATATTTATATTTTAAATCATCTATATTAAATGCCTTCAAATATGTATTCTATAACTCTATATAACTAATCTATATTAAGCCTCCTATATAATGTTTTTCTTTACTTCTATTTTCAAGCGGCAACCAATTTTCAATTTGATTTATGTATTTATATTTTAAAATAAATGCCAATAGTATTCTAAAATCGCCAGCATAGAATTTATTTTCGTTTATAATTTATAATTTGATCAAAACAAGTCTTATTCGACTTGCCCAGGTGCTTGCGATTTTAGATAAATAAACTAATTATAATTTTCATGTTTACTGTAGAAAAACAGATTTGACGTCTGTTTTTCACATTCTCCTTCCTAAATAATGTGCTATCTTTTATTCTTAAATTATATTATATATGTAAAACCCATCTTAGCTATTACCACCACCCACTTATTTTGTAATCATTTATATATTTTCACAAGGGCATTGATTAACCAAAATTGAGATTTGTTTAATGTGTAAGAAGTAATGAATAATATTAAGTAACATAATGTAAGGGGGAGGGGGATCTTAAGAGCTTAGTTTTATATTTAAGTATAATTATTATCCATGTTTGCTTAGTGAAGCCATATCATTACGCCGAATATTTCATAATTTGTGGGCAATAAATGTTTCGATAATCTTTAGAATTATATTTATATATTATATTATTAAGTGTTACGTGCATAAAGGCCATTTCGTATATATATATATTTGTGCTTCTTTCTCACATGGAGGCATCCGCGAAGTCGGGCCCCATCGTCGTTCTCTATGTCCTTAAACCAGGCTGTAAAACCACTCTGGGGTCATCCCTGGTCTTATGTGCATGCTTTATATGGGGATCGCTCCAGAAAATCCAGCCCGATAATGACATTGCCGACCACTCTTCGTCATCCATGATTCGCCTGTACTTCATTCCAGAGAATCTTGGACTCCTTCGTTCATCAAACCGACCCTGCCTATGCTTGCAGAGGAAATCGGTCCATTTCGTTATTAAAAATTCATGAAGCACACTCCAGGATCCATAATTGGACCAATCCAATCAACTGCCATGCACGCACCGCCTTTCAGTGTCTTATTAGTCGCCCAGAAGTATTCATAAGCCGTAATGAAATGATTTCTTTAAACAGACATATTTCCATTAGTTTAATATAAGTATTAATGCGATAGATTTAGTATCGTTTGTATAATTATTCATTACCCATTCTGCGCATTATCTATAACTCAAATTTATCATAATATTGAATGTAACCTGCTTATGAAATTATTGTTGTTTAAATTAAGTAAATGCTCTTCGTCTCTGGGGGTGTAATAGTATTCCAGTAATGTATCCTAATAGCGCTAGTTCATTAAATCACACATATATATTATTGGCATAGCCGCAAATCTAATATTATTAAATATGAATCAAACAAAGATAATACTCATGAGGCTAACATCGGCTAAATAACCCGACATAATTTTGTTATTAATAAATCTTAAATATATATATATCAAACTCGAACCATTGCTTTCTTTTAGTTAAGTTAAAATATTAAGTTATTACTTAAGCTCAAATATGACTAGATGATCTCCGCTCAATACATAATTAATATGCTAGGTCATGAGCCTTTATTGCTCATAAAATATAACTAGTTATTAAGTTATTCTATTATATAAGTTTAGCCTAGAGTCTTTTTGTATCTCCGATGATCGATGCCGGCGGATGAGAAGTAAATTAATCGATGTCATCGGGATTGTTGCTCATAATCTTATAGATCTGGGAAATAGGGCAGAGTTCATGGGTGTTCCTGACCTGTGTATCTTGCGCATGAGTGGATTCGAGGTACTTTTGCCTAGATACTAGATCTTGTTACGTGAACATACAAATCCGACCGGCACAGTACATACACACAGATTTCTTCACTTTAATAACATTCCCTTTATTGGAAAACTATTCTAGATATTTGATGGAGAGATCATCCCAAAATTGTAGAAAAAATTAGAATAGAATTTGTATGCAAATATAGCTAGTTGCAAGCAAATTAAATCTTATATATTCAGGTAAATGAAAAAGAGAGAGGGAGCAGCTAAAAAAAAGTTAGTGTTGATTTGAAGTGACAACAGGTCAGTAGTAAAGAATGATCAATGGTAAACTAGTAGATCAACTAATAGTGATTACTGTTTAAAATGAAAGAGTGTGACAAGCAAGAAACAGCTATTTGTTTGTGTATTGAAAAGGTTATTATCAGCAAAGAGTATTTAACTGAAGCTTAACCAAACTGCAAGAAACAAGTTGGAAATGAAGATGGTTAATATATATAATGTATAAAAAGTGTGTGTTGATATAAGTACTAATATTGTGAAATTTAATAGATGTTATTTTATACATGAAATTAGATATACTTATTTTGTTTCAAGAGACATTTGATTTAAAAGCATAAATATAGCAACTGGACTACTCCTGGTGTGGAAGAAGCCTATGAACAGCATAAGAATATTAATGAACTATTATTTTTTTTATGTTGTTTTTACCACATTATTATTTGTTATTAAATAAATCTTATCATACATACATTTTGAAATGTAATGTTTATTTATTTAGCTCCCTGTCTGGTCTTTAGAGACCCTCAGGACACAGTAGTTAGCACAAATAATGACAGGATTGCTACTGGATTCGATATAGGATAATTTCTAGTGTGAATAATAAAATATGGCGACACTAAGTTCTGCAATCCATGAATTTGATACAACCAACATGGACTCATGTAAAAGTTATGTAGAACATGTGGAATAATATATGTTTACAAATTAAGTGGAAGATGAGTGGCTTAGAGTATTGACCCTTCTCTATTTGCAGTTCAAGACATTATACAGCTTGCAAATAGACTTGCTGATTCAAAATATCTGGAAGAACTTCCATATAATGAAATTATAGAAAATTTTAAATGGATATTTCACTCGAGAGTATCGAAATAGGTAGCATGGCTGGGGTTGAAATACTGAAAACAACTATCACATGAAAAATATGTGAACTACAATTTAGCTCTAAGGAAACTGGCTAAATATTGTAATTTTGGTCTAGAAATAAAGGTTGTATTATTAGAACAATTCCTATACAGCATAGAGGATGATAATTTCTGAAAAGTATTGCTCGCCCCTGGCTTAAGCAAAGAAATATGACACACAAAAAGCTTTCAAAATAATGTATTGGAATTTATAGGACTACAACAATTGAGTAAAGCTTTGTTAACAAATCAAAAAATACAGAACCTTATTGCAGAGTCTTGTAATGATAGAAAAGAGCAAAAGTGTTATTGCTGTGATAAATCTGGATATTTTCATATTAAATGTAAACACTGTAATAAAAATTATAGAATCTGTAAAGGTCATTTAGCAGTGGTCTGTCATTTTAGGAAGGGCAAAGCTACTAATTTCGTAAAACTGAACTATAAATCTGAAGAAAAATTAAATTATGAGAATGTCAATATAAAGAGGCTGAATAACAGAAAAATGAACCACAGATTTTTAGATGCAGTAAAAATGGAAGTGGATAATGGAGCTGATCTATCAATGATATTTCAGAGATTGGATTAAAATTAGCAAAAATGTAAAAGGAAGATAGCACTTCAAGATACAGATATGGCAATAAAATTGCTTTTACCCCATTATTATTTATTTACTAAATCTTATGTATACATTTTGAAGTATATTATTTGTTTATTTATTTAGCTCCCTGACTGATTTTTAGAGACCCTGAGGCCACAGCAGGATTCTACTTCAAAATACCTTTGAGGTAATTAAGGTCAGCATACTTTAACCTAGTGATATTACTTCTTGTAATCAGCACTTGTTTATCATTGATTGCTATCTACTTAACATAAATCATTCTAATAACTGAATGCCTTGGAGTTATTTAAGTTTTAATAAACCCTTCTTAAATAAGTTAGATATAAATTTAATATCAAAAAGAAATATGTTATTATTTAACTATCATTTTAAAATAGAAAATAAGTTACAAAATAGTTCATTTTTTTCCTAATATATCTTCTCTGTAATTACACTGAATAAACATTTCAAATTAGAATATTTTTTTATATTTTATGACTATTTTAATAAAAAAAATGTTATGATGATGATTAGGTACCACTAGGCTGATGTTGATTTTTAAGGGTCTTATGACACTCATTTTATCTATCTATAAAAAATCTCAAACTTTATGCAGGGATAGTTTATGATTCTCTTATACAGTTTGAATGGTGTTTATTAATGTCATAACTATGATAACTGATTTCAACATCATCCTATATTATTTCTTCCTAATTTACATTAAAAAAAAAAAGAACCCAAAACAAATAAAATAAATTATGGCTTAAGTTAGAAGAAAACAAAACAATAAATAAAAAAGAAAACAAATCCTCTTAAGAAAAATAAATAAAACAAGAAAAATGAAACTTAGTAATAAATGAAAAAGATTACATCTAATTATGACACCTCAAGTTTGTCAAAAGCATATATAATGAAATATTTAGTGGAGATAACAAATGCTTTTAGTTAAGCAATGTTATATAGTTTTCTTAAAGATCAAAATCCCAAAGCAAGATATAAACTGCTTCAACAAATAATGGATTGTTAGCATATTCAATTAAATAGACCTAACTACAAAAAAAAAAATGTTGATTTATTTAATAAATGAATGTTTGGTAGATTTCTAAAATCTTAGTTAATGATCAAGTTAATACAATCAAATTCACTAACATGAATTCCAATATGATTCTTTAACATAAAAAATCTTAATTTAAAAACAAAAAAAAAAAATACTTTCCCTGAATATGCTGGATGAATATAGATATTTTACTATATATGTGAATCATCTAACATCCAAATCTTTCTCTTCCTTAAATTTATTAAATTAGTCAAAAGATATATTTCAATTATGTGTATGATAATGGTTGTATTCTATATCTACACAAAATTAAATAATAATAAAAACATTCTAATAACATTCTGACAAATAATTTTAATGATAATTCATCATTTTAGAATAAAATACTATTTAAAACAGATATTAATAATATTTATGAAATGTAAACAAGACAACTTCTCAAATATGGATGCAAAGCTCAGCAAAAATATTTCTATTAAATAATAATAATTCACAGGTTTATAATTTAGGACTTTATAAAATTTTAGCATTGGAAATTATAACTGGATCATAATCCATGGATCTTGATCTCCAGAATTTATCACTGTACCATTATACCAAATCATACATTGCAATGTTTCTATTTATGTTACCAATAAAATACTCTGACAGCATTTTAACCCCTTGATTTTTACTTCTGTTCCACTGTTACAAAGCAAAAAAAAAGACTTGATAATTGACTTTTTAATATGAAAATTATAGTATTTGTTCTAATTTGAATTAAATGTATTAAATTCATATTAAAGTTAATATACATCAAATGGTTTATAATTATTATTTTATGTTGAGTAAAACAATTACAAAATAATTTGAATTAATTTTAAGTCAAATGTTATGTAACCTACATAAATACCATTCAATGATTTTAAACTAAATGTTTAACATATATCCAGCTATTCTAAAGTAAAGGATTCTTCATTACTTTTTCACAAAGAATACTTACAAAACATTTCCATAATGAATGAGCAAATATTTTTTCAAATTATAATTTTACAAAGATGGTTTCTACTATCTAGTTGATAATATGTTCTTAAGTTATGAATCAAAGCCTCCATGGGAATCACAAAATAATTTATAGAAAATCATTGCAGTTATTTTTAATTAAATTATTCCACCATAAAGAAATTCAATATTTATTTCAGTACAGTTTGCACTGCTATATTATGCTTAGTGCTTGCAATACTAATTTTTAATATATGAAAGAAAATGGCTCTAGGTCTATTACAGCGAATGTTACAAAAAATATTAAAAACCCACTATGATCATATATATTAAATATTTTGCATTATTTTAATTATTTACTGTAGTAGATCTTTAATATTTTTTGAAAATTTTCAAGCTGCACTTATTGAATCATATCCTAAAAATAAAATATGCAAATGCTGCGTTAATAATAGAATTCTATATTCAAATGGTCCACTAAGAAAAATATTCACTATGAAGTGAAATTCACTTTTAATCATGTTTGAATAATAGACATTTGAATGAGAATTGTCAAATAAGCAGTTAATAAATAAAAAAAATCCTATAATATAAAATTGATTTTGATTAGTCTCGATATTTAAATAAATTCTGTCAAATGTGGACCAATCAATAAAAGGCATGTTACGATCATCATCAATCCACTGCAGGATGAAGGTCTCTCCAAGTTCAATCCATCTTCTCTGATCTTTAGCTTCTCTTCTCCATATCACTCCTGCACACTTTCTTATTTCATCCATCCATCTCACATGTGGTTTCTTTCTATGTCTTTTACAATCTCTTGGAATTCAGTTTAAGATTTCAATTGTCCATCTATTATTATCTCTTCTAACAATATATCCAGCCCAACTCCACTTCAGTCTTTTAATTTTTTCAATGAGGTCAATAATACCTGTTTGTTCTCCTACCCATATATTGCATTTTCGATCTCTTCTTGTTACTCCCAACATGCAGCTCTCCATGCTTCTTTGAATGGTCTGAAGTCTCTGTATTGCTCTTCTATTAAGTATCCAAGTCTCAGATCCATAAGTAAGAACTGGTAAAACACATTTATTAAAAACAGTCCTTTTCAAACACATAGGCATATTTCCTTTTAGTATCAAGTTATTTCTACCAAAAGCACTCCAACCAAATTTAATTCTATGATTAATTTCATTCATTATGTTTCCATCTGTATTAATAATCTGCTGTTAACTTCTTCTAACTCATCATAATCAATCTTTATTTTCATATTTTGAGAAAACCCATTAAACATTACTTTAGTCTTTTTAGCATTTATCTTTAGTCCTATTTTCATCTGATAACTCCTGCAACATTTCCTGCAGTTATAAAGCATATGCAGAAAATCACCTATATATTCTACTACTGCCACCATGTTTGCAATGATGTAATTCAATAACGTCCACAATGAGTCATCAAATGCAAATTGGTGTGAATTTAATTCACTAATGATCAGCCATCTTTAGATGATGTCATGATTTAAACCAACCATTTACTGCTGCCCATGGGTAAATAGGTTCATAATCATTATTACTTCAATCAACTTTCTGTATATCTATTATTGTTTCTTAATTGAAAATGTATTTTAGGTAATTATTTATT
The DNA here is from genome assembly GCA_028023455.1 of Epiperipatus broadwayi. NCBI lineage: Eukaryota > Metazoa > Onychophora > Udeonychophora > Euonychophora > Peripatidae > Epiperipatus > Epiperipatus broadwayi. Next base: position 2,674,546 of record JAQFVV010012497.1, read on the forward strand.
TAATAATCCTATATGTTTTAGTGTAGGGGTAGAATTAGTAGATTATAGAACTCAAGGTCATCAGATTCTGCTTTGTCATTTTCAATGCTCAAACTTCATAGGAACTTCCAAGCAATAAACCATTTTATTATTTATTTTATTGCCAAGAAACTAACATTAAATACTTATTTTTAAAAAAATAAAAACTTGTAAAATGTGGATAAATAATAAAAATGCAAGAAAACAATTTTTTTTTGGATAAATTTATATATATATATTGAGAAATCCATACATTTAGAACACTATCTTTTAACCAGCTTGATCAGCAATAACATACAAAAGCTACAATGTATTTATTCTCAGTACTGATTATATAAAATCATCAAAACTCAAATGTAACTTAGAGCCAAAACATTCAGAACAAACTAAAAAGGATTTGGAATTCTTTCAATGACATGAAATGTCCCAGATATGAAAGACTTGATCCTACAGAAATTTATTAGCAACAAAAAAGCTAATATCATATGAAGTTGCACTCAAAATTGCAAATAAAATTAAAATCTCCTACAATTAGGAAAACATTCATTAAAGTTTGATTATCAGAGACAGGAAAATTAATTCCAATAAGAGTCAATGAGATAAGATTGCTACAAATGCCTATGCAATAATATTATTCAGAAGTGTTGTAAATATATTAGCAGCTTTAAATATTTTGATTTGCAATAAAAAGATTTAAAAATCAAATAATATTGAAATAATAATTATGGTAACACATCATTTATGAAGATTATTTCTGAAAATAAAATAAAAAGCATCTATATTGTTAATCAAACATGATGACTATTACCATTACTGGCATATCATCAAACTCCTGTTTTTTAATCAATGATTAAAAATAATAATGCAATGATAAAAATTCACAACTTTCATTAATTTAGGTTTACCCAATTTCATAGTTGGGGATATTTACTTTGCTCTAGGAATAGTACTGATATCATAATATCCCTTTTTGTTATGGGCATGCTCATTTTTATATTTCATAAAACAAAGGAAAGCTTTTTATTATTTTCTAGAGCATTCTGATCACTACATTACCATATTTATCTATATTATTTTGCAAATACGGAAAAAATACTGTTTTAGTAAACATGCCTATTTATGATTTATCATTACATTAAAAGCATACATATATTACTACAAGTGTATAATGGTTAATCAGAAATATATTTCAAATTTTTATTATTCTTTAAGATAGATATAAAAAAATGCATTAATAAAAAACCCATTAATGAAATATGTTAATCAATTTACAAAAATTCTTAACAGAACAAAAAAAAATATTTCCAGATTTTTAAGAGGTTATGCTGTCAATATATATATAATTAAAAACCAAAATTCTGTTATTATTTCTAGCTAATTTAGGAGTTCTTAAAATCCACATTTTTTTTTTAATTCATTTTCCAACATAATTAAATTTTTCCATGTTTTCATAAAGTCTTTGAAGGGACATAAATCAATGTTTCAATAAGCATTTTATTTACTAAGATTATTTATATGATCTTTTATTTTAGATTACTCAGTGCTTGTATATTAACTTATTGTTAGAGAGGCAATGTCCAATTGATAAGGGAAAGATTTTCATGTCTTGAAGCTTCCTAGCTGAACATCTTTTACAAAAATAACATTGAAAAATAATCTTTCTTTTTTTACTTGTTAAATTTTCCTTCATAAAAATAATTATATTTAAAAAATGGCAATTATAATAAGCAGTAACATTTCAAATATAGTGTCCATTCTATTTTAAACACAATCATTTTTTATTAATAAAATAAAATGAATAATTTATATACTATATTTTTTTATTTCCCTTAAATAAAATATTAATATGATTATCCAATGCATTTATCATTACATTAATTTTTTTTATATTTCATTATCATTACTATAAAATAAAGAAATACATGTGTCTGACTTACATTGTTCTCATAACCAAATGTGGGTTTTAAACAATTCAAAACTTATTTTCTTTCAATGGTTAGACAAATGTTAAATGTAAAGACTAATAGATTAACTTACATATGCTTATAACAATGTTTTATGAATTAATCATTTTGAAAACAAATCTGATTTTGTTTATTACTGATCTTACTTTTGTTTTCTTATTTTTTAACTTACTAAAATAGCTACCTTAAGATTATTGTTCAAATATATATAGTAATTAAATTGGTAGAATAGTATACCAAAATAGCCATTGATTTACTCATTCAGATTACTAAATATATCTCATCATTAAATCACTGCAAACAAAATAAATCAAGCAAATAAGTTTGTTTTTCAAATAATTAATTAAAACATAACAAAAAAATCCAAAATCATTTTTTAAAAAATCTTATTGTTCACTATTAATTATCTAAAATATATATATAATTTGAAAATAACATAGCTAAATTCCAATAATTAAAATATTAATAAATTTTAATTGGGTTAAACAGTGTACCTATTTTTATATACTGAAATAAGTGCATTTATATATTAATATTAGACATAATACATATTTACAACTTTTCAAACAATTTTTATTATTTATAAATATATGTATAATTAAAATAAAATAGATAATTAAAAAAACCAATCCATCATTAAAAAGTAGGTGAAATGACTGCAGTTAACATTTAAAATGGTCACTACACTTATCTACCTCATTAGTGAAATTTGATTGGCATTAATTTATGTAAATGTGGACAAACACACATCATAAGTCATATACTTGCAAAATTGAAGGACTTGATAAAGCTACTAGTGAATTTAATTTATGAAACTTCTACAGATTCCATTATGATATTTTGTTAATAATTAAGTTATAAAAAAAATAATAAGAGCTAAACAAATAAATTAAATACAAATGATAATTTTTATAAAATACCTATTACTACTGACATGAATAGAGTGAAAGATTAATTCTATTCTCATTTTTTTATTGTTTTCCATCAGGATTAAAAAAGATTATGTGATTTCACTCACTAAATGAAATAAATGTTAGTGAAACAATTCTTAATCACTTCATTTACTATTTAATGAAGTCTAAATAAATAAATTGAAAATATAAATGATTTTTGTTTAAATTTGTATTGAGAAGTTTTAGTCCTACTGCTAATTGCAGCACAATATTTGTAAGTGAAATACACTAAAATTAGCATTTAAATATTTTCTACCTTCTAGTTGTTTTTTTTTTTTTCATGTGTCGAAGCATTGGCCGGGAAGCAAACCCGCGAACCCGGGACAACTGCTTGTAAGACAGCTGTGCTGACCACTCAGGCACCTTCTAGTTTTATTCACCCAAAAGCAGAAAATGAGTGATATTTTTAAATAACTTTGTACATTGTGAAATTGATTTTTTTTTTTGTAAATTTCTGTGAATCTAAATTTATGAAATGTATTACTGTTTGTGTGAAAGAAATTTTTTGAACTTAGAGAAATATCTCCTGAGTTTATAATTGTTTAATAAGAACCTGAAAATTCGTAAATAATAAATGTATGGCCAATGGGAATTCTATATTGAAAAAAAAAAAAAACTATAAAACATCTCTGAAATATAAAAATTATAATCTAATCATTTTAACAACTTTGAATATTTTACATATTTTTTAAATCAAAATACTATCAATAAAACCAAAAAATTAGTTGGTGTTATATATTATCAGACATCATTTTTAATTTTCTCCATCCAATAATAGGAATGTCAAAATACAAAAATTATCAGCCTTAAAAACTAATAGTAATTAACTACCAGACAGGGATTGCAATTTACAATAAAATCATCAATTAATCTCAATAATAAAATATTTACCTGTATGATCCAGTAATTTTTCATCCACATCATTATTTCAGTCACAACTTCTACTCAACTGCCTGGAAAAAAGTGAAAAAATAGATAATATTTCTGATATATTAATATCTGATTTTCATTTAAAGTTAATAATTATCTTTATGATAAAAAAAATAACCCCCCTATTAGATTATAAAACTACAAAAATTTGCAAGAATGTTTATAGCAAACACAATAGATACAAATCAAAGCCAAGAATATACTAAATTGGGTGTGTGTGTATAAGATAATGAAAATGACTTCCTTTTCTGTGTGCTGTTAATATCATTATAATTATATCTGCATTCTTTTGTCAACTGCTTGCAAAAATAAAATGATCATAAATGAGATTATTTATGGTTGTCATCCAGATATTAAACAGACAAGCTTTCAGATAATTAATATCATTAAGGTCAAATTTAAATTCACACCAGATGTAAATATAGGCAACAAATAATCAACATAAGTTAAAAATCATTTTTACTCATTTTAAAAGCCTTATGATTAATTAATAACACTTCAAATATATAATTATTTAAAAGAGAAAATTAAAACATTACATTACTAGACAAAAAAACAAAATTTTATTAAAATTCTTCACAAATATGGTTTCATCTATTAACAAATAGTCAGTCCTTTTCAAGATTAATTCAATAAACACACAACATATATATAAAACAAACAATTTCCTTTAACATGAAGACTATTTGTTAATAGATGAAATCATGGTCATGGGAGAATTTTAGTAAAATTTTGATTTTTGGCTAATATTGTTGTAATGTTATATGGTTTTCTATTTTATTTATAATTATTAGTATAGCATTAGGCAGTATTTAACAATTATTTAAATACAGCAATTTCAAATTAATAGACAACAAAAGTGATTCCTTTTCTATGTGCTGTCAATGAGAAATTCCTTGAATAGTTTCAACCTGAATCTTGAACCAATGAAAATATAGTAATCGAAATTAGAGTTAATACTACAATTTATATTTTAATCTCATGTCAAATTAGAAAAAAAAAAAATCCAACAATGTAATGGCTCCTATAATTATTATGACTCAATACATACTTAAATTTAAAACATAAATTGTAACAAAATACAAATTCACATCACATTTCTACTGATGATTGGTATAAACTATTACAAAGTTTTCTGATTCCAAGAGTTATACCTATGCTATATTTATTATATATAAACTGAGATAATCTCTATATTATCTCAGTAAAAAAGTCAATGAAAATTAAGTCAAAAATATTAGATGCAATTTAATTAATAATTGGTGAAAGTACATGATATCTTTAAAAAAATGAATAAGCCTAAGAATAAAACTGCACAATGTGAATTAGTTCAGAATAAACAATATAATGCAAAAACAAATTGCAACTGTCAAAAGTATATATAGTAACAAAGAGAAGGTTAAAAAAATTGATTTGCATGATATGTGAAAGTCATGGGAAGTTTAAAGTATCCTATCAAATCACTACTTTAAATCAGAAAATTATGCAATAACAGCAGACATCTTTTTTACTGATGTGAAATTATAAAATAGTTTAATTAACTATTAAAAAATTATTGTGCATGTATAATTAATAAATTAAATAAGAATTAGCCTATATTAATCTGTGTATTTTCTAAGTTATATAGTTGGAAACAGCAGTAAGGGGTATGACTTTTCTGATATCTAGTGTTCTTTCTTCTTTTTTTTTATATATATGCAATGCTTCCATTTTGGCTTTTATTGAAAGAGAAATATCACTAATAATTTAAAAATTCTGTGTGTGTGCTTTATTACTTTTGTTACAACTAAAACATTTGTAACCAATAATAAATCAGTTTCAGAATCAGGTCAAATTTTTAATTAAAGATTTTTTTGCAATATGTTTTATAAATAGAAGAATGGGTTGTTTTTTTTCAAATTTTCTATTATGTATATAGAAATAATTTTTAGTTTCAATATGATCAATTATTAATTAATCACAAAACATATTGTAATTTATTTTATGTATACTATAATATTTTAACTTCTTTTATGATTTACATTAAACAAGTTAATGGTCAAAGAAACTTAAAGGCTTTAATGTTCCTATAAGTGGTTATACTAACTTTAAAATTTGTCAAATATCAGTACCACATGGTTAGTCACATTTTGCCCATTTTAGAATGAGATAATGAGAAAATATTTCTTCTTTTTTTTTCCAGATTAACTGAAAATGCTTTGCATTCTGTTAATTTTATTGAGATTGATTTCATTAAACCCTATAAAAAAATGCCTCTATTGTTATTAATTTACTGAATAGTTCACTGCTTGAAATTCACAAGAAGTTTGAGCACTGGAAATGACAGAACTGGGATCATGAATCATGAATGTTGACCTCTGACACACCAAACCACATAGGGTTGCATTTTATAATTAAATAAAAAAATAAAATGAGAACAATTATTTTAGCAAGGGCCTCATGGCTTAATGTTAATGCATTTATTTGCCATGCCTTAATGGGATGAATCTAGACTTGTTAAACTTGAACATTTTTTCAGATTAGATTTTTTTTTTCCCCAAGTAGATGATGCTTAACCAACCAAGCTAACTAGTTATTATTGACAGGTAAATGGTATTTATCTACAATATAAAACAGTGAAAACTTTATTACATAGCAAGTCATTTTTCTGCCTAAGGGCACTATATGTGATCATATTTAATAACATTTTTGTCAAATTACATTGAAAGCATACACATTTTATTCTTCGCTTTAATATAATAAAGTATTTCATGTAATAAAATATTTTCCAAGCATAATCTAGAAGTTCTATGAAACTTATCAAAATTATAAAATATTTTTCTTAAGGAATAAAATGAAAGTTATCAATTTAATAGTGACAAAAAATTAAAACTAAAACATTCTTGCATAGCATCAGAAAGCTTAAAATGTAAAAAGTTTAACTAAAAATCTACATGGGTAATGGCAGGTGGGGATTACAGCACAAATTCTCAAGCCTATGCAAATTTAAAAATATCAAAACAATTAAGAGGCCATAGTCTGATGATAAGCAGATTGCTATTACATTTTTATCGGGGGGGGGGGTAATTATTAACGAAAAAAGATATTATCCAGATCATGCTTAATTGTGATGAAAATCTGATATTTTGCTATTCATTTTATTATTTTCACTTTTCAAGTGAATATATATTTTTATACATAGTAAAAATGTGCAAAATTTATGCATTGGCACTATATATCTTATCCATATTTTTTAAAACCATATCTATTAATAAATATAAAAATAATAATATATTAAATAAGAATTTTATTTAAAGTTATATGTGGTTTATTTTAAATATTTGATGTCAATGAGATGAATTTTAATATTTTATCTATTTTTAATTTAATGTATATACATAAATAATATTTTAATTATGGCCTCATCTTGGAATGCTTAGTATATATTCCTGATTGACATTCAAGAATAAAGCAAATGGCTCTAAGGAATTTTTCAGGCCACAATCAGGTCAGAATTTTTCTTTCAAGGAAACAGTCCAAAAGGCAATTCAGTTAAACACTGGTCAATAAATGATTATCTAACTATTATAGATTAAAACTCTCAAAAAATGAGTTGTTCAGACAAGTGTTTATCTGAAAATTTAAAAAAAAAAAATACAATCTAGCAGATTTTATCAGTGTTTTTTAAATTACTATATTATATACTAATAAGTTATTTTATCAGTGTTTGGTAGGAAGAATGGGATAAGGGATACTGCTAGAGGTTCTGAGCTTATAATTAATGTTGCCTTTCAATTCTAAATCTTTGGGCTTTTTGTTATTGTGTGAAACAATAGATTTTCTTCCATAAAGTCTCTAGACCAATAGATTTTAGTTTGAGGTTGATATCATAATCTTCAGTCTCCAGCTATTCAGGGTTGCTACACAATTTTGCTTAATTCATACAATTTTATTATATAGCATTTATACATAAAACATAATCTTCCTATACAGTAGTCTCACTACTCAAAGGCACAATATTGCTTTTTAACAATCATATATGTAGATATGTGCATATTGTACACTCATTGTGAACTAAAAAAATTAAAATATAGAAAAATAATATCTCTTTCTGATTAATATTTCATTTATTAATTTTTTTTACTATTTTATTTGAATAATAGATAGCCAAAATCGTAACATCAATTATAAAGATTGCAAATTTAGAAAACTATTTTATATAGATATAAGTAGACAAAATGTAATTTGATATCATAAATAAATATAAATTACAGATTAAATTTACATTCCAACTCCACAGAAAAAAAAGACAGGTATTACTAAAGTTGTATTTGTAATGACTATACTAAACAATTTGTGAAATATAAATACATCCACATATAGAATAAGCTAATCATTATTCTACTTATTTATGATATTTTATCATGTTTTTATACATATGTATAAATTTATATACTGATGAGATTTTTAAAAGTTGCAATATTTTTCTAATTTAAATCTTATTTATATAACAGCAAAGGTTTTATGCAATTATTTTTGATTAATTATATATATATTTTTTATAATAAAATAATTTTATTTTAATATTCATGTAAATATATTAGAACTCAACTAGAAGGTTAAAAAAAAAAAGTTACCTATTCAATATAATCAAGTAGTTGACTTGGTCTTGCCACACACACATAAATAAATAATTTAATCTATCTGGCAATTTAGATGTGAGAAGCTTGATATATATATTTTTAGGTTCACAAACAGGTTTAAGATTACCACCATCACCCCTAGATATTCTTACCTACAATAAATCCAGATAATCATCCAGTATTGATCATTAAATGGCTGTTTCATTTTTATTAAGTGAATGTTCCCGGATTAAAGTGTTTGATAAGATGAGTAATAAAGCACAGTAACAAGTAATTATCCTATGTGCTTCAATGCAATGTAGAATGGTAAGGTTTGGAACTTATTCTAGTCACTTGATGCTCAAACATTTTATGAACTACAGAACAATATATCATTTGATTATTTAACAAGCAATATTAAAAAAATATGTTGTCAACATCAAAGATAAATCTTATTACTGCACATGATTTATTTTACTGCAGATAACATCAAATCACACCTTTTGTAATTATAATTTTATATTCATGTTCATGTTCCAAATAAATAAATCTTATAAATTATATGTTTAAAAAATAATTATTTTATTAAGAGCGTTTTAATTTTTCATACTTGTTTTTTATATCATCATAATAGGATTTCTAAAAAAAAAAAAACTCTTGACAAAGGATTACATTTTAATTCCATACAAAAGTGCTAACAAATAGCAGAAAAATTAATTCACCATTAGAAGATTTCCTAAACAAGCAAAAAAATAAAGATCACAAAATTAATATTCTCTATAGTTTTCAAAGCATTAAAAAAGATGAAATTTAGACATTAAGCAACTGTTTATTAACAATTAACAATTTGCTAAATAAAAATGTAAAAATTAAAAAAAAATAACTCAAAATTGTTTAAGTATATTAAATAATAATACTATAAAGAATAAAAGAGAAGTCACTATCACTGATAATGGTAATATATTCATCTACCATATGATCTAGCTTTCAAGCCTAAGATACAAGTTGTTGTTTTTTTTAAAGGGCATAGGCAGGCTTAGAATTTCCTTCAAATAGACTGCCAACATCAGACAAGTGAGCCATTTAGTATTAATCAATAAAATATTTCATATTATTAATTGAAGAGGTGAGTCCTCGTTTTGGTATTAGTTGGTCAAATAAATGATATTGCACTAATTTTCCATTTTTATTTCACATATTAATATACATAATAGTTAGCTTTAAAAAAATTTCTGGCAGGTAACTCTTGGTCAGCATTTAGTAAATAACATACCAATTATAAAACATTTCACAGTTGATTGCCAATATAAATGAATAATGATTTTAGCATTTAATATTTTATTCACTTTCTTTATAGTTAAGATTTTACTTCATTAACGCTTAAATAAATTAATATATATATGTTCATTAACTGTGCGCAGAGCACATATATATATATATCACTTTCTTTATATCATTTTTTTAAAATATATATATATTAAATAACATTTGCTTGAAGCTTCTGTGACCAATGAAGCTTCTGTCATTATAAAATTGTAAAATAGTTTATTACCCAGAAATTTATACAATGTATAAACACCAGAAATGATAGAACTGGGCTATGATCCATATACCTTGAACTCCAATCTACCACTCTACCATAGCACCAAACCACACAGGACAAAAATAATCAAATGATTTATGTCTCAGAAATTTATGACAAGTTTAAGTACTGAAAGTAAAAAGGTTGGGTCACAATCCTTGGATTTGAAGCTACAGGCTGTCTCTCTACCACTGACTCAAATTACATTAGACAATTCAGTTGTTAATCTTAAGTTTTATAAATATATAAAAATATAAAAACTTTTATTAATATCAGTATTTAATTAAAAGCAAGAAAACTCTTTAAAAAGGTTATAGTCAAGCATAAAACTGACAACTGATAATAACAATGTAAAATACCAGAAATGATAGAATCTGAATGATAGAAAGAAGATCTTGTAAAAATCATCACATGTTTTAGGATATATGGTTTATGTACAGAAATTTATGACTTCTTATAAGAAGAAATCATTTTACATTAAATCATATAATTACATGCTTGTTTTTAAATCAAGCTAAAAAAAATTATAAAATAAACTTTAGGTTTTAAAAAAAAAAGATATATAATATTCAGTCTGGGAATCAAATTGGAATAATGTTATTCATGATTTCATATAAAATTTCAAATATTTAATATTAGCTTTAATTTGAAGTAGTAATAATAATATATATATAATAACTACATTATAACTTTAAACAATTTTTCATCCTGACAATAAAGCATCACAAAAGCTTACACATGAATTATGACTGCAAATATATATCAATTAAGCTGTCCTTATTTTTTTCTTTTCTTTTATCAATTCCAATTATATTAGTGAAGAACCCAGTCATTATGAGCCTCTCATACTTCTTGTTATCTCTATGCATTAACTACATCAAAAGAATCAGCTTTTTATGAAATAACATTTCCATTCTTTAAGAACACAACAGATATTCTAACTCTAATCATTTCTCTCTCTCTCTTTTTTGGTATATGTAACTTATTGCACTTTATCCTTTTTTTTTTCTCTTGAAGTCAGAATGACTATGCTCATTTGCAGATGACTTAATGTTGACAATTGAAAAGGAAAGAAGCTACTGCAAGGCATCTAATAACTATTTCCACATAAATTAAAATTATCTGATAGATATCATATTAGCTGATTCAAGAGTAAAAGTGACACCTCTCTTTCAACTTGAAAATAATTTTTCATTAAAAATCAGTACAATCAGACTTCCATAATTAGTTTCTAATTAATGAGTTGTCTTTTAGTGGATAACAAAGCAGATTATCATTGATTACTGAATAATAATACAGAAAAGTCTCAATAGTGATTTCAAATTAGTTTCACTAACATGTAGTGTCCAGTGATTTCACTTACTGCTAACATGAAGAAATTAAAAGCAATATTAATACCTCTTCATACAAAGAAAATATTAATAATATTAAATACAAACTTAATGCATTTTCAATGCTGACTACCTTTGTTAAAGACAATCATCATATTATAAAAAAGGAAAAAACAAAACAGAAAAGGAATTAAGGTCATATTTAACATTATTAATATTTTCTCTACCTATAAAGAGATAATATTGCCTTTATTATATTTCAGTGAAGGAATTACCTTAGTTTATTAGTTTATTGGTTGGAGTGCTTTTGGTAGAAATAACTTGATACTAAAAGGAAATATGCCTATGTGTTTGAAAAGGAAGGTTTTTAATGTGTTTTGCCAGTTCTTACTTATGGATCTGAGACTTGGATACTTAATAGAAGAGCAATACAGAGACTTCAGACCACTGAAAGAAGTATGGAGAGATGCATGTTGGGAGTAACAAAAAGAGATCGAAAATGCAATGTATGGGTAAGAGAACAAACAGGTGTTACTGACCTCATTGAAAAAATTAAAAGACTGAAGTGGAGTTAGGCTGGACATATTGCTAGAAGAAATGATAATAGATGGACAATTGAAATTTTAAACTGGATTCCAAGAGATTGTAAAAGACCCAGAAAGAGACCACATGTGAGATGGATGGATGAAATAAGAAAGTGTGCAGGGGTGATGTGGAGAAGAGAAGATAAAGATAGCAAAAGATGGAATGAACTTGGAGAGACCTTCAACCTGCAGTGGATTGATAATGGTTGATGATGATGATTAGTTTTTTACTGCTTATATATTGTAGCTTCTGGAATTAAGAAAATGTCATGCATAATAGTATTAGAAAGCAATTTTTTTTTTGACTGGAGAATATTATCAATAGAACAGATGACAAGAAATATATCTACTAATAATAATAATAATAAAAATGAAAATTAAAAAAAAATCTAGCACATTTCCAGATACTCTGTGCTATATAATAATATGAATTAAGATTTAACTGATTATTTACAATATTAGTGAAAAACCATGATATCATCATTATTAGCAACTATTTGATCAGAATTACTGAGTGTAATCAAAAGATAGAAATGTGACTGAGGAAGTACACAATCTCAAAGACCCAATTAGCTGAGAGAAATGAATGACTGACTGTATGATAAGCTCATAAAGACCAAAGATAATACTACAATGAATGATAAATGTAAGGTAAAAGAAAATAGAAAATAAAATAAAAAGAATAATGATTAATTTCCTTGTAAATATTAGTAAGAAACATGTATTCTTGACTGATTACTAGTTAACTATGAAATGAGGCGAGTCAAATAGTCCCAATGGCCTCTTTGAGAAACTGGCTGATAGTCTACTTTGTCGTAGTTTACTTTGCAGCAAAAATAATTAAATAAAATAAATATTTAAAAGCTTAATTATTTATAAGTAAATAAGACTATTATTACCAATTGCTGTTAACTTTTTTAAAAATAAAATATAAATTTTTTTTTTCTTTTCTAAAATTAAATATTGAAAACAGCTATGCAAAAGAAGAAACAATTCTCTGGAATAATAATCAACCACTAAAAAATTAAACGATTATTGACAGTGAGAATGCAGTCAGTTCAGCATCTAATCTTTTAACCGTTCTTTAGAAAATAATGAACTCTTTACATTATTAAAATGCATAAATATAAGTGTAATTAAATTTTTGATACCCAGGAATAATTTTAAACCTGTAGGGGGAAAAAATATTGAAGTGCTTCATTAAGTTTTGATTTTTTTTTCTTATAAAAATTAAAGTTAATCAGCTATATGGCCAGTGTACTGTAATTAAAAAAAAAAAAAAATTAAATTTAGGTGTGTAAAGAATTTTTTATATAAAATTGTTTAATTTGTGATAGTAAAAAAAATTTTTTTACATCACACACATACATACATATTCTACTACATACATTATATGTAAATGGCAATGGTTCTCATTGGGTGATTTAAGCATGAATGTGCATTCGATATAACAATTTTTAAATATATACTTTTATAGAACAATGGGCTGCAGAAAAGAGTTTGCTATTAACTGAAAGGAGACCCTTTGATTCCTCTTGGAGGCCTTAAAGGAACCGAGCAAGGCAAATTCCTAATGTCCACTCCATACGTTCTTGTTGTTGCAGCTGTTATTACTATGTGATTATTCATATAGTATACGAACATGGATGGGCTGCTCACCAACACGCATTAGCCAGCGTGGTGAGTTTATTGGCTTTTTACCTTGAGTTTAAGATCAAGAAACACCATGGTCTTTCTTCTCAGTGCCTGATAAGGCAGAATGAATGTTTGTGGAAATGATAAATATTTTTCCAATACATATATACAATTATGACAGACAAAAATAAAGCATGGCCCTTATTCCCAGGAGGCTGTAAAGTCATCAACCAAGGCAGCGGTTGGTGGCCGAAGGCGGAGGGTGCTAAGAATCCCCTGATTGCGGACCCAGGCTGCCATTTGATGACGACTTTTTATTTAGGTACTTACAACTGCAGATCACTTTCAAGTGAAGGAAGATTGCAAGAATTAGAAGAAGAACTGTCTTATATTAAATGGGACATTATTGGACTTTGTGAAGTTAGAAGAAAAGGAGAAGAAACAATTGATTTAAAAAGTGGACATATACTCTATTATAAAGGCACACATATTGGAAATACAAGTGGAGTAGGATTCATTATAAATAAAAAGTGGAAGAACAATATTGTGGAGATTGATGGTGTATCGGACAGAGTGGCAAGATTAGTTATACAACTTAATAGCAGATACCAAATGCAGATAATTCAGGTTTATGCCCCAACAAGTTCTCATAGTGATGAAGTAGTAGAAGATTTTTATATGGATGTACAAAAGGCTTTTGATCAGAGTAAACAACATTTTAAAATTGTTATGGGAGACTTTAATGCTAGAATTGGTAGACAAATGAAAGATGAAATTGTTGTAGGTAATTTTGGTTATGGTAATAGAAATGAGAGAGGACATAGACTTGTGGAGTTTGCAGAAAAAGAAAAACTTTATATTATGAATTCATTTTTTGAGAAAAATATTAAAAGGAAATGGACATGGAAGCATCCAAATGAAGGTACAGCAGAATTGGATTATATTTTGACTAACAGAAAATACATATTTCAAGATTGTAATGTTCTTAATAAATTTAACACAGGAAGTGATCATCGATTAGTAAGGTGTAAGTTACGTGTTAATGTAAAACTAGAGAGACAAAAATTATTAAGAAAAACCAATATTTACAGTTGATATTCCTAATCTTCAGAAACATTCTAATGAATTTAAATTAGAACTTACAAATAGGTTTCAAGTGTTAGGAGATTTTGAACATGATTCAGATTTGAATGAAATTAATATGAAAATAACTGATACACTTTTAAAAACTGCAACAAACACAGCTGGTAGAAAAAAGCAGCAATTGACTAATAAAATTTCTACTGAGACTAGAGAATTTATGAAGAAAAGAAGGAATATGAAAATATACAAAAATGATGTATTAAAAAGAATTGAATATCTCGAATTTTGTAAAATGGTATGGAAAAGAGTTGAAAATGATATAAGAAAGTATAACTGTGAAATAGCAAGGAAAGCTGTAGAAGAAAATAAAAGTCTCAAAAATGTTAAACAACATTTTGGTATTGGTAGGAAATTTATATCTGCAATAAGAAAAAAAGATGGAATTATTACTAAAAAGAGAGATGGCATCATGAAATTGGTAGAATATTTTTATCAAGAATTATATAGTAATAAAGAACAAGTACCTCCTATATCTATTACATCTTCCGAATTGCCCAGAATTTTAAATGAAGAAATGAGACATGCAATTAAGTGTATGAAGAAAGGAAAGGCTCCAGGAAATGATGGAATTATAATTGATATATTAAAAGAAGCAGGTGAAGAAATAGAAACAATTTTAGCAAAGTTATATACCAAATGTCTAAATGATAAAGATGTACCGGAAGATTGGAAGAATGCAGTAATAATATTAATATTTAAAAAAGATGATAAAGAAGATATTAGAAATTACAGACCTATCAGCCTTTTATCAGTTTTATATAAAATTTTTACCAAGATAATTACAACTCATCTACAGAGAACTTTGGATTTCCACCAACCAAGAGAACAAGCTGGATTTAAAAGTGGTTTTAGTACAATAGATCATATCCAGGTATTGAGAGAAGTCATAGATTATGAAAAGGCATTCGATTCTATACACATTTCTTCAGTGATTAAAGCATTGGATCATCAAGGTATAGATCCAGGATATTGTCATATTTTAAAGAATATTTATAAAAATGCAACAGCAACAATTAGATTACATAATGATACTGGAAAAATCAACATTGAGAAAGGTGTAAGACAAGGTGACTCCATATCTCCAAAACTCTTTACAGCAGTGCTGCAAGAAGTATTTTGTGGATTGAAATGGGAAACTAAAGGCGTGAAAGTAAATGGAGAGTATTTAAGTCATTTAGATTTCGCAGATGATGTAGTTGTTTTTGCAAATAATGCTTCAGAGCTGCAGGAAATGTTGCAGAAGTTATCAGATGAAAGTAGGAAAGTAGGACTAAAGATAAATGTTAAAAAGACTAAAGTAATGTTTAATCGATTTGCTCAAAATATGAAAATAAAGATTGATTATGAAGAATTAGAAGAAGTTAACAGTTACAAATACCTTGGTCAGATTATTAATACAGATGGAAACATAATGGAGGAAATTAATCATAGAATTAAACTTGGTTGGAGTGCTTTTGGTAGAAATAACTTGATACTAAAAGGAAATATGCCTATGTGTTTGAAAAGGATGGTTTTTAACAAATGTGTTTTACCAGTTCTTACTTATGGATCTGAGACTTGGACACTTAATAGAAGAGCAATACAGAGACTTCGGACCACTCAAAGGAGTATGGAGAGATGTATGTTGGGAGTAACAAGAAAAGATTGAAAACGCAATGTATGGGTAAGACAACAAACAGGTGTTACTGACCTTATTGAAAAAATTAAAACATTGAAATGGAGTTGGGCTGGACATATTGCTAGAAGAGATGATAATAGATGGACAATTGAAATTTTAAACTGAATTCCAAGAGATTGTAAAAGACCTAGAAAGAGACCACATGTGAGATGGATGGATGAAATAAGAAAATGTGCAGGGGTGTTGTGGAGAAAAGAAGCTAAAGATCGGAGAAGATGGATTAAACTTGGAGAGACCTTCATCCTGCAGTGGATTGATAATGGTTGATGATGATGATGATGATGATAGAACAATGAGTCATTCAACACTTTTTTATATTTATGTAGCCATAAATATAATTTGGATTATTTCCCAAGCTAATCCAATGCACTCCTTTCATCTCATCAACCTATCTCAAATTAGATTTTTTTCTATATATACTTTATTCCTTTAAATTGACTGAAAATGCTTTCTTTTAGCTGAATGCCAAGTCAAGATCCATGTCTACATTTTTAGCTCTTACAATGTATTTTCACATTTCATTATTATATAATGAAGCCCCAATCATTGAAACATTCAAATTTACAATATAGTTCTAAATATCAAATTCTATATTAGTTTACCCCCCCCCCCCAAATCTGGAATAAATTTTGAGATCTATACCATCTATTGAATAAAATTATAGAGATGAGATTTGGCTTTATATAATAATGTTAAAACTGTTTACTAATGGAAAGCAATTATAATTTTGATTGAAAGAGCATTACAACTTTTTACAACTTTAAATAAGTAGATCTATAAAGTAATATAAAAAAAAATATTCCTTTAACTATGTCAGGTAGTTATATATGATAGAGATTTCAGTATTATGGAATATCATTCACTTAGATTGTATGAGAAATATTTTAAGCATCATATACTGGCTATAAGTGTGTGTTATAAAATGAGGATTTTAAAACGTTCTTAATATTGTCAATCAACAAATCAGGTTAAGAAAGATCATCAATGTGTGAAAATCTCAATCTCATGTAGTTTGAGCTTTAATATTAAGACATAGCATTTATAAAAGTTTTAAGCTTATAGGTTTATATTAGATTTAGACTCATAAACTACTTTTGCTTGAATTCTTTCCACTTTTTGGCAATAATGAACTGATATGATTTCATTCTTTGGTTTTAAATATGACATACATAATCTTAATATATAACCAAATAAACAATGTTTAAAATTTCTGAATTATAATTTGATTCAAAAATTTGTGGAATATCCCACAATAACCTTCATAGCATAATATATGTAATAGTTCAAAAGCAATAAAAAAAAAACTCCACTATAAATCTTTGCCATCAGTGGTGATCCAGGACTTCTATTCACCAGAACAGTTAGATACACATTTGATCAACAATACCAGAAGACTAACTAGGATGGCTACATTAAAGCTTCAAAATATAATACCTGATTTACTTTAAAAATTCTAATCTAAAAATTTCCAATCTTGTCTGTTCTTACTGATGTAAACATTTCATGTAATTAGAAGAATATATAATCTTAATAAACATATATACATTCACAGAATTGGGGTAAAAAATATAATAGTGGAAGAATTCTGAAGAAAAACTTTGGACAACCGAAATCATCAGCTACTTCTAGAAGTTGGGAATAAATCTCTCTCCTATTTCTGTAAAATATAAATTATAAATTCTTTAATCCAGTTACTTAAAAAATAGGCCTCATGAATACATGACTACATATAACTTACATTCAATATACAATACCACTCAAACATATTCTTATAATAGGCAGCTTCAATAGCATGTGTGTTAATACATATACAAAAAAGAAATAAATGATTTTTTTTTTTGTTTCAATCTGAGTGTCATTTGTTAAAAACAGCTGTTACTAAAAATTTCTAGACATTTTTAAAATCTAATAAAAATTTTAAACAGAAGTGGCTTTTAAAACTACACCATTTCATTCATTAGATTAAATTGTAAAGAAAATTTATAAAACATATTAAAATGTTTTTGCTCAATTGTTTTTAAATAAGATTAATATAACTTCTAAGAAATGTTTGTGATTTATTTATTTTTTACATATTTTATTTCATGACAAATTTTGCAAGATATAATTTTATTGGGAATGTAAGAACAAGATAAAGCATTATATAATACATAATTTACTTTAATTTCATTCTACAAAAAAAAAGTATAAAATAGTTTTAAATAATACATATCCACATTGCAATTAAAAACCACCCATAAATGACTATGTCATCCTATCTTCAGACAAAAAAAAAAGTTAAATATAAGCTTTTTGATGACTATAAAACATAAATGAAATCATAAATATAGTGTATTGGACTATTTTTATAGTGTTTAAGTCTATTTTTGTAACAACTTATAAATGCCATTTTTTTTTCATTCTTCTGCAGCAAATGTTTCTGTCTGAAAGACTCTAAAACTTTGTCTAATTGTAACTCTCAATTGTATTCTGATCTCAACCATATCCTCTCAATGAAAGCTGTCAATATTGAACTTCATTAATATCTGATATAATGTTGATAATATAAACACGATTTACCATTTTCAAAAAAAAAAAACCCCAACATTCTCAATTTCAACATAAAACACATTTTTATAAAGTATAACACTCTTCACATGCTTAATCTAAAAAAAATCTTTCTTTATAATTGACTTTTGCCACTATATTTCTATATTTTTACAACTTGATTTCTATAAGTGTCAAACTTTCTGCACTCATATCTTTTAATTTTTAATTGAGTTTAAGCTTATATCTGAACTAGAACTTTATTTCTATTTCCATGTGTAGTACCCTTTTTAGATATACTTAAAATGTCCATTTCTCCACACATTCTTAAAACATGTGAATAAAGACATCTAAAAAGACAACTCTGAAGATATATTTCATGATGAATCAGTACTCTTCTGTTGAATCAGGTCACAGTCTCTTACACATCTTCATCAGTTGTTCAGTGTTTATCAATATCAAAGTATTACATTTTAATTTTAAATACCAAATATTCTGTTTTCCTGAAGGTGATGGTGTTTTAGTTGTATTTATGTATTGAACTATTTCCACCATCTAATATAAGTACTAAATGTCTTTAGAAAAATTTAACTTTATTTAAATATTCCAAATACATTCAACTGTTAGTAATAGTGCATAGGTTAGTATATGCACAACATTTTGAGAGGTATAATTCTCGCCCCTTCTTCAAATGTTGCTAGCCTATCCAGTGACAGTACTAGCATAGGAATCTAACCTGGACCATTATATTCTTGAATATTAAATTTTAAGGTAATTCAGGATGGCTCAGTGGGTTAGAGTATTATCTTAAAATTTCAATATTCAAAAATCTAGGGGTCCATGTTTGATTCCCCTGCTAGTACTGTCATTGGGCAAGCCAGTAACACCTGAAGAAGAGGGGAGAATACCTATGAAAACATTGTGAATATAGTAACCTGTGTGCTGAATGTATTTGTAATATTTAAGTAAAGTTAAATTTTTCTAAAGACATTGACTATTTTAAGCCAATAAACATCACATGACCACCACTTTTTATGCTTGTGTATAACTGTTGTTAAAACAGGCAAACACTATACGTATTGCCATACACAGCAAGCTAGAGTAATCAATGGATGCCAGAAGGCTTGTGCATAAAATCCCTATCTAGTGCCTACTCATCCAATATTCCCAGACTAATTTCTGGCTTGTGGCCTTCATCAGTGAGGAGCCTTGGATCTGAAAGCACTGCACCTAGATCTTAGGATCCAATGCACCCCTCCAGCAGCCACCTTTTATCTCCATTTAACTACAAAACTATGAGTCTTAAACTGAAAATACCTTAATGTTTTCAAACCAAGTCCATTAGCTTATATAGTCATATGGGTCTGAACTCAGTTCAGCACCCATAACCACAGCCACCACTATCCCATTAGGCAGGATTGGTTTTAAGCCAATAAATATCACATGATCACCACTTCTTATGCTTGTGTATAACTGTTGTTAAAACAGGCAAAACTAACTATACATATTGCCACACACAGCAAGCTAGAGTAATCAATGGATGCCAGAAGGCTTGTGCATAAAATCCCCATCTAGTGCCTACTCATCCAATATCCCCAGACTAGTTTCTGGCTTGTGGCCTCCGTCAGTGAGGAGCCTTGGATCTGAAAGCACTGCACCTAGATCTTAGGATCCAATGCACCCCTCCAGCAGCCACCTTTTATCTCCACTTAACTACAAAACTATGAGACTTAAACTGAAAATACCTTAATGTTTTCAATCCAAGCCCATTAGCTTATATAGTCATATGGGTCTGAACTCAGTTCAGCGCCCATACATTTTGGTGTCTTTGGTTCTTTAATAACCACAGGTGCTGAACTGCATTCAGACCCATATGACTATATAAGCTAATGAGCTTGGATTGAAAACATTATATAATATGAATACTTTTCTGAACTAGAAATATACAGTACTTTTAAACACACACATATATAGCACAGATGTGTGTTCATGTATAATATACATATATAAATCAAGAATATAGTATTAAAATTTTTTAAAAATAATAATATATTGATGATAAACTAAGGGAGCACATTTACATACTGTATGTGTGTTCACTAACATTCACTCGAAAATATATTTTTTAAAAATAAAATGAATAACAAAGTACAGACTTTCATAACAATTAGGCACAATCTGAATGGTTTCTTTTCCTCAATAACTTATTTTTTATTTATGAAAATGTTAATACAGTAGTTGTTTTTATAGTTTTAAATTCATATTCACTTTGGAATCTATATAATCATTCTATTTTCAGATACTTATTAACCTCTTGCTTTTGACATAAAGCAAGACTACATATATGAAAAATTAATGTTATAGACAGAGTTTTTAGTTATGTTTAATGAATAGAGAAGAGGTTAATTATAACTTGTCATTGCTTGTCACCCTTTTAAGCAGTGAAGACTTTATTATTAATAAATAAAAAAAAAGGTAGTTAACATCCTATCTCTTTATCTAAACTTTAACAGTAGAACCAAGAAGTAATTAGTAAAATTAAAATCGAGTTTGCTATTATGTATTTTTGCTATTATGTATTTTTCCTGTATTTTCATTACTATTCATTTCTAAATGTTTGACATATTTAAAATGTTTTGCATATTTTGTGGAAATATTAATTAATGTAAATTAAAAAAAAAAAAGTTAAAATAAAACTACTTTTCTTTTTAACATAAGTATTGGATTTTCTTGTCATTTAGTTAACAAAAAAATCTTAAACACAATATTTAATAATTTAATATTCATATTAAAAAATTGTCAGATATGTATGAATCTTATACACAGATTAATATTTTATTGTACTTTATATAATTCTCATACATCTTTGAGTCATTCATTAAATTCATATTGCTTTAAAAAAAATACATGCCAGAACTTTAAAAGCAACAAAAAAAATATTAAGTAGAAACTTTTTTGGAGTAAATGTTTCTTTAGCTACTTTGCATTCTAACAAAATACTTAAATTTTTAGGTTTAAATGAGCATTATTTATAATACAACTAAATTATTGAAATAAATTAAGAGTGCAAACTGAAATGATAAAATAAGCCAAACAAATTGCAGAAAAATAATTTATGGATTTGGGTTTATACTCAAAAAATTGAAAGATGCTAAAGTCAGGCAGGATCTAGCTAACTAAAGATCTTGTTCAAAAAACAGATGTTATTTACTAATTGTTTATATCATACTAAATGTTCAACTATTATTATTAATATTATTATTATTTGAAAAAGGAATGAAATAAAATACATAATTATTTTGCGAAAAAAATTATTATATATAAAATATATTGCTTTGTTGTGGGAACATAGGTTCGTAACTGAGCACTAGTCTAAAATGTAATCTAATATAATTCTCATTTCAGTAAAAACAGCCACCAGTGTAGAGATAGTTATTCATTAAATTATGTTTGATATTATTCAGCATATCAATTTGGAATTTTGCTCATAGATATTAGAAATATTGTCTAATTTGTTGCAAACATTCATATACACAATACTTACATCAAAATAGCATTTTACCAATTGATATATTTAATTAGCTCAACCACGCTGGTATTTAAGATCAAACTGTTTTTTTAAAAAAAAAAAAAAAGAAGTGCTTTCTGGATAACACAATGCAATCCAAAAGCATTTAAAAAAAAAAAAACAGTGAAAAAGAGAACAACAGTTCATAATTTAAAAGATAACCTTAATAATCATATTTTTTTAAAAATAATTTTCTTAAAATAGGATTATATCTTTTGCATATGTCATATCAATAATGACATAAAAATGATGTTAAAAACTCTCTCTTCCTCTTCATCCCTCCCATTCTTTCTTTCTCACTCATTCATTCATTCATTCACTAACTTTTCTAATATTAATTTTATCTTTAAAAACAAAATCAGTTAAATAAAGGAATTATCCTTCCATCATTAACTTGCTGAATATTAAAAGTTAAAGGCAAATGTGACATTTAACATTAAAATCAAATAAAGGCTGAAAATTAATAATTTAACAATGGAAAAGTTAATTTAGTTTCAAAAGGTTTTATTGAACTATAAGTTTACAAAACAATACAAGGGGGCTTACTTCATTGCTAGTGACATAAATGCTACAAATAGAAGACACGTGTTTTGCAATTTCAAGAAAATGGATGACATGATTTGTTTTGCATAAATTTTTATACAATGAGTTTAATATATATTAAGGCTATGAATATGGAGTAAACAGGCTCTGAAAGCGCTTAGCCAATATTAAGATTTAGACTTTATTAAATTCACCTTTATACATTGAAGCATATCATATTAATTAAAACAATATTTAGTATGGCATACAGAGGATAGAGTAAGAAAATGTGTCTATTACTCCCTTATTTCATTTACTTAACAATTTTTGTATTTCTAACTATGATTCTATTCTATCTTCCCAAGAAATACCTTAATGAACATTATTAATCATTTAATAGATTCAAAATAATATCACTTTTTTATTGATATAACTAAGATATATATGGGAAATGAAAATTTATAAGCATATTTTAATCTATTTATCTTATTTATCAATTTATTGCTTATTTAATTTATTCTTCTATTACTGTTATTATTTCATATCTTTTAACTTATGCCTAAATACAATTTTATTAATTATATATATTGGAAATTTTCCAATGAGTTTTCAGACAAAAAGCAACACCTTCAAGAAATTAAAAGAAGTATTTATTATTCATACATATATAGTACATCAGTTAAAATGTAATAAATTTTATTTTTGTCTCTTAAAATTTAGATATTAACCAAATGCACTGAAAATTTTAATGTCATTTTTTTTTAAAAAAAAAAAAGCTTACTTTTTAAGGTAGAAATCAGTTCTGTAAGTCAAAATTAAAATAATATTTTAGTTATTATTATTTTCTGCTTATATGTATATTTTTCTATAGCTACCATGCATCTCTCCTTGTGAGGTGACAACTAATGAATAATGATTTGGAAAATATATGTTATAGCTAAGTATAATTTTTTTCATAGTTGCTTCCACGATATTATAGATAATTATACAACTTGCATTATACTGATATCTATACTATTTCACCTTCCCTCCTCTCATTATTCTTCATAAAAAGAATTTTATCTTTACATATTTTATAATATTTTTTCTATTCAGTTTTGTTTTCTCTTTTTTTTTTCTTAATATCTTATTACTAATATCTCCACCATCACTCACTATCACCATTGCCCAATATCCATGTATATTAAGCAAAACTGATACTGAATGAAGATAGTGTCAATTGATCAAAGTTAACCCATAGGAAAAAGAAATCATAAAGTAATGCCATATTAAACTTAATGGTATCAAATAATAATACTAAGTATCAATCAATGTAATGGTGAATCAGTGTTTTAAAACTACTGATGATTTATTCCAATGTCAACTAAATATATGTTTTGTAATTATCACAGAAGTATTGACAACTTATTCTGTTTTTAATTGTTTACTATTCACATAGACCTTTCTACTTCATTATAATCCACTTATTATCAACATATAATGAAAGCAACCATAAATATTGCATCTTGATAATTTTTTAACAGAATGGAAAACTGGGAAAATGATTAAATAAGATAACAGACATTAATATAATAGTAAAGCCTCTTATAAATTTCAAAATATATACATTTTAATTCAGTTATTTTGGGTTTTTTTTACAAAAAAAAATAACAAAATTTTCTTTAGATGATGCTAAGACTAATTTTTTTTTTTTTAAAAAAAAAAAAAAACTTAATAGACTCAGATGAAGCCAATCTCTTATCAAAAAAGTGTTTGTATAACTTTCCTTTTATATTCAACTCTTTGTCATTGACTATATTACATTAGTTTAGTCAGGTTTGTTAACTATTATATTAGTAAACACAGAAGAAAGATTTATGTTTGTGGAAAATGATTTTATTTTATAAGAATTTGTAAAATTAGAAAAAAAAAAACTGTTTATTTAACATAAAAATGACTGCAATTTTAAAATGATGTAGAAATGTTTGCTTGGGGGGGGGGGGTCTTTAGCAAAACTTTTTGTTATTGTTCCTATATGTTCAAATGTCATATTACAAGGACCCTATAAACTTTAACAATGGCTTCATATATGACACTTATTCAAAATATCTAATTAATAATAATGTTCCTTAAAGTGTTTATTAGTATATATTCACTCACTTATTAATAATAATTTAATGGATGTATAAAAAAAACTGCATATATTTATGCTAGCAAATAATATATTTGTAGATTGTAATTAATTTAATCTTTACTAGTAGTAATCTGCTGACAACACTCTTATTTGATTTGTAATTTATATATTTATTTTAAGATCTTTTAAATTGTAGTTTTGTGGTGACAATTTTTAAGAGATTGAGCAAAAAAAAATTACTGTGTGATTAATTCACTTTGATGGGGGTTTTTTCCTAATAAAATTTGATAATAAAAATATGTTTAAATAAGCATCTTTTTACCTTTAATTATAATTCCTATTCATTAATAATTCATTATACATATGTTAATAAAGATAATAATTATTTCATGTTTTTTAAATTATAATATAAAGATTCAATAAGCTGTAATAAAATTTAAAAAAAAAACAAAAACAAATATTCACATCTTTTAATTTTATATGAAAATACTTTAAAATATATTTTTTTACTTCTATTTTAACTTTGAAATATATAATTATAGAAATATTAAATAAATAAAATTTCTTTAACATATATAAAAACTTAGGTCTAAATGTCTATTTTCAAATACAGTCAAAAAATTTTTTTACTTTTTCCAAGACAGCATTATTTGACCAAATTCTCATCTAAAAAATTCATTTAGTCAAGCGATGGTGGCCTAGTGGTTAGCATAGCTGCCTTCCAAGCAGCTGGCCCGGGTTTGCTTCCCGGTCAAAGCATTTGACACATGAAAAAAAAAAATTCATTTATCAACATGATATAATTTTAATGATATTCCAATGTGAAAAAATCAATTAATCTTTTGTAGACAACAATAATCAGATATCTTCAAAATAAAGTATGCAAGGGCTTTCTACACTAATAAAATAGTTTTTAAAATTATATAATGTTTATTCTATTTTAGATAATTCTATCCTATGGCAGTTAATGAAATCAAAAGTATTTAACGTGCTCTGTAACTTCACAACAAACCAATCAGTTTTAAACAATGTTTTAGATACTATATCCCTTTCCATTGATCTACTATATTCTGAATTATTTGGTGTAGTGATATTGATAAATTCTGGAACTCAAGATCCATGGATCATAACCAGTCACTTCCAACTTCTTATGATCTCTCAAACATTAAATTATTATTATTTATTGACTTACTAATAAATTCATTTATTTTTAGTACAAACTTTCTATAAATTCTTTCAATTTTATTGAAAACTTTATTACACTAATTTTCTCTGTAACAAGCACATTGCCGACATATGTATCTTTCTATAACACAGTTTTAATTTAATAACTATAATAAAAAAAACCTAATCAACACAATCTATCTTTTAATATATGAATGTTTCCAATACCAATTCTATACCTGGATCCCGATATTACTCAAGAAAATTCAATGCCGAAATACTAAAAAAACCAAACCAAGAAAACTGGTAATTCAGTACTGATTATATTTTACACCATATTCAAAATTACTATTTTTTTCAAATATGGTAATTTTCTATTACTGTTACTATTTTAGGTTAAATTACTGTGAAATATGGTAATTACCGTATACTTTTCAACTTTTATCAGATTCAATTGTATGACATTTTGTCAATGTTGAATTAGGAATCCATCTAAAAAATAGAATAGATCTTTTGGCTTTATTGTGTTGATCAACAAATGTTTTCATATTCAAAATCACAAAACTGGGGCAGTGCAAAACATCTATATCTTCGCTAAATGAAGCTTGAGAGTGAAATATAATTATTTTTACAAAAAATTCCAGTTTTCTTTCTCAAAAATATCAATACTGTCTGATTTTTTCTTTATTCTGCCATTCCCCAAAATGTAGTCAGATGCTCTTTTTAAAATATCTGCTATCACATCTTTCCACCGATTAATAACAAAAATTTGGTCAATGCTTTCGGATGACAGCATCAATAATTTAAGCTTTTTAAAAGCCCATTTTTTTAAACAACAATAATATTTAAATAATTTTTATTATTCCATTTCTTTTCTTTTATTTTTTGTTTTGTTAACTTCTTTTAATTTAAGTTTTGTCAATTTTTTGAAAAATGAATTAAAGAATGTTTTGTTTTTAACTTATGTTTTTCTTATTTTGTTTATGACTTTAAACTTTGTTAAATTGAATAAAATAAGACTTTTTGAATACCTAATATGTCTGATTTCAGTATTGATATCAGTATCAAAATACCAGTTTTAGAGAAATGCTTTGGTACTGGAAATCCTAGTAAATGGTGACTGTCTATTCTCAATTTTTTTATCTAATGGTTGCAAAATTCAAAAATAAAATTCTCAAAAGTAAAAATAAATATATTTATTTAGTGAGAAACCAAAAACAAAGGCCATTCAACTGACAAACCCATAAATATAGTACTATATAAAAATTTCCATGATAACATATAATTCTATATTTCAATCTATGCATATTTCTGTAATTAAAAATTAAATAATTAATGAATATTAATAATAATTAAATAAATATTTGAATTTTATTTTGAATTTAAGGGATAGTTTTTTAATTCAAACATCATTAAAGCTTAATTTTTTTCTTGTAATTACAAATAAATGATGAATAAATATCCATATAATGATTTAAACAGTGCAATATTATTAATTTAATAATTGATATAAACTTTTACTATGAAACAATATACAAGAAGCCCATTCACATGTTTATAATCACCATATTTTATTATTTTATTTTAAGCAATTATTTTCCATAATAACATTTTTATTTAATCTTAAATATTATACTTCAGACAAAAAAAATATAAGTTAAATAAATTAATATACACACCTTTAAAATAAAATTTTAAAAAAATCTATAGTTCTATAAAAAGTTGTAATTAATCTGAGTATCTTTTTCTCTGTTATCTTTCTTAGTTTGCTCACTTGTTCTGCTTAATTTGTATTTTTACCCTCACTCTCCTAGAATATATCAGCAGAAACCTTTAATTATTAATTTTTAAAAAAAAACAATAACTTGCAGTTGATCTAACCAAGAAAAGAAAAAATTTAATTGCAAAAATAAAAACTGAAAATTTTAGTAACAATTTCTTTGAAAATACAATAGTTGAATTTACTACAAAAAAAAAAAAAGCTCAATTGCTAAATTTTAATAAACATTATCAGGAAAAAAAATCTAATTACTATTGCTAAATAAGTAAATTTGCATTTTTAATAAAAGACTAATAGAAAAAATGAACATTTTATTTTTCAGATTACATTACAAAAATTATTGTTTGATATTGTATTACTACAAAAATTCTGTATAAATATATATAAAAAAAAATTTAATTACAGAATATATTGTGAACATTTGTTATATTTAATATGTGTTTAAGATTCTACTATTATGAGAATATTTCAATGATATAGACATTTATAATGAAGGGATGAAGTAAAATGATTTATTACTATATAGTCTCTTAATCTGAAAAAAATTGTTAATCCAGAGATTAAAAAATGAAGTGTCATATCAATGCACTACACTGTATTGTGAATAAAATTACACAACTCAAATATTTGGATGAGGTAAACAAAGTGTATTAAAATTAGAAAAATGATCTACTTTTTAAAAATAAAAAAAAAATAAGTTTTACTAATAAACAAGCAGCAATTCAAATAAATTTAATTATAATGATAAAAAAATTGTATTTATTTATTTTGTTTTTATTATAATTGCAATATAACTAGAGAAAATTAAGTAATGGTTCAAATTATAAACACTTATTTAATACAAAATAAAAATGCAAATAAATTTGAATTAAACATGGAAATAGTCCAACATATCACAACTTATATAATTGTATTTGTCCCATAGATTATCATACATTCCATTAATAAATTAGCAATTATTTACTTAAATAAAAAATCCATTTTTAATATTTACAAGTATTTAATATTTATTCTAGAACAATTCTTTTTTTTTTGCTCTTTTATAGCCTAACATGACTGATATTTAAATCTAAAGATAAATCTTAGCATCACTCTTTCAGTGTTCTTATTGTTTTTCAAAGAAGCTTTTAAAAACACTCTATTCTTGTATACCATTACCAGCACTTTTACACTGAGTGAATATGCAAAGAACTTCATTTTAAAAATTTTCATATTATTGCTAGCTTTCAGATACATTTCAATATAATTTTCTTCAAATAAACATTCCAAGAGCCAAATAAGTATTATTTAATTATATTGTTTTTGTATGAAAACATCATTTTATTCTTTTGAATACAATGAAAGTATTTTTGAAAGAATATTATAATCTTTTCTATGATAGTTTTTATTTTTGCTCCTTTTCTACATCATTAATACAGATATATCTCAATTTATGATTGGTTAAATAATAATATTAATGGAAGAATGTTTTATGTTTAGCATTAAAGAAAGAGACTGTAAACCATAATAATAATTAGCAATGAGTACTGGATTATATTGCATTTAAAATATAGTATAAAGAATATCTTAAATATTTACTGTATAGTTATACTAACTGGTACTACAATCCCTTTGTTCTCCTTTAATACATAAGACACAAACTTTTGTTAGAAATTATAAACATTTTGTGGAGTTAATAAAAAATAAACATAGAAAAACTGATATCTTAATAAGCATAGATAGAAAAAATTTATTCACAAATGTATCTAATGATGAAGCAGTATCTATTATAAAAATAAAAATAAAAGATTAAATGAAGATGATAGCCTACAAGGCAAAACATCCCTTCATATTGGTAATACAAATGGAACTGTTCACATTATAACACATTGTTATAATATACTTTCAATAAAATGCTGAATTCTTCCAACAAAATCAAGATATGGACATTGATTCACTCATCTTTGCTTAACAATATTTACATGGAAAAATTTGAAACTATAGCACTAAATATTTCATATCCAACAGTTTGATTTCATTCTGCCAATGACACATTCATAATATGACCCCCCCCCCAAGATAAAACAATATTATCAACATATAGACATGTATTAGGATATATCTTCAATTAAATTCAAGAGAGACTTAAAACAAGAACAAAAATTAACATTCTTGGATGTTCTTCCACAAGATTAACTTATGGAAAAATCAAATTATTGCTTACAGAAAACCTATATAGAGAGAAAAAACTTAGCATTATACAAGCAATCATGGAACAGGACAAAAATGTTTGCTTAGAAACAAAGAAAAGCACAATATAGAACAAATTCTCATGAAGAATGATTATCCATCAGTTATCCAGTAAGAAACCTTTATAGAGAACAAAAAGTAACATCAAAACCAAAAAAAAAAAAACAGTATTTTAATGTATCCATATATACCAGGGATAGTAGTAGACAAAAAAAGAAAATCTGCAATCAATATAATGTCAGAACAATTTCTAAATCCACAGTTCACTATAATGAATCATAATCTTTGCAAAGGCTAAAACTGAAATGCTAAAACAAAAAATGTAGTATTATAATTATAGAACATATATCAGTAAAATTAATCACTACAACAAAAATGATTAAAAGAACACAAGTGATTAGAGAGGAAAGATAGATGAGACTAAAGAAATAGATTACGCCTGTACCAATAAATTATGCATTGCATTAGGAAAATAAGAATATTGGACAGAGATAGAAAGAAAAAAAAATTGCTTACACGACTCTATAAGTCATAGAGTCAGCTAGTGTGATAATCCACAATGATTGCAAATTATTCATTGCCTTTGTCCTTAAAAAGAAAAAATAGATAAATCTGGAAAAAATAAACAAACAAATGTTTACTATTGAATGTTTCCTTTGAAGGAACAATCTAATTGATTAGACTATCACTTTAAATCCGGTATATCAATTACTTCAATCCCTATTCTAGTTATCATTCCTCAGCCAGTATTACTTGAAAAAGACAGGAGAATAATAACATTCAAAATATTGTGTACCATATATATGTTATTATTAATAGAAAAATATAATATTTGGAAAAATATAATGTTTGAACTTCTCTAAAAGACATTTAACAATTTAATTATATGATTGCAATAGTTCAATATTTAACTACAAATTCTTATCATCTAATGCAAAAATTTAAACTGAAATAAATGTTAAATACATTTTAGTAAATGCTAAGTAATTTCCATAACTATCTTATTAAAAATATTCCTCTCGTATTTTCCACTAGGATGGCCACATCAATACACATGCACAATGTAGATACGATGTGCAGTGTTGATCTGGTTAATTTCAATTTTGTCTTTGCATTAGCAAATATATACATTTCCAATTTTAGTGAAACCATGAATCTTCCGAAAAAATGTAAAATCAGTGCTGAATGTTGTGTGTTTAATGAAGAATGGACAAACAAATATTTATTTGGTAATACAGAGAATAAAGCAGTGTGTTTATTGTGTCATAAAAAAGGTGTGGCCCTCTGCTAACCTTCACTTCCACAAAGTGGCCCTGATGCGGCCCTCTGACCACCTCTGTGGCTCCCGAGCCAAAACAATTACCCACCCCTGCTGTAAACCAATGTTCTACCACTAAGTAAACGATCACATAATCATTATCCTATCTGATTTACCATTAATTTCTTTCTGAGGTCTTCAGGGTTTGTATCCATTCGTTTGACTATCTACCGCTATCTGTTTGGGTATGTATAACCCAGTTGATGCGGCGGTGATCTATCCACTTCTCTATGCCACTCACACCAATATCTCCACTGTGTATTAAGATCTTCCCCATCGTATTTATCTTGACTCCTGAGCTTCTTCTCCAGGGAATGGAGATCTTGTCCGATTTCCTTTCTCTTTTTTTTTGCCATAGTTATCTTATCCGTTCTTTGATTTTCCAGATTATCAGTCAACATCACAGTGTTCAATTGTACTTGACCTTTATGACTTGGTATTTTGTTCACACACTTGGGTTCATTTTTTCCTTGCTAGCCTTGTTGTTCTCAAACGCGTTAAGTAGTTCAGCCATCCGCTCGACCTTCTCGTATCCGGTGCTTATCAATAGGTGCCCTACTGGATTAGGAAAATTGTTCTGTGTAATTTTTACAATCTGCTTTTCAGTCAACTTACACTTTACTAAGGCTCATAGATGCGCTACTTGCTTTCAGAAAAATGGCACATAACACTGCTCTATACTACATTTTTCTTGAGCCACTTTACTCTTAATTCTCTCTTGGTGGTCTTTGTTCCAATAACATTTCATTAAGTCTGACCATACTGCACAAAGCTATTCGGTCTCTTGAAGAGAGCCTCCCAGCAAGCCTGTGCAGTTCCTTGTAAATGGCTAACCGCCACAGTTAGTTTAATACCTTTTGACATCAGGTTTATTGCGAAGTATCTCTCGAGATTCGGTGACTCCCCATCCTGCCCATAGAAGATTTTCAATTTCAGAAAAGGATTTACCGCACTCTGCATATTTTCTCTATTTTCTAGAGATTTTATTCCCTGACTCTCTTGTTTATCAGATCCTACTTCTATCACTTCACTATGTCTTTTATTTATTTTCTCATCTACCATCTTTATTAACTCTTCTTTCATTTCTTTAATCTCTTCCCTTATCTCTGTTTTCACTTCCCTAATCATCTCTATCGTTTCTTTTTTTATTTCTTCTTTGAACCCTCTTATTTATTTCTTCATATCTTCTTTGAATTCATTTCTTGCTTCATATAATAGCCTTTTCACTAATGTTCCCATGCCCACTTTCAATTCTTTTTCATCTTCTGCTATATTTTGCATATCTTTTCCACTTCTCAATTTCATACACTTCTATTTTCAAAAAAAAAATATTTTTTTTAATATTATTTTTCCCTTCATATACTTTTCTTGCTTTCTATTTATTGCTATCTTTTATTAACACATCTGCTGAAGTTGCACCTCCCACTGTTGCTTTACTTTCAGAGTTATTTTAACTCCTGAATTTTAGTCCACTTATCTTTAAACCTTTTATTATTCTATCTTTTACTCTTATCTCAGGCCGTATCTATTGTCGAAGCCTGAGTTGGGCTATGATAGTAACATTCATGGTACAAATAAAATTTTATTGCACGATTTGTGATCTCGTATTCAGTAATCAAATTGCATTAGATTATAAGTCATCTGTCTGCAACAATTTAAGCAACTTAACCTGCAGCAATTATTTTTCCTGATTACTTAATCCTATTTTAAACAATTCAATTCTACTTGGAAAAAAAAAAAAACAACTTTTATTTATTTAATGTGCCAGAACTCATATTTAGAGTTCATTGGCTGAATCCACCCTTCTTTTTTTTTTAACCGAATACTAAACAAGTATTTAAAATATACGGAGGATTGTATTTCTGGTACAGAGTCAGTAGTTTATTTATTGGCCGGCAATCATGGTGGATTTTTTTAAGAATTTCAATAAATAATATTTGTAATAATCAACACCAAAGTAAGTTATATTATTTTATTAATCTATACTAAAATATCTTTACTAAGGTTAGAACAACAACAAATTTAATAATGATAATAACAAGATAGATTAAATAGGGTGAAACCATTTCTAAGATTTCCATTTAATTTAAGGCAAACACTTAATATGATGGTTATAGTTCAAGTGAGAAAAAAAAACATGGTTTAAAAAAAATAGTGATCACTTTAAAGTTTCTTATCGGTAAGTTATTGTTAACAAAGCACATTATAAGTTCTGCCATGCATGAATTTATTTTGAATGAGGAGATCCATGGTCTGTTACTGAAGTGGTACATAGATAATTCGTGATTCTAAATTCTGTAATGACTTCGCTCGGGATCTTATGCAACATGGGGTAGAAACAACACCAGCAAATGATTTTTTTTACTCATACATTTTAGATAAGCTGGCACACTGATGAGTCCTTCAGCACACTCTTCATAACTTTGTGTAGGGTTTTCTTTCTTTCGCGATTGATCTCCTAAGTACAGCTCTCAGTTTCTTTTTTACTTTTTCTCTTTGTTTCTCAATGTCCTATATGATGCGCTTTTCCTTTTATATCTTTTTTTTTCCTGTGCATCACCTGTTGACACCTATTAGTTCAACTTAATTTTTGTAGAATTTTGGATTTAAATTTGTACTTTCTCCTTTTGGAATCGCCATCTTTAATTAACAATCAACTGCCACGCTTTGCGTGACTAATGGCTTTTTGTGATAAGAAGTTATTTTATCTCCCTTTTTTTTTATTTAATGCACACAAAAATAGTTTTCTCCCTTTCTCTCTCTCATGTTATTTTTTTAAGACAAAACAAAATTTATATAACCAACGTTGTGTAAATCAAATTAACTAAATATTTAAAACAAATGGAATATTCTATTCAAATTCTTTATGAATTTGATTTCTAAAACTGCCAATTTAATTTGTACTAGAATAAATACAGTACAACCTAAATTCTTAATTATATAGACCAATCTAAAGCATCTTGAATTGAGAGCTTGAAAATATTACTCTCTTTA
This sequence comes from Epiperipatus broadwayi, assembly GCA_028023455.1. NCBI lineage: Eukaryota > Metazoa > Onychophora > Udeonychophora > Euonychophora > Peripatidae > Epiperipatus > Epiperipatus broadwayi. The sequence goes on from JAQFVV010012497.1 coordinate 2,709,179, forward strand.
CATTTAAATCCACTATTTCCTTTCGCAAATTAACTTACATGAAATTTTGCGATTTATGAGTTAACATTAAGATCCATTTTGATGGAAATATAAAAACTAATCTAAGGTTCTGATTATTTATTAAGCGCACAGTAAGTTTGAAATTAGAAAGAGAAATGCTTTAACTTTCTTCATATGTGCCTTAGATGTTTGTACAATAGCCAAATAATGTCTTTGAAGTCCCTCTATAATCAAAGACTATATCATTCGGATATTATAGAAATATTTGAAGTGCATGTGAAAAAAGTTAAAGCATTTCTCTTTCTAATTATAGACTTCCCGTGTATTTGATAAATAATCAGAACACTACATTAGTTTCTATATTTCCATTAAAAAGGTCTTAATATTAACTCGTAAATTGCAAGATTTCACTTAAGTTAATTTATGAAAGGAAATAGTGGATTTAAATGAGAAGAGAGTAATATCTTCACATTCTCAAATTAAGATGCTTCTGATTGGCGTATATAATTAAGAATTTAGATTAAAAATAAGACGGCTCTTCTTATCTTTATAAAGTCCGTATCTTGTGATGAGATTTGAGAAGTCCCTCTATAGTCAAAGACTACGTTGTCTGGCTGTCATACAAATGTCAAAGATACATGTGAAAAAGGTTAAAGTCTTTCTCTTTCTAATTACAGATTTAAGTGTGCTTAATAAACAATCAGAACATTATATTAGTTTCTACATTTCCATTAAGAAGATAATATTTTTTGCAAGATTTCACATGAGTTAATTTGTGAAAGGAAATAGTGGATTTAAATGTGAAGCCAATAATATCTTCACACTCTCAAATCAAGATGCTTCAAATTAGCCTATATAATTAAGGATTTAGGTTAAAGATAAATAAGACTGCCACTATTATCTTTATAAAGTCCCTATCTTGTGTTGAGGTTTGGGTGTCACTCTATATATCATTTGGCTATTATACAAATGTCTAAGACGAATGTAAAAAAAATTAAAGGCTTTCTCTTTCTAAATTATAGTTAAGTAACAAATATTTTTATATAATAATGAAATTCTGAACAGAATGATATAAGAATTTAGATGACTTTTTGTTATATCCATCCTATTAACTCATTTCAATTTAGATAGGGGTACTAATCATAATAAAACTGAAGCAGTTCTTTATTAATACCTATAGTTTTAAAATATAGTCATGATATATTAATTTCAAATTAGTAAAAAAAAAAAAATTAGCAGTATGTGGATCCATAAAGTTACACGCAAGATCTTTCTACTGTTTTAATTTATATAAAAAACAAAAGTCCAGTCTATTTTGCATAGTGAAAGATCAGAGAGTTATGGACTCCTGGATCAAAGTTCAATCTGATATTTCTGATGCTTAATAATGTCAAATAGTCTCAACAGCAAATAATCATTTAATTATTTAATTATAAAAATAAAGAGGATTTAAAAAACTGCAGTAATTATTATGGGATATAATTATCACCAATAGAAAAAAATATTTTTCAAGATAGGAACTTTAAGAATCAAGATGCATTATAAACATGTTTTTTTATTGCAGAAAGAGATGTAATTAATATATTCTTTTATCAGTTTGATCAAAGTATTTATCTCAATTAATCCAAAAAGCTGAAGACAATGTTTTTGAAATTAGCTGGTTGTCATTGAACCTTTCTCATATTAGTACAATTTCTACATAATGTAATAAGAGGAAAGATTATTATTACTAGATACAAATCCTATCTATGTGAAATGAATGAATATGAAATTAGATTGTTAACTCAAATGGCAATAATTGGATGTCCAAAAGAAGAAATGATGACAAACTCAAGCAATTTTTTTACTTAATACCTAGAGATAAAAATTTATACTGGAAAGAGATTTGTCAGGTCAGGATGAAAATAGCATGTTTGTGTGAGAATATTGGAGTGTGTTTTTTCTGTCAGCTACTGAACTGATATAAACAATCACAGTCTGAAAAAGATAATATGAAATGACATAACTTGGGTTTTTAAAACAACCATAATCTCTCATATCATTTTTTTTTTAAATACCATTTTTTTTAAAAGATAACTAAGCCCTAGACTATGGATCCGAAAGCTTTTTAACATTAAGAGCCATTCTGTTTAAATAACCTGACCAAAAGAATTAAAAAACCACAAGAAAGGAAATGAAAAATAGGTTGATAAAAATAAGAATTTCTGAATAGTTGTGGTTGTATTTTAACATATATTTTAGTATTAAACTTCTAACAGAATCAGCTATATGCAAGAAAAAATGAAATCCTCTTAAAAACAAAAAAATATGTTGATAGTATGATTTACAAATTTCTATTATTTAAACAGGCATCATATACAGTAATCGTTAGTGCTGAATCCAAGGAACAATGTGGAAAAGTGCATTTTTACTCTTTACAATCATGAAAATATTTTATTTATAAAATAATCGCAAGGTGTGAGTAGCTGTCCCTGCTCTGGACAAACTGACTTGGTTAACAGGATAGTTACTACTCTTGCATCATTTATTATAAGTTGAGTTAAATGAATATATTTCACATGAGTAAATCATGATACAATATTAATCACTGAAGACAAAGTTGTTATACATCTAAGATGTTGATACACTTTTTATCTTTTAAACACATTTTATTCCAGTTTTTGCTATAAGCAGTGTGTGCAATTTATTATGTACATATATAATTAGTATGCAAAAGACAGACTAATCATAAATACTACTACTTGCCTAATCATATGTAAGACAATATACACTAAAATCAAAGGTAAGAAATCACACTTGATCATTGGTGATATTAGTTCCCCATAGTCTGCCAACATTTTAGCACAAATTATTTTATGTATTGATCAATTTTCTTCTTCTTCTTTTTTTTAAGAATCAATATTAAATTGCATTTTTTTAACTGTCATTTTTTTATACAAAAAGTTTTAGAAGTAATATCAGAAGTTAACGTTTAGCAGATAAAAGAAATCAAAATCATCACTGTTCCCAAGCCATTCATAAAAATGAAAGAAGATAGAAATGTCAGTCCTAAAAGTGTGCAAAAGATTAAGACTTCACAGCATTCATAATATCCCCATTACTTTGAAACTAGAAATAGTTCTGCACTTAATCATGCTTGATTAGATTTATTGAAAAAATAGAGCGAAAGAAGAAAAATCATCAATACACATTCATTTCTCAGCACAATCTTTCAATTAATATTAAATCAGACAATTATCTAAAATAATATATTTCATGAACAGCAATCAATAACAGCGAATATATAATTTTAATAAATCCCAGACCAAAACATGCTAAAAATAAATCTAATTAATCTTCTGGTGCCCGAACTTCATATGAACTCCCTAGTAATAAACCAATCGATTTTTTTTTTTAAAAAAAATACAATTTGTGTTAAATAACTACTTCATATTTTAATAAGAACAAATATTTACTTTATAGTAATGTAATAATTCTGCTAATTGAATTTAATACAAAAGACAATAGTCCCTCCATACCATACAAAAGAATCAATCAATAAACGGTGGAGTCAAAGCAATTTTATTAGTGACATTTGAAACTGACTCTGCATAATAGTAATATTTTTGATCTTTTATTTTAAAAATCGAGACAAAAAAATATATAAATAAATAGATCTTATTCTTTGTAGATATATTAAACAACCTCCATATTTCCAATTCTTTTTAAATTCATATAAATATACAATAAAAGACAAATGACCCCCAAGATGCATTTCATGCTGAACCAGCGCTCATCAGTTGGCTCAGGTCACCATCTCTCGTATATATCTCTATTATATTAAAAGTATTTTTCTATAATGAGGGAAAACCTCGAAAATACTAGGCCAAGATTAATTTAATTTGATTGTTTTTTTTACTACTGACAGCTTCTTCTTCAGCGGGTTAAATCGCTTATATATGCTAGTAAATTGTTACATTTTTGTTTACAACACTGAAACTCGCTCCACTAGCAACTTTGACACCATCCACCTCAAAATCTTAGTCTTTGCTGTATTTTATATAAAAAAAGTTTTAAAATCAATATAAAACAAATTAACACAAAAATACGGTTAAATCGCTTATATATGCTAGTAAATTGTTACATTTTTATTTACAACTCTGCAACTTGCTCCACTCACAACTTTGACACCATCCACCTCAAAATCTTAGTCTTTGCTGTATCTTATATAAAAAAAAGTTTTAAAATCAATATAAAACAAATTAACACAAGAATACTCCCATATTACTTATCGTATTGATTAATTAATTAGTTACTTGAATCCCTTTTTCAAAAAAAATATATCGACACGCACACAATAAATTAAGATATAAATTTTAAAATGCAATAAATATTTATTTAATATTTGAAAACCAGGTACTCTTCACAAACCTGGAGCTTTAATTGTAAATATAGGGGATTTGAACTCAGACTTTCAAGCACCCACCAGCTATCCACCTTATCTCATACAACTGATACACATGACCACACATGTAGAAAAGGTAAATAACCACCAATACACGTATTTCATGCTAAAACAGCACTAATGTTGGCATCAACGTGGGATTTGGCTTTCCATCATCAGATTTTCAATGACATGGATGGCTGAAAAGTTGGAGGTTGGAGTAAACTGAAGCCTGTCCATTAAAGTGTGAAGATTTGCTATCTTAATATAAACTGAGCACTGATTATATATATGTGTGTGGAGGATGATAATCTGGACCAACTGATGAGTGTTGTTTTAGCATGTAATACAGATATTGGTGATTATTTACCTTTTCTACATGTGGGTGGTCATGTGTATCAGTTGTATGAGATCGTGTGGATAGCTAGTTGGAGCTTGAAAGTATGAGTTCAATAAATATTTATTAATATATTATTTTACTCAATAATAAAAAAGTAATACCTATAAATAGATGTTATGCACTCTCCTTAGTAACAAATCAATTGTGAGTACCCCCCTCCCCAACATTCCTAATCAAACTCTCAATGAAACAAAAAAAAATATCAGTTCTAGCATTTGAAGTGCAGCTGTTGGAATAACCATGAAAACTATTTCAAAAGTGACACATTTGTAATAGTGAAAATTGGATATTCTAAATCATCCACTTCATTCATCACCAACTTTTCTGAGCATTTAGACATTTCTAACCACCCCAATTTTCATGATTATCATAACAATTGCTACACTTCAACACCAAAGCAGGATTTTTTTTTTTTTTTAAATTGACACTTTAAATATAACCGCTATTCTAACAATCCCCTTGGGACCGAAAACTGCATTTTTCTGCAAAAAAAAAGTTTGCAATTTCGACCACAATAGCGCGCAAACCGTATACGTCACAGTTACGGGTCTTTTTTCTTTCTCTCCGCCATTTTTCTATCTTTTTGTAGGTCTAAAAAAATTTTCTGTGCGATGAAAATTAGATTTTTTTATAGCAATTTTTGTAAAGTACGTTATTAAAATTTTATAAATTTTTTTTTCTTTCTATATTTTATCAATGGATAAAAAAATTATCCGCATGAATGGTTTCTGTCGCCGCTGAACGTAATTTTAATTGATTCTGACAAAGACTTTTTTGTTTATGTGTTTGACTCTGAGGTTTTGTCGTATTTCCCCATTGCCCGTGAGTATTCAATTCCTGATCTATTTCATTTATTTTTTTTAGAAAATTATATAATATTTGCACTGAAAGCAATAGGTATGGTTTCAGAGTGGAAGGTATTACCGAAGTGGGTTGATCTGTCACCCGCTGAGTTGAATGCATTTTTTGCTATGGTTATTCATTTTTGTACTATATCACACATACCAAAACTAAAATTTATTTGGTCTAAAAATGAATATTTGTATCAACCGGTACTACTTGCTAACTTGCTAGAGTTATGACCCGAGATCGATTTTTTGGTATTCTAAATAATTTACAATGCCTCCCAATGCTGAATCAACAGGCATCATCATCATATCCCACTGATATATAATAATTGCTTGTAATTCCTTTGGGTTATTTATTTTATTTTATTTACTTTTTTTATTCATTTCATTGTAGATAAGTTTTTAATTACTTTGAAACATACTTTGCTATTATGGTCTCCTGTGAAATAATGCATAATTTAGCTCACCCTCACGATATTTCAATAATATAGTAATTATTTTTTACACCCATAACTTAGAATTTACTGTTTTTATTCATTTTATTTTAGAAACAATTTTTTAATTTATTTCATCACATACTATGTTTTTATTCATTTCATTGTAGATAAGTTTTTAATTACTTTGAATCATACTTTGCTATTATGGTCTCCTGTGAAATAATGCATAATTTTGCTCGCCCTCCTCCTCATGATATTCCAATAATATAGTAATTATTTTTTATACCCATAACTTAGAACTTACTGTTTTTATTCATTTCACTGTAGATAACTTTTTATTTATTTTATAGCTATTATGGTTTCCTATGAAATAATGCATAATTTAGCTCGCCCCACCCCTGATTTTTCAATAATATAGTAATTATTTTTTATACCCATAACTTAGAATTTACTATGTTTTTATTCATTTCATTGTAGATAATTTTTTATTTATTTTATAGCATACTTTGCTATTATGGTTTCCTATGAAATAATGCATAATTTAGCTCGCCTCACTCCTGATTTTTCAATAATATAGTAATTATTTTTTATACCCGTAACTTAGAATTTACTATGTTTTTATTCATTTCATTGTAGATAACTTTTTATTTATTTTATAGCATACTTTGCTATTATGGTTTCCTATGAAATAATGCATAATTTAGCTCGCCCCACCCCTGATTTTTCAATAATATAGTAATTATTTTTTACCCCCATAACTTACACTTTACTAAAGTTATTACTGTTATTTTTTTTTTGATCCACACTAAAACCTTGCATTTCTAATCCACACTAAAACCTTGCATTTCTAATAGATATCCCGCATAGAGGGCCTAGAAAAACAACTGCTTGCAAAAATTGAACATATAGGCTGGTTAGTAAAAAAACGAAACTGAAATTGTCACATTCTGCCACATTACACCAACAAACTGTAACTCAGGTAGGTCATGTTATTTTTTTTTTTCTGCATTTTATGACGAATGTGATGAAGCTGTCTATGAAATTGTAATTTTAGGTTATACCTTTCAAAATTGAGAGTTTGTGAACCAATGTAAAAATAAAGATTTTAAAAATGTGAAAAATATCCTTATTTTTAATTATTTTTTTGTGGTAATGACAACTTTATCAGCTTTATAACATTCTTTCATATTTGCACTTTATAAAAATGTATATATATATTTTTATTTATTGTAATAAATTAGACATTTCATTTAAAATTGTATGTCCTGTAATTTTTTCTGGGAATTCAAAATGGCCGTTCAGGTCTCTAAGGGTAAAAATTCAGAACCTAAAAAGTGTTAAATTATTTGAATTACCAAATTATTAACATAACATATTTTAAAAATTTGTAAATACAAAAGTTAATGACCTAAAGGGGAGTCAATTATAGATAAAAAGTAAAGTTTGTAACAAACATTTTTATTATCGTAATAACAAATATAAAAAACTTACTGTTAATAACTTTAATGTAAGGAATTGAATTTGGAATGCTCCTGATTTATGATTACATCAAAATTGAGATTCAATTTACAAGTGTGGCCATTCATAGAATGGCTTCTAAATTTTCATCTGTTACATCTGATTTTGCTCTTTATATTTTTCATTAAAGAAAATGTTTTGCATAGGTATGTCAACCAAAAAATGCCAAATATTTCTGTGAATTATCCAAATTTGATATTTTTAAACATTTCTTGGATTTAAAGAGGCATAAAAGTCTGTTATTGTTTTTCAGCAAATTGGTTCTTTAATATTAAATTTGATTTCAAATTTATCAGTTCCAATTGGACATGAGGTGGTGAATCATTGACATTACAAGTTAATGGTAGGTTTACTAAAGATAGATCTTTAGAAATGTGAAAATCTTTAAATCTTCTGGTAAATTCATTGAATAAGTCACTTATTATTGCCTCATATTTCTTAAAATCATCACCTTTTAAGTCTTTTTTTTCTTTTTTGCAAGATTGAAAAGTAAAATTGTTGTGAAAATAATTTTAGTTTTATCATAAATGATATGACATTTGTATACATATCATAAATAAATAATGCTATCCCCTTGTAATGATAAATTTAATTCATTTTGATATGTTAACATATCAATGGAGAAATAAAAAGTTGTTCAGCTAATGTTCATCTTTTAATTCACAAAATTCGTTAAGCTTGTGTTTAATATTTAAAAAGTTAACAATTTCATCCAATAAATCATGAAATCTTTTTCACTTTTGCAAAAAAGGAATAAACGTTAAATAGATTAGTAACATTTGAAAAGGGCACCAAAACAGATGCTGAAAAAAGCTTTTTATATATAAAATTATTATCTGATTTTATAGCTGTTGTAAAGAATTATTATTATTTTTTGATTATAATATTGATTTAAAATCATATTCAGTTTCTTTCAAAAATGTTATTAATTGTTAATTTAAAACCCTTCCACTATTTTTGTTACAACCAAAATAACATGTTTCAGTTTTAAATAATTAATTATACTTCACATATAACAAAGTAATGTTTATATTGCGCTAAACCACAAAAAATGTGAAGCTATAATAATAAACAAAATATGAAGGCTAAGTGCTTTTAGGAATATCTAGTTCCCATATTCATAGCATATGATGGAAGTGCTGTTAAAATGTTATGCATAAACTTAGTGTATGCAAATTTATGCAAAATACTTAAATGGCCCATTTTTTAGAAATGGAAAAGCAGGATTCCTTCCGCTTGATGGCATTGGCATCATCTGCTATAAAGCATGCCTCTTTTATCTTAAGTTTTACATTGTTCTGTTCCATGCAAAATACTTCTGCCTATGTGGGTTCAAACATATGGCCAGTAGACCTTTGGTGCTGTAAAAATATCGAGCTATATTCAGAACTGATTTGTACTTTATTATATAAATAACTATGTTGTGAAACTCTAGTGACTAGAGTAGCACAAATTTCCCCATGATAGACTACTTTGCATCCATTCTGGGGGCATGCGATTTTGTAAACTGCCTGGGGATTTGGTCGGGTATTATCCAAGTTTTGGAATTATTAATAAGACTATTGATTTCTGATGGTGTATGAAAAATTAAGTAGCAAATATCTTTCATAACTTTTTGGACAAAGAAGGTATATAAGGTAGTAGCATCCATGGTTTATCATCTTCAATGCAGTTAGTTCTTAGTCTATTATAAAAATATTTAACTTTTTTATTAATAGTTACATATTTAAATCCTGCATTAGTCAAATCTTTTAGTAATCAATTAGATTAGTTTTGCGATAAGATTCAAATTTACAGAGGTGGTAGTTTCTAAAGAGAAAAGATAAAAGCCCTGCCAATTTAAACACTATGGGTGAGTTTGAATTCGGGTGTAAATAACCTTGTATCTCCAGAAGTTTAATCTGCATGGTGTAATTGAGTTGTGTGTGGTCTCTTTGTACTTGAATGTCCAAGTACCTAACTTTTTGTTTTAAGTTCTCCCGTGCAATATTTAACGTTAAACCAGTGTGTGCTTGGAGTTCGTTTTGAATATTTATTGTAACATTCTCAGGTGCAGCAATAAACAAGTCAACTATGTAGTGTATGTATAATATGCTAGATACTGATGTATAATATTTAGGTAGGATTTGTTTCTTGTGACAGTTAAGAAAAATGTTGGAAATGATACCACTCATTTGAAAACCCATAGGCCATCCATCTTTCATATGGAACAATTTGCCATCAAATATTGCCATAATATTATTATCCAGTCATGCCAGAAAATCGATAATGAAACAGGCATGTTTGTGGACAATTATTATTTATGAGCTCAGTATTTATGATATCAATTGAAAGTTTGCGATTAGTAGGGCCATATAACTCCATTATGTCAAGCGATGCAATTTTAAATCAGGTTTCAAAGCGGCACACTTAATATGAGTGACGAAATCAAATGAGGATTTAATAGTATAAGAACCAAATCCTATATCATCAATAAGCCATTGATTTATCATTTTTACAGTATTAAAATGATGTACACTGCCAAAATCCAATATGAGTCTAAGAGGAGCATTTGGTTTGTGTAATTTGACATTTGCAAACATTCTAGGGGGTATTGATGAGGAGGAGTACATGTGATAATAATCCGCTTTTAAAAATACCTTATTACAGAGAACACAAAGCATAGAAGAAATAAATTTTTCTCTGTTCAGCTTGTTATTAAAGCTGGCAACTGCCTCAAATTTTAATTTATTGATTTGAAGATTAATTTTATTTCTGTATTCACTTTTATCCATAAGGATAAATCTATTTCACTTATCCTCTTTCATACATGTGATTGTATAATCAGCCAGTAATTGTTTTGTCTTTTATAATTATCTTTTTTGCAAAGGATTACTTGATGAATTATACAATGTAAGAAAATTATTTCTTTTCCTGGAATATGCTTTTTGTCACATTCTTTTTAATCCAGTGTTTTTTCCTGTCAAACTAGAACACCTATCAGTTGAGATATCGAAAATTTTGTACCACTTTATATTATAACTTTTGCAAAGCTTCTTGAAAAGCTATAAAAAAAATTTGCCAATAGTAGACTTTCATAGAAAGTAAATCCTTCATAACTTCAAATCTATTATTTATACCTCGAATAAAGATTAAAAGTTGACTTGTATCAGTAATATCACATGACTCGTCTAAAGACATTGCATAGTAAGTATAATCTTTCAATTTTAATTTTAATTGATCACATAAATTGCTTGAAATATTATCAATGCAACTCATAAGACTTCTTCGTGAAAAATTAATTTTTCCAAATGTTGTTTTTTTTTATCAGGCCATAATAACTCAGCAATATCCATTAAGCATTTCTTTACAAATTCTTCATCAGAAAATGATTTGAATTGTTTTACAACTTTATGTGCAACAATATAACACTAGCTTTTGTCAAACCTCTATCAGTATTTGACAGATTTTTCAAAATATTTAGTTATTTACACAAACCACTTTTTAATTTTTCTGCTTCAATTTTCATTTGTTCCAGTGAAAATAGCTTAAATTTTTGAAATGTTTTGTTGAAAAATGCCTTTTTAAATTATATTGTTTAAAAATGAAAATAGTTTCATTTCCAACCAAACAAACAGCTTTATTGTCTATATTTGCATTTAAATATATGAATGTCCAATTATCAATAAAAATGGACATTCAGCATCAATTTTTCTTTTCTTTAATTGCTTCATTTTATGGGATATAAATTATATTAAATTCTAATAATTACAAAAGACATAAATTTACTGCAGTTCACTACTTTTAAAAAATGGTGATAAACTGAAATAACTATCTACGAGAAGTTTGTGCATGTAGCATGTTATTCCAAGAGAAAAAACCACAATTCTACAAAAGAAACAATTTGCGAGCTGACAGATATAACATAGCTATGCTCTCATTTGCATTTTGCCAACATAAAAACTTTAATCTGCCCAATGATTTTAATAAACAGATATTTATTTTATTTTTTTATTGGAATATATATATATTATTAAAGGTTTAGTTGTTATAACATCATTTCTTGCAACAAAAAAAAACATAAATACATATTCGTTTATTTCCAGTAAATAAAGTTATAGGTTGCAATTTTGTACAAATTAGTTCTTGTCACTTTTGTTAATAACTCAATTTGCTTCAAAGTATAAATACATCTTTGTTTATTTCCGCTAAATAAAGTTATAGATCACCATTTTATAGTAAATAAAATTACTTATCATTTATCAAAATTGATGGATTAAGCTTGTCAGAAGATCCCATACAGATGCTATTTTATGAGATCCAAATTAGAAAGTTATCACTCAACTAAGTGATATTTTGCAGCAGATCTAACCAATAAGTATCCAAAATTCATACCTAATGAATTATTTGGAGACTAAAAAACTGCCAACTTTGTATAGTTAATGGTAATAGGAAAAGAGACAATGACTTCATTAATGTCTGCACAAAAAATTTACTGACAATATAGATGACAAAATTAATGTTCTGATGCAGCGGGCCATATTCAACATCATCACAGCCCTGTGGTTGGCCATCCTATTATAAAAATACTTAACATTTATTTATAAAGATATAAATAAATTATTTTTTTATTACTGAATATAATATCTTAATCTTTTCTCTCTCTTTTTTTTTATTATTTATTTACAAGGGATATCTTGTTGTAAATTGACCACTTTTTTTTTTTTAAGAATTGAGTTATTCTAATTATTTAATTATTATCAAAACTATATTAGAGGATATTTTCACCTAACATTAGTCCTCTCATGCTCTCTAAATTTATCAATGCACTCTTCTTTTTTTTTTAATTATATCAATGAATTAGAATGTTAGTCTTTAATAATATGTCTATTAATAATGTTGCTGGCTACAACAATTAAAAAATGAATAAATATTTATTAACCTGTTTGTTATGATCAATGATATTTCATAGTGACTCTGCTACAATTCCTTATGACATAAATAGGGTACCTTTGGTTTCTCAGATAACATATTTTGGTCTTCAATTTTTTCACAAAAAATATTTGTGTAATTATTTTAAATTTTAGTAAAAAAAAAATTTCAATAGATGAAGGCTCTTGTTTTGTTTTTGTTTTTTAAAAAATAATTCCCAGAATAGAAAATTTTTTATATGAAAGAGAAAAGGCCATAGACTGGATCTCAATTGCAAAATGATGTATTAATAATGTTTGTAAAACATTAGCTATAACAAAAAAAAAATCAGAAATAAATGGATTATATTTATTTAAAGAAGTTAAAAATTATTTTGTTTTAATTATTTTTAATGTAAAATTTTAATTGCAAATATAGAATTACTACAAAAGATTTAATGACTTTCTATGTACACATTCAAACATTAATAAAATATGAACAAATTAATAACACACTACTACAACCCAAATGACAATAATTAATGTGAATTTGAAAATGTAAAAATCTGCATGTTGACTTTAAAAAAGAACACAGTTCACTCATACTTGTATATTCTTAATAATATTATGAGAAAACATAATGGACCTTTCTTTTTCATTTAATGGCATGTTATTTGAATAAGCAATGCCTGATGTCACTCCTATTGAATAATAAGACAGACTTCATGTTTCAATTGTAAAGTTGTTTTGCCACATTATCCTGAATTCTTCTGCACCTGAACATTCAGATTCTATAATGTTAGATTTACAAAAACCTGAATTAAAATTTTTTGTGATGACTTTTCTGCTCACCAAAATAACTTCTTATATCAAAATTATGACATAGATATTTGGTATCTTTTACCATGCAATATAGGAATGTAGATAAACATGGCTGTTGCTACTATCAATGGTCCATGTTCAAAAGACTATAACAAGGAATAATTGTATTGGTAACATGTGGCAACCACATTGAAAATATGTAAAAACATTTACTAATTTTTTTAGGGGGGGGGGGTATGTTATATGGGATTACACCAGTACAAATTTTCTTGATAGGTGTTTATTTTTAGCATGAATTTATTCAGAATGACTTTTCAATAATATGTAAATGCCCATTAATCATTCTCTATTAAATTAGAAATTCTGACAAATGAAAATAATAATAATGATTAAATGATGGAGATTACTATCACTTGCATAAACAATATTACAAATATATTTAAATATTGTATTTAAAATCTATATCACAAGCTAAATAAAGTATAATTTTTAACCTAACAAAGAATAATTAATGATCATTCGTGTATTTATTAAAAAGTAATTATTATGAATAGGTATGTGCTAAAAAGTAAATATCTATAAAGCAAATTTGTGGAATATACATCAATAAATACATAAAAGTGATGCATAGTATTTAAAAATTATGTAAGACTTAATTAAGTAAAAAAAATTGATTAAAGTGCATCTTAAAAGCCATTACAATGGTTTTATTGCTAGAGAGTGATGGAAATAATGAAACAATGTGATCGATGAACCCTGAGTCCCAGAGACTGCCACTCTATACAGCACTACACTATGCAGGGCAATTTTCCCAGCATATGCTAGTTATTATGTTTAATATATATATAATACTAATGTTATTTATAAGTTCTAGAAATATATATTTGTTTAAAAAAAATAATTTTATTTTTCATAAATTGAAAAAAAAATACTTTCAACATTATAAATGGTATTCTACCATGTTTGAACTTTGCTAGTTTTTACATTGAAAAGTTGAATGGATGAACAATTGTTTACTGTCCTTTGTTAATTTTCTATTATTTTACTTGAGCCAAATTATGACAATAGTCTAATAGTAGTGATGAGCAGAAATTATAAATATTCTGAATTTTTCTGAGACCGGTTATTTGTATGCTTGAGTTATATTTAATATTTTCAATGCTTTCTTTGAATGTGAAATGGTATTAGTATTGCCTTATAACATATTGCATTATAGTTAGTAGCTTGTAAAAAATACAATGTTCAAAAACTAAATGACATGTTGGGCATAATAGATTCCTTGATTTTTTTTTCATTTTATTTAATTCAATTTAAAAATGATGCAAAAATCTATGTTCTAGAGTGTTTTGTTCCACTGTGTTAAACTGCACAGGGTACCCATTTTGCTGCATTTATATATATATTTCTTTTTCTATCATTCTTTTGCAGAAAAAATGACAATCAATTTTAAATATTTTACTATCAAAGACTTTTTTAATTATCAAATTTTAAAGTAATTCCAAAAGTAATAAGACAAATTGAACTATCTGTGTGTGTATATATTATAATGTATAATTGTCACCTCTTACTACTATTACTACTCTAGAAAAAATTAGCATACAGCAAGAATATTGTTGAATAATAATGTATGCAAATAAGCCCATATTATACAGGTACTGATATATAAACCTCAAAACTCTAGCATGTGGTGGCTAACTGATAATATATATATATACTGAACCGTTTTCGAATATGTGTATTCGAATCACCGGCCTCTTAGGCAGAGAAGAACATACTCGGAGAGTATGTATGCCCAAACGATAGCTATAAAGTATATAACTAACGTTACATTTCCAGGACATAACTTCTTCTCGACTGTTGAGTTCAACACCAAGTTCAAAGCACTTTTTTTGTTTGTGTATAAACACGGGCGCCAGCTGCTTATTCTAAAAGAATAGACGCACTTTGAATAGTGGCAACTAACCCAACGCCTAAATCCACGACTAGCTCAGCTGTTTGTAATCACTAATAGATTATACTTAATTAGTGATTAAAAGAATTAATAAAAGAATTTGTTAAAAAGAATTGATAAAAAGAATTGACCGACAAATATAGTTTAATTTTAAAGATAATTTATTAACTAACATTTATTTACTAAATTTAAACATTTTATAATTCCAATAAAACACACGCATATGTTAAATTAACATTTCTAAATAGTTTAAACATTCCTATAGATTTAATAACAAAACATTCTAATTTAACTAATAAATATTGATATAATGACCACGCACATATTATCTCATGCACCCACATAATAATGATAATAAAGGACTACATAGCATTTGAAATTTAATCACACATATATCAATAGTTCATTTATGTATGATATCGAGTTCATATAATTAGACTCTTGGAGGATTCGCACGAATTAATGAAATGCAATGGCTATTACAGTATAAACGAAAATAAGCAAATGTTTTATCTAGGATTTTGAACGTAGATTTAACACTTTGTTTTCTTCCAGTATGAATGGTTCCAGTATGAATGCTTCCAGCCGGCTGGGATGTTTCCTTGCTGAGTTTCCTGATTTTCACGATTATTACTATCGAAGACAATTAGATACGGACGGAGATTTTCTAAGATGTTAAGCTGACATTATTTCACGGGCAGATCTGCTGTTTTCTCGGACATCTGGGCTGGAGGTGAACGTGCGTTCCAAAATTTTCTCAGCACTGCATTTTGTTTCTTAGCTGACTCAATTAATTTCCGAACTACACTCTCTCAATAACTTTGTGAACTGATCTCACTCAATTAATTTGTGGAACTGAATGACTGTCCGATAAAAAAAGGTCTATTTATACCTGCGCCTTGTTGTCTTTCTGATATCTCCGGCAAAGATCTGTTGTCGAATTCCTTATCAATTAATCCTTTGATAAACGTGTTTTGGAAGATTGCTTAATTAGTAATAGCCATGCAGAGATGTTGTTTTATTTTATTAATAGCCATTGCCGTGTTTTTAATGATAATCTTCTTTTATTTCGCATACATTTTATTTATTTACAAATCTCAAATATATACGCACATATATTTTAATACAATTTACTATTTAGTTTTAACATTATTTTTTCTTTAATTAAAATTGAATGAAAAGAGATTTGCATGTCTTAACTTTCTCAAATTATATTTTTACGAATACTAACAAAAACTCTTTACTTCCTTTTACAACCCTTAGTTTCATCTCTCAAACCAAGACTCCCCCTCCCCCCTTTTGACCAATTAATTGTAGCTTTTTTATTTCAAAAACTAACGCTAGAAAACTATTTAATTCTTATCCTTTTCGAAAACAAGCTGCAATAAATTCTTCAACATTTAATTTTATGTTTTTCTTTTATGAAAGATTACTTTAATAATAATTTTAGATAAAAATTATATGTGCCTATATCAATATAGGTACAATACTGAACCAGTCAGATATACAAAAGGTTAGTTAATTTAAAATTATAAGGAAATCTCCATGTATATAAATTATAATATCTGTGTGCAAGCAACCAAAGCAAAATAGTAATGACATAAGCTCTTTATACATTTATTTCATTGTTGTGAGTAAATAATCTATTTTCATATAACGGTTTATTGTAATCATTTTGAAGAGTATAAAGTGAATTCTATTTACTATTTATTTTTTTAATTACTTTCATTGCATAATAGTCTTCATCATTTATTTCCGGATAATGTTCTTTTTCATCAAGAAACATCTTGATTTCTTTCAGACATGATACAAACCTGTTCAAGACATTACCTCAACTAATCCAACGAACATTGCTATAAGGAGGAGTTCTATATATGCACTATTCATTTCTTGCAAAAGGCATTTAAATTGCCAATGTGTTAATGAAGAATGAGAAACTATGGAATTAATTATTTTAATGACAGTGTCCATTACAGAATTCAAGCATTGTGATAAGATTTTTGCAACTAAATTTTCCTGGTGTATAATGCAGTGGAAACTCAATATTCAATGTTTAATATGATTTTCAAGAAGTTTAACAAATCCCTTTTCATTTCCGACCATTGCACGGCTGGCATCAGTAGTAACACTAAATATTTTATTTATGTTAATTTTCTGATTTTTCAAAATAATTGAAAAATACAGTGAAAATGTTCTTTTGTTGTACTAGTAAGAGGAATCAAATAACACAATTCTTCATAAATATGATTCTTGTCATAATATCATGCAACTATTGCTAGGCGTGCCATATCATTTACATCAGTGCTTTCATTAACACCAACACTGAATGCAACAGCTTGTTGTAAACTGGTTTTCTGTTTTGTTGTTACACCTTCCACCATGTCAGTTATTCTTCTTAGAATTGATCTTGCAGAAGCTGGTATTTCTTGAATTCGAGACAGTATCGTTTGTTTATTTGGTATATCACTGAATAAGATTTCAGCACTTTTCCAAAATGTTTCTTTGATGGATTCTCCATCTATGAAAGGTTTGCCTTTCGAAGCAACACAATGAGCAATTGTATAACTACATTCAGTGCTTTATTTTGGGTTCCAATTATTTAACTAAAATAAGTAGTTTGTTTCTTAAAGGCAGAAACAGCTCTTTTTATAGCTTCACTTTTCTCATCTGAGTTTTTAAACATGAACACGTTTAGTTTGATAATATCTTTGTACACTTGAGGTATGTCACACAATACTTTCACAGCATAATGTACACACAGCACGATCTTTTTGCTGTACAAATCTATATTCATATGTCCAAGAGTCTTGAAAAGAGCGAATATCACATTTTTGTATGACATTTTGGGAATCTCTCAGTCAGTATGCCATGAGAATCTTTTTTTTTTGAAAGAAGCATCACCAATGAACATTGATTATTTACCATTCAACTACTGAAAATAGCTTTCCAGAATTGATAACGTAATAAGCTTTTTATTTGGATTACAATCTCATTTTTTAATATTGCCTGCCCTCAGGCTGGATGCCACGCTATATACTATGGTGAAATGAAAGCTACAATCAACACTAGACTTTACACATATAACAGAACTCAGAGGAACAGCAACACAACCTCTGTATTTTTGGAGCATGCTAAACAATCTGGACACAACTTCACACCTGCCAATCCCATAATATTGTGCTCAGAATCAAATGATCACAAAAGAAAAATAAAGGAGGCATTTTACATTAATGGAAACATCCCTGCTATTAATAGGAAAGACACTTGCTTCGAAATCTCGAAGAAATGGCTATGTAATACTAGCTTATTTGAATATTTGCATATATTTTACTATACATTTTATGAAGGCTATGAATATGAGGCATGGATCCTCGAAAATGTTAAGCCGATAAACTTTAATATTAATTTATATCTTCTTCTTTATTAACAATTATAAATAAGTGTTTTTTTGTTACAAAATATTATCAGAAGTAAAATGTGAATATGTAGAATTTATTTCGCTTGCAAACAAAAATATATTTTAAATGAAGTCAAGTGTATTATTTTCTGATAAATAATAATTTAATCATAAATTCAATGTTGAATGTAAAAACAAAAAAAAAGACACAGTAATTAAAATATATTTTTTTACAATTTCAATTTATTCCAAGTGCCATTGACAATCATTGACATGCCCAGCATGGCATGGGTGCCATAGGCTGTTGACCCCTGCTTTAGGGGATAACTTCATATTTTTATTCCAGTGAATACAGGTTGCATGGAGGAAGATGATATCTAGCTTTTAGCTAACTTAGCACATGGTTTTCATTGTAGAAACCCATTTTATAACTAAACTCATAATATGCTAAAAGCTTGATTAAAACTTCTACTGGTCTATAAAACAGCTTAAATAAGACCTGCATATTTCTTCTTTAGCAGTTGAGATTAAGAGTTGACAGTTCTCTTCAACAAATAAGTTAGAAATTTCTATTTATCAGACCCTTGGGCCTTCTGACTTATTCACACCTCCATTATTTTTTTTCTAGAACAATCGTGACTACAAGCCAACTACAATCTGGCTTTAATTTTTATATAAGCTTGTGATTAAGACCTGTAGAGGTCCCTACCTTCGCATTTTCATGCTCATATTCTTAAGTTTTACAACCTTGGTAAATATTACTTACATAATCAATGTGCATTTAAATAAATTTATAATAATAACCAATTAGATAATTTTTTACAAATACATTTTTGATATTTCCCTTCTTAATCATAGACATTGAAAAACAAGTCAAGAACTTAAATTAACATAATAAAATTCTTGACATTCCTTTCTGGTTAAAAACAATTTCTTACAAAAAAGATAAACAAGATCATCAGTTAATTAGATTGATTTGATTTTTTGCAATGAAGAAAGATAAAGAGAAAAAAATACAACTCTAATTAAAAATAAAATTTACCAAAATCATTAAAATCTTTTTTTTTCTTTTTAAAAATACTATTAAACATAAAGCTTTACTTCTCTTAAAAGGTTAAAATTAAATATCTAATAAATAATTTACAAAAAAAGAGAAAGTTATTTTTCTCTTAGTATATATATATTTAAAAAAAAAAAGAAGTTAAAAACAACTAGTAATTAAAAAAAATTATTGAAGAAAGAGAATAGAGAAATTGCTTATCTGCTTTTATAATTTTCTCTCTCTTCTACCAACATTTACAATTTATAATACATATCAAGATATGTATATTATGATAAAAAAGATTTGATAATTGTTAACAAAAATTGTCTGGAATGTTCCTACTATCATGTGGGAAGGAAAATAATACATTTTAACTACTTTCAGACCCATTATTATTATAAAAAAATATGCATGGAAAAATTAAATACCATTTTCCCCATTAATTAAATAATTCTACACTTAAATCTAAGGAGCATGCTGCCAATTGTATTTTTATTTTTAATAGTGCAGCAATATAACCAACTGGTTATAATATATATATACACACACATTACACATATATGTGCTGTATATTATTTGATGAATTTTGGTGTTGGACCAAAGGCAATGATTATTGTAGTCATCTGCATATATATATAACACAAGTGAATTATATGATAGCTCTTTATTTTATTAATTAAACTATACTCATGTACACAAAACTTTACTTAATATAATGTATTATAAATAGCAAATTAAATTATTTTTTCTCCCAAACAATTCTAAGCAACAAACTAATAAACAATTCAGTAAATTGTATTCTTCCATTTTATAATGACTTTTAGATTAAAAAAATAATCACTCAATCTTAATTACTTATTTGAAAAAAGAAGTAAACGTGTATTTTCTTGATTTCATAATGAGCTTTTAAGTCGGAGACTTAGCTTGCTTATTATTAAGTACAGTATAGAAGGCAAAAAAAAATCTAATTTATCAAAGATCACTTGAAAGACAAAATTAATTTATCTTATCAATGGTACTTTTAAATTCATTGAATGAATAACTTCTACAAGAAAAAAAAAATCTAACAAAAAAAAAAGTTATTTTTAATGATTGGATAAAAGTAAATACATAAAAATAATTCAAACCATGAAATTCAAACTAAGAACACATTGAAGAAAGCATATGGCTTTATTGCTCACGAATTAATTCCAGCTTTAATTCCTAGTCTCTACTAATAAAGCCAAAATCCAGAGACCTGTCAGTCTGGAAATGAGGGTTTTGTAGCACTACATCATCAGGTATCGATTGATTACTCAAATATACAATAGATGTCTTTAGTGTAAGATGAAAGTAACAGCATTTTTAGGAATGTTTGATATTCTATTCTAAAAATTAATTTAAAAAATATTTTGCATAATTTTTACTTCTTTCAGTTTGGATCTAAAAAAAAAGTAATTGGAATTTGCTGGGGAAGACATATATATTCATATGTCACAACTGAGTGGTTAAGCTTTGATCTAGGGGTCAGTAAACTTTTGAGTCTATCACTCTACCATTGCATTAAGCTATACAGGGAAATTTGGATCCAACATTAGCTGCGAGTAAAGATGTATTCTTTTTTTTTTTCATTGTATTATCCATCATTTAATACAAAATGCTGTAAATTTTAAACAACATTCCTTAAAATATATTTTATTTTTGTAAATATATTATCAGAATACTAAAAAAAAAAAAAGAAATATTTGATGGATTTTTTTTTTGTCAATATAAGAAAATAAAAATTGATAATTATGAATTAGAAGTATAAATATCTTGATCAAATTATTGATACAGATGGAAACATAGTAGATGAATTAAGTATAGAATTAAATTTGGATGATTACTTTTGCTAGAAATAATATTAAAAGGAAATATGTTAATGTGATTTTAAAAAATTTAATAGATGTGTTTTACTCGTTTTTACTTATGGATCTAGGATTCAGACACTTAACAGAAGCGCAATACAGTGACTTCAAACCATTTGGTGAAGTTAGAAGAAATATATGTTGGGAGAAAAAAGAAGAGATCAAAAGCAAAATACTTGAGTGAGGAAACAAACAGATATCACTGATATTATTGAAAGAATTAGAAACTGAAATAGGGCTGAGCTGGACATATTGATAAAAGAGCTGATAATAGATGGGCAAGTGAATTTATAATTTGGATCCCAAGAAGACGAGACTATATGTTAGATAAATGAATGAAATGAGGAAGTTTTATGATATGATGTGGTTTAAATTTAGAAAACCATTCTGAAATGGATTGATAATGGTTAAAAATGATAATGGATTTATTTCAAGTACTCAAATGGTACCAAAGACACTTTATAGTAGTTGTGAAGTTATATTGTTAGCTTTAGCAGCTTGTGATGGAAGAGGCTTCTACATTGAAGATTAGTATTCTGACCACCAACAAAATACTGAGAAAGTTTTGAAATGAACTAAAAACTGATCAAATGTTTACACAATCTCAGTGGACAGTGTCAGTGAATTTCTGTCAAAACATTATTTTCCAAAAAGTAATACATTTTCACCATGATAACAGGATAATACTGTTACTATCACTATCTTGTATGTAGCAATATTTTATATAACAAATTTTCTGGAAGTGAACATTTTTTTACTATGGAGTATAATGAGTGCAAAGTTTGAAGTTCATGATAGGATTGAATTATTCTGCTAAAATACTATATTAACTTTTATGTCATCTTATAATCAAATTGTTAAAATATACATGTATTTAGTTGTTGTTTTTCTCAGTACACAATTTTCTAAATACTTATCGTAAGATCTATTTAAAAAAATGTAAATCGGTATTGATAGAAATTAAAATAACACAATCATTAGATTATTAAACATTACATGTGTTTTTTAGTTATGCATATGTGATTGTTATTTTTGACATATTTCAGCAATTATTTTTAACTTGTGGCTTCAGAGACGTAATATATATATATAATTTTGAAAGAAATTTACATTGTTGTTAATAATAAAAAAAGAGGATTTTATTGCTTGGAAGTTCGTAAGAAATTTGAGCATCAGAAATTACAGAGCTGAGCTGTGATCCATGATTTGTGAGCTTCAAAGTCTCCCACTTTTTTTTGCAAGTGATGTGATGTGATGTATTTGGCTTCTCCTTAAACGAAGTCAAGAATATCTCAGCAATTATGCCCAGATAAACCTGTTAGCCAGATAAACCTGTTAGCCACTTTATTTTCCATCCCCCACTCTAAGTCTTCCCATATTCTGCCCCATCCCATTTCCACAACATAACCTTTGTCAACTCTATGGCCTTTATTCTAAATCCCCCTTATCTTTTTGCAAACCCAGCATAAAAACTAATAACTCCCTTTCCATATAGTCACTTTGTTCATACCTATTCTCTCATAACTTCATTATCTGTACCCTTTCTGCTTTCAAGCATTTACATTCAATCAACAGATGCCTAATATTTTCTATACCTTCCTTACACAATTTGCATACTAAATCCCCCATAGTTTTCCATTTACATGTATATTCTCTTGTTGCTAAAAATCCTGTTCGAGCCTTAAACAATAAACTACTTTCCTTACTATTATCATAAATTAACTCACATCCACTATTCTGTTTACTTCTATATATATATTTAAACTCTTCTTACCACCAAACAATGCAGACATTACTGTTCATATTATGCATGCAGTGATTTATTTTTTCTTTTTTTTTATTACAAGGAACCTTTATATGAGGATTTGTCATAGTAGTCATCATCAATGTACTATTTTAATTTACAACCAATTATTTGCTATAAATGATTTTTAAAAATATCTAAACTTTTTTTTTTTTAAAAGCATTCACCATTTTTTAAAATGGCAATCATTGTATAAGATTGATGGCATTATATGATAATGATTTTATAAAGACATTTTTTGGAGGATAGAGTAACTAACCTGACAAAAAAATGCAATATAGGACAGTTTGTTCAATATTAGATATACAACAATTAGGTTTTGATTATAGAGTTAAAATTGAGTTATAGAATTTATTTAACTTTTGTCCACTCTCTTGCACCAAACTATCTGTGTTTTAATTTATGACATTTTCAAAATAAAGACTTTCATCATTAATGGCTACAAAAGAAAAAAAAGAAATTTATTATATCCCCTTCAGATAAATTTATAAAATGATTATTAATCACTCTCCATTAGATTAGAAATTCTTTTTTTTTTTTTAACTTTACAATAAATCTTTTATATTTATTAAAAATCAAATATATTTTTAACTCTTTACATAGCCTGCCTGATAATTTTCTCTTTTATTACTCTTTCAGCTCATTCTTCTCATGCTCTAAATCTTATATTTTAAATTTCCTTATAATTTTCCAATTTTATCACACACTTTTAAAATCATTAGCAGCAGCCATTTGCATATGAATTTGGTCATTCTAACTCTAAGAACGAAAAAGAAAAAAATTTTCTGGAGATAAATTTTATTAAGCAAGCTTTTCTTTTGAAATGATTCAGCACCATATTTAATTGTAGTTCTACAATGTATTCTATCCTCTGTATAATTTTTCCAATGGCAACAATCAACACTGCTCTTCTTTAGAATATCTTTGATATAATATTTCTAATACAAATGTCTACTTCTCTCATAAAAATACTCTTTTACATGTCCACTCCAAAAAAAGATGTGATTTCACATTAATGGACTGTATAGTATTGGCATATACATAAATCACATGAATATTGAAACATCTGAAAAAATAAATGACTCCCAAAATGTTATTTCATACTAAATTAGCATTCATAATTCGGCCCATATCACAACTCTTCTCACATGTCTTCATTATCCTTACTCAATATTTATCAATATTAAATTTTTATAATTTAACTTAAAAGTGCCAAACTTTCATAATTCACAATCTGGGATGTGTGCCATAATTGTAAGCACAAACTTTGGCACCTTTAGATTAAGTTGTAATAATTTTATATTTATAAAACTATAATTAATGTTCTTGTATTCTAAATACATGACTGCAAATATTGACACAAAAATATGTTAATAACTCCTACTATACATTTTGTCCCAACCAGATGTTTTTGATTTGCTTAAGCCAACTGATTGTTATATATAGTTAATATTATGTATTACAAAATATGGCATTTATATGATAAATTTATATAATATCCATTATAAAAAATGCAGAACAAGAGTAGTTATGTTTGGCTTGATTTAAAAGCTAAAAGACTTTATTGGATGGACATTTCATTGTATATAAGCATTATCATCATGTAAATGGATCAAAGTAATTCACAGTGTTCCTATCATATACCATTTGCCGTAGTTGGTAGTCTAATTGGAAAAATCCTAAAACTGTAACCTAAAAAGGAGAGAGAAATCTACTTCTCAAAGGCTGGTTAAATAAATACAATAAAAGAATATTATGATCATACAAGTAATATGTTTAGTTAATGAAATTCAGTCTTCATTTGTCTTTCATTTAATATAATTTAAGTTTGCATTAGTATTACTAATCAAATATTCATTGCTAGATCATAAAAAGTCCAAACATTGAGAGTAATAGAGCTGAACCTTTATTCATGAATATGGAGCTATAGAACCTGCCTCTCTATGATTGTAGTAAAACACTCAGGCCAAAAATAATGATAGTTTATTGCTCATAAGAAATCTGAATAAGGAGAGAAATAAAGGTGGACCATGATTCATGAATTTGATTTACAGAGTCTTCCATTCTCCCATTGACTCAAACATGCAAGCAATCTCACATTTAGAATTATATTATAAACTTTAATAAATTGTGATGTTTAGATATCAAAAACAATAAAACTTCTTAAATCAATAAAATATAATAGAAAGCTCCTAATCCATACACATACACATTTTTGAATACATGCAAATATTATACATTTAAAAAACCTTTTATTTGAAAATATATGACAGCATTTTTAAAATAAAATTTTAAAAATACTTTATATCTTTTTTATACTGACAAACATTAAAAGAGAATGAAGCTTTTATAATCTTTTACATCTGCTACTCCCCTCCCCACCATACACAACATTCATATTTTTCAGTTTGAAAAATAAATATATATATATACGAAATTAGAAATACTTTGAACATACTAAAAATTTCAATAAAAATAACAATGCAAACATCAAATATTATGGAATAAAATACATAATTTTCATTCCATAATCTCCAAAAGATGTGTTTAAAGCTTCTTTTTTCTTCAATAAAATATATATGTACTTTCTTCATTTTTTTAGTACAACAGTTGAAAACTTCTACAAAGAATTCTAAATACTTTAAATGAAAATTAAGAATTAACATTTGTCTTTACCATAACCACCCAATGACAGCGCCAGCAGTCCAGATACAAAAAGCATATATGGGCAGCCTATCCTGCAAATGCATAATTAGTAATCTTCCCTGCAGTAGCATAGTTGAATATGAAAACTGATGGCTCTAACTGAAAACCTGATTTCATCTTTTGATAAAATACTGCTTAAAAATAGAAAATTGTGGAATTACAAACAAAAATTTTCATACCTAAATAATTAAATAAGTTAAGGAAATGTCTGTGAATTTGATTCTTCTATATGCAGACATATTTGTTTAGTATATACTAATTCAAAACATATGCAATTTTCTTATTCTGTCTTCTGAAAAATATATTGATATAATGCTGATAATCATTATTTCTTTGTGTGAGTGATATATAATATTAATAATAATTATATGGTTTATTGCTTGGGAATTCACAAAAAGTTTGAACACTAGAAGTCATATAATTGGGATGTAATCCTGAACCGTGAGCTCCAGAGTCTGCCACTCTATCCATTGCATACAGGTGTAAATACTTTTTAATTATTGTCACAGAATCATGAATAAAAACATGATAAAATGAATTCTTAAATATGTGAAATTATATTCCATAACATATGAGTTAAATTTGCATATAAATAAAAAATTATTAAAATATGTAGTAAAATAAGCCGTGAAAATTAATTCTCATATCCTATGTTACTCCTATTACTATATAATATTCATTTTTTGAGTTTTAAAACTATGTATTCAAGAAAAAGATTCAATACCATTAGTGATTTAATTCTCTTATCCAAATCATTATATACTATTTATATTTTTTAATTGGAAATCAGATACCTCTTCAAAAATGATTACGAGTAAAAAGATTCATTTAACTTTAATATGTCTAAATGTTTTAAAACATGGGCAATGCTGAAACTAAGTATAAATTGTAGTATTAATTGATTGAGCATGCTCACATAACCCATGTGCTATGATTATGAAAAGATAAAACTTCTCGAAAGCATTCAAACAATACGATAATTTGTACTTAGATTCATCACTGCCTGCATTTTAGCACATTTAGACATATTACTTGTTTAATTGAGAAATCTATGTTTCTTTTACTCTTACATTTATCTTTAATGATTGTTTTGTCAATTTCTATGAATAATACTGTAATAATACAATTTACTTCTACTACCCCTTCCCCATGTTCTCTTCATGCTTATGAGTGGGCATATATATGGACAAGTTAATATTTTTAATTATTTTATTATGCATTAAAAAAAATATTTCTGAAAAAACATTTTCTGGTGCTAGATCCCATAGTTTTCTTAAGCTCATGGATTTATCAAGTAAACATTTTATGTAAAAAATTTATTTAATAATAGCACTTTGTAGTGCTAAATCTTATGAAGATGATTTATTAAATTAAGAAAAACATTTCAAAACTCAAAAAAAAAAGGAACAAAAAAAAGTGTAGAAGAATATTTACACAAGGAAAAAAAGAGAGATGAAGTGGATTAATGAAACCATGAGATTATATGTAACAAAAATGACAATAACATGTATTAATCTTTTAATTATAATTAGATTTGCAAGTGTCAAACTTTCTGCACTATCCATTTGAGATAGACTATAGATTATCATATTATTTTTAGACAGTATATAATATTTAAATCTAATTCAAGATAAATATATTTGTTTTTTAATTAAACATAATACATTAAATTTTTCATATGCAATATATATTTTTTATATACATAAAACATCCATTTCCATTATATCTATATGAAACATATAAATAAAGCCTATTTATATCTAATTTAGAGATAATTATTAGTTTAATAAATGAATATTTGAAATGGATATTACAAAAATTTGAATACTGGAAGTTTGATGTTTGCAAATCAAAAAAACAATCATGAGATAAAAAGAAACTTTGAAATCACATTTGATAATGAAATCTATCTAAAGTAGGAAGAAGAATTTTCTAGAATTACAGAAAAACAAAGTGAATCCTACAGCTAACAAAAAAAAAATGGACTTCTCAAATAAAAAACAGATAGTTACATTAAATGTAGGCTCAAAAAAAAAAAAAAAATTGAGAAAGTAATCATTTACTACAAAAATAAAATAACTACTAAATTAATAATCAAAATAACACACTTCCTATGGGGGGGGGGGGTAATAATAGTAATTCAGTTAAGAATAAAATAACTCAAATAGGTATAAAATATCAAGAATAAGTGTGACAAAATTATCATACCTAATGACATTTATCAACATGATATTAACTTTGAACTACAATCCTCTATCAAAAAACATTTAATACAACTGAGTTTCTAAATTGTGAATGACTGTGATACAGTGAAGTTTAGATAACAAATACACTTTTTAAAAAAAAAATTAAAATATTAGTGTATATTATTTACAAATGCAACTGAATGATAAATGTCAAACCAAATTTGACAATTTGACAGTTAACTTTCCAAGATCTTTGCAAAATTGAGAATGCATATTGAAGAAAGGCTTATAATTTTTCAATGAGCATGTGAATACTAATAACAGTGTTAATGAAACCTGTGGATGAAACTGATGGACAAGTTATACTCTCACATGGATGTTCCAAAATTTTGATGTAAGTTCTTTATTCAAAGGCAAATAGAATAACTAGTATTATGGTGGTTTGCCATTATGTGCCATCCTCTTAATCTAATTTATTCATCTCAGTTTTATAGCTACATCACAAAACTTGATGGATGCATTTTATTAAAATTAGATAAATAATAAATATTTAGTCATCATCCATCTCATCCAAAATTTTTGATAAAGG
The DNA here is from genome assembly GCA_028023455.1 of Epiperipatus broadwayi. Classification (NCBI taxonomy): domain Eukaryota; kingdom Metazoa; phylum Onychophora; class Udeonychophora; order Euonychophora; family Peripatidae; genus Epiperipatus; species Epiperipatus broadwayi. The sequence continues at coordinate 2,738,077 of JAQFVV010012497.1, forward strand.
GCAACAATGTGGATAAACTACTTTTGAGATACTCTTCCATATGATATTTTGCATGCTTTCAATACTGTTAATCCAATTCATTCTGTAACATTACTCATTCATAAATTTTATCCATTTTATATTCTTTTTTCAGTATCTGCCTTTCTTATCATATGCCCAAATTAAAGCATCTTTCATTGCTTTACTATCCTCAATAGCTATCTTGTATACCTGAATTAATAAAAACCCATTCATTTGTTACCTTGGCTATCCAAGGTACCACAAGTATCTTTTCTTACCATTTCAAAAGCATTAATACATGGCACTATTATTTTCCCTGTATCTATACCTCTCATCAATAAATTGTAATGGACTATATCAAAGACTTCAATAGTTTATACCCTGTCTAGATTCTTCATAATTGTCACTTTCAACTATTATTGATTTGCTGCATGGTGAAGATCTCTCCAAATTTAATCCAGTTACTCCAATCCTTGGCTTCTCTCCTTCACATTACACCAACAAACTTTTTATTTAATTTATAAATGTCACAGGTATTTTTCTAAGTTCCTCATAATTTCTTAGGATTCAATTCAAAACAACAACTGTTCATCTACTACTATCTCCTTTAGCAATATGTCCAGCCCAGCTCTACTTTCATCTCTTAATTCTTTCAATGACATCAGTGATAACTACTTGTTTTCTTATTAATGTATTTTGCATTTGATTACTTACTGTTATTCTCACAAAATATATCTCATACTTCACTGAATAGTATGAAGTGCATTCCTTTTCAAACACATAGGCATATTTCCTTTTATGTTGTTTCAAAAGCACTCCATCCAAGTTAATTTCTATAATTCAATGCATTATGTTTATGTGTGTGCTAATAATCTGACCATAATTGCTAACTTCTAATTATTTATCAATCTTTTATCTTCTTTAAAGAAAATGTATTGAACATTACTTTAATCTTTTTAGCCTTTACCTTTAGTCCTACATCTTACTTTCATCTAGTAACTTTTTCAACACTTTCTTAAACTCAGAAGTATTATTTGCAAATACAACCACATCATCTGCAAATCTATATAAACTTAAATAATCTCCATTTACTTTTAATACTTAGTTTATTTTAATTCACAAAATACTTCTTGTAACACTTCTGTAAAAAATTTTAGAGATATAGAATCACCCTATCATACTTGTTTCTCATTATTAATCTTTTGCATGCCATCATATAATTTATTGAAGTTGCATTTTGATAAATATTCTTCAGAATAAAACAATATTAAAACAGGCTAAACTTTCTATATGTATTGCCACACAGTGCAAGCCAGAGTAATCAATGGATGCCAGAAGGCTTGTGCATAAAATCCCCATCTAGTGTCTAATCATCCAATATTCCCAGACTAGTTTCTGGCTTGTGGCCTCGTCAGTGAGGAGTCTTGGATCGGAGAGCACTGCACCTAGATCTTAGGATCTAATGCAATCCTCTAGCCCCCCACCTTTTTTTTTTTTTAAAAAAAAAAATTAAGTAAAAAGAGATTTAAAAGAACACTCAAAAAGGGGGATTTGAGGTTTTTTAAAAATATTTTTTTATTTTCTTCTTTCCGGCCCATTTTTTAAACCCCCAAGAAAATTTTATAAAAACAAAGTTTTTTTCATAATCTACAAATCCAAAATATATTAGCAATTCATTTTAACCATTCTATAATTTCTCTCAATATTTTGATATGTTCCATTGTGCAAAAATCCTTTTAATAATTTATTGAAATTGAATTTTGATAAATATTCTTCAGAATATGACAGTATCTTGTATATATATATCTTCATGATCCAATGCTTTAATCACTATGGAAATGCTTATAAAATCAAAGACTATTTCATAATCTACAAATCCAAAGTATAATAGCAATTCATATTTTTTTAGCTATTTTATAATTTCTGTTATACTTGGGTATGATTCATTGTGCAAAAATCACTTTTAAAATCACCTTGTTCTTTTCACAAATTAAAATGCAATGATCACTATAAAATAGTTGTAATTATTTTGGTAAAGATTTGTATCTTTCTTAATCAATATTACTATTGCATTCTTCCAATCATCTGGTACATCTTTATCTCATTTTAGACCTTTGGTATATAACTTTACCAATAATTTTTCAATTTCTTTACCTGCTTCTTTAATATATCAATAATGATTCCATCGTTTCCTGGAGGCTTTCTCTTTTTTCATAGATTTAATTGCATATTTCATTCCATTTAAAATGTTGAACTAATTAAAAGATAAAATAACTATAGAAGATACTTTGTTTTCATGTTCTTTACTATAATTCTCTACAAAACTTTTCCCCACATTACATAATGTCATCTCTCTTTTTAGTAATACTTTCACCTTTTTTTTTCTTATTACACAAATGACTTTCTCTAACATCAAAATATTGTTTAACATTAAAATATTCAAACTTTTATTATTTTCTATAGCTTTCTTTGCCAATTCACAATTAGATTTTCTTATATCATTATTAACTTTTTTGTATCATTTTATAAACCTCTAGATATTTAATTCTTCTTAATTGATCACTTTAAAAAAATTTGCTTTTTTTTAAATATATGTTCTCTTGTCTCAGTTATTTTCTTATTGATTTCAGACAAATCTGAACCCTCTTCAAAATCTGTTAACATTTTAAAATGACTTACAAGTTCTAATTAAAATTCACTGGGGTATTGTTGTTTTTTGAAGATTAAGAATGTCAACTGTTAATACTTCTTGTTTCTCTAGTCTTGCATTAAGGCATAATATAAATTCACTGGAGTTTTTTTTTTTTTTAAGATCATAAATGCCAACTGTTTAATACTTTCTTAATAGTTTTTGTCTTTCTGGCTTTGCATTAATCTGATTAAGTGATGATTATTCCCTGCGATGAATCTGTTAACATTACAATCTTGAAATGCATATTTTCTGTTAATCAAAATATAATCCAATTGTGTTATATCTTCATTTAGATGCTTCCATATCCATTTATGTTTTAATTTATAATACACAATTTCTTTTGTGTGTGCCTTCACAAGTCTATGTCCGCTTGCATTTCCATCTTCATAACTAAATTTACCAGTGACCTTCCCATCTTTCAATCATTCATCAATAACAACATTAGATTCTCCCATGACAAATATTTTAAAATGTTGTTTGGTTTAATTAAAAGCATTTTGTATACCCATATAAAATTCTTCTATTCTTCATTACAATGATAAGTAATTGGGCAAAAATCTTAATTATCTGCTCTTGATATCTTCCATTAAGTTGAAAAACTAATCTTAATATTCAGTCTGATATACTATCAATTCCAACTATAATGATTTTCCAGTTTTTATTTACACTTGCATTTACAATATTTGCCCTTTTGTAATAAAATATCAAATTATTTGTTCATCTTTTCTTCTAAATTCAAAAAGTCCAATAATATTTTATGTAATAGAGCAATTCATGCAATTTTCTTCACCTGAAGATATGCAGTTGTACATATCTGGGGGGGGGGGGAGTGGAGGAGGGCAGGTAAGCCTGGGTCCATAATCAGAAGATCCTTAGCCCCCTCCACCTTCAATTGTCAACTGCTGTTTTGACTGGTGATTTTACAGTATCCTGGGAATAAGAATCATAATTTACTTTTGTCTGTCATGACTGTAAATTTTATTTTAAAAAAAGGGGGGAAAGTCATTCACATACACATTTTATCTTGTCTTCAAGAAAACTCAACTGATATTTCAATTAAGAATTATCAAGCAACTGAGAAGAAAGTCCATGATGTTTCTTGATCTTAAAATCAGGGATAAGTCAATAAACTCATTATACAAGCTGATGTTCATTTACTGTAGCAATAATAGTTGCAATGATAAAAACATAGAGTGGACATTAGAAATTTGATCAACTCAATTCCTTTAAGGTTCCAAAGAAAAATCTAAGCATGACCTTTCAATTAACCACAAACTTCTTTGGATATTAAAAATTTCCTTTGCTTGGTTCCTTTAAGGCTCCAAAGAGAAGCAAACTCCTTTCTACAGCATTGCCTCTATTTTTCCATATGAGCACTGATTTTATAAATGCCTTCAAAGCTAACATAAACATTCTCTAACTTTAATTACCTTAAAACCTGTTCCAACTGACTATCATCAATTATTATTTCTCCAATTCCCCTGGCTAATTGGCAATATCCATGTCTTGTTGGTATTTAATTTAAGACTATATTCTGATCATGCTCTTTCATCGGTTTATCAAAGCTTGTAGTTCTTTCTCTGCTGTTGCCATCAAAGCTATATCACTTTCATATTGCATATTCATTTTCATCTAGCATATAATCTGCTATGAAAACCATGCAAAGCTCTTTCACTGCCACCTTGGCTGTAATATTGAATAACTATGGTGATAACATATAGCCCTGTCTATTTATTTAGCCACTTGAAATTAATCTGAGTTTGTCTACTTTAATGTCATTTTAGTCTTTTGTTTCCTACGTAAGGAAAACAATAAATATAAAAGATATCCCATATTCAACACTGCTATCCAAAGCTCGTCATGAGATAGAGATCAAAAACTTTCTGATAATAAATATTCAGTACAGTTCACAATTCAGAAACATTCCTAGAAGAGACTTTACAATAGCAAAATATTCTTAAAAATATAATTTACAATGACCACAACACTTTTGCATATTATGTATAAAAATATACAAACCCATTAATTTATGCATATCTTCCTCCAATTAAAAAAAAACACTCATATACACTACTATGTATATTGCTTTAAGACAATAAAAAACTAATTTAATTGAATAGTTAGCTCATATAGTTATATATAATATAGAAATTATTTTTTAGAGAAACCAAAATGCTTTGGTTATGATCATATAAGTCCTGTTGAGTATAAATTATCAACCCAAAGAAAAGTGCAATAGTTGTTTATAATCAAAAATGCTTGGTCATCATTGTTTTATTTTGAATAATAATAATAATAATAAATGCCTGCATTAGTTAATCACCATGCAAGGGAGTAACGTAAAATAAAAAATAGTTGTCAATAATAACAAAATCTTGCTCCATAAAGTAGTATTTCATATGATCTACCCATTTTTTTAGAAACAAAGGATCTTCATAAAGCAGTAGGTCACAGTTATGAGGCAATATCTTGATTCATCTACTCTTATATATTTCTTTTTAATTCCAGCTTTTGTTTTTGAGAGAAATTACTATGACTCTATCCAACCCTATCCATCATTGGTTTTGTCATTATACTCCTATAAAAATGTTCTTTCACAATTATTCATTGGGGATCTGCATTTCACTAAATGATATATTTGTATTACTCTTTTAGCATTAAATTGTCTTATCTCAAGATTGAAATTCAGAAATCCTCTTACGATTTCTGTGTAAGCTTGTGGTTAAGACCTGTAGAGGTCCCTACCTTTGCATTTTTAACAGCACATGCTTTAGGTTAATTGCCTTAGTAAATATTACTATTATAATTGCAGATCTTTTTATTATTTTTGCTCATTACTGCCTTATTTTACCACAAATCCAAATATATACCTATAAGTTTTGCAATTATTTTATTTTCTATACATGTCCGCACATGCATATATATATATATTATGTTAGTTATTAAAGCTTTTTAAAAACTTTAATACTTTAATATTATTCTTAAGCATTTTATAAGTAGCAATAATTGAAGAAAATCATAAAATTTATCAACAGAAGTAGCATATACTTAAATACAATTAAGCAAATACATTTCTATATACATATGTTAGATGTTGAGATCAAGCTACTGACAGGTTCCATAGGTAATGGATAAAAGAATAATATTCAGATATAAGAGTTAACTATGAATAATAAATAGATAGGCCTGACCAAGAGTATTTCCTGCTGCCTTATATAAGATGTTGGTTCATCAAAGGCTAATATATGCTGTTTCCGATAATCCTTTCTGTCTCCCTCTTTTGTTTACTTTCTTCAGTCACTTAAATTAATATACTACCTGGTCATCTCCCTATAATAATGGAATTGTACTTATGCAATCTCCATTTCCATCCTTTGATGATTACAATCAATTCTGACTTCAACTCTGACAGACCCAACATATAAAATGTTATTTTTCAACTAGAGAATAGTTTCAATATTTTTTTCTTGTTCACATTTCCTTTCCCACTAATATAAATTATGCAAGCAGAATTCATCTGAAGCACTTTTAATTTTAAACATAAGCTTTGATGGTTTAAGAAAATATTTTTTCTTTTCAGAGTGAATATTTTTACAACAGTTAATTGCTATTTTTTTCACTTTCCAAACATTTGCTTTTCATAGTTCCTCTTTGCTACAACTATTGCACAGCTCACAGCAGGCTGATAAGAAATATTAAAATTTAATAAAAATTACACAGCATTTAATTTTTCTTTTCACAATTGTCAATCAAGATGACATTAAAAGAATAATTAATCTGCATGATCACTTATTCAAATAAATGACAAAATTAATATTTCAATATTCATTCAAAATAAAATATAAATTATTTAAATAAATAATGTACTATAAATACATAAGAAAGCCTTATGGGTTAATAGTAGTGCATCCATTTGACATTAGTATAAGCCGAGTTCAAATATGGCACAGATTTTCAAGTTCTAATCAGGTTTACGATTTTTCTGCCAGATAGTTAGACTATAGCAATCCAGCTACCTGTCTAATATCAGTTGGTAAATGAGTATATAATTATTTCTAGATGAGAGTTAAAAGAAGAATAAAAAACGATCAAATCATCAATTAGCAATTTTGATAAATAATATTAATTCCTTCACAATTCTGCAATGAAGTGGGCTATTTAAAGCTGTTTCATGTACGCACATATATATATATATGAGATACTTGGATATTTTTCAAAAAAACTTCTCACCTATAGCAATAATAGTTTTCATAATCTTAAGGATTATCCATACATTTTTTGCAAACATATATACACATAAACAGAGATATAGAAAAAGAACTTTTCTACTCTCAACTAGAATATATGGTGATTCAGATTTAATTTATATTTTTTATGTTATCTTCTAAAAAACAAGTACTGTACATTAATTTAAAATTCTCAGTGGGAAAGAGTGCAATGACTACAAAATGAAAAAAATAATTGATCATCCTACCTTGTTGCTCTGAAAATAAGACCTAACCAGAAAAAAAAAGTCCTAGCATGATTTTTTACAATGTTTGTAATATAAGCCCCAGTTAGAAAGAAAAAGAAAATACTGTACAAACACTAGATTAAATCACAGCAGTGCTGTAAGATAGTTTAATTGTAAACCTGCCAAATAATCAATCAGAACATAGACATAACACATGTGTGAACCCCTGGTAATAGAAAAATATTTATTATATTGTCAAATGCATTAATTTCTTTTTCTTTTAAAACAAAAATTAACCAGAAGGGCTTATATTTTGGAATTACTAACTTTATTATCATATACATTGTGTTATAGCAGACTTGATCATAATTATACACTCATGTGCATTTTTTTGCCATATATCTCATAATTCTCCAGTTACTGTTTTGAATAAATGTAGATTCTTATACGTAAATAAATGTAGACTTACTTGTACATGAAAAAAAAAATGTCATTCTCCAAAAATAAGCCCTAGGGCATGTTTTGGACCAAAAATTAATATGACTGTCTTATTTTCGGGGAAAGACAGTAGTAGGATATTGTTTTCCATTTAATTCTTAATAAAAAAATATTATAGTATTTTGATTTCAAAATTTATTATAAAGATAATGATATCAATATAATTTTTTAAGTATATGCATGCTAAGTTTTTTGCCTGGAGGTTAAACAGCTAGGCTGTAAATTATTATGATCAAATGATAATACTTGATCAACATTAATAGTAGTTTGCCATTGTATTAACATTCCTTAACATAATTCATTCTTCACATGATCACCATTTCTTATGCTAGCAGATAACTGTTATTAAAACAGGCAAAACTCTCCATACAGTGCATCCATTGATTACTCTTGTTGGCACTGTGGCACTACTGTATGGAGAGTTTTACCTGTTTTAATAATTCATTCTTGCATCTCAAAAATAACTCGTAAACTCTTAACTTTGTTCTTTATAAAAATACCCATTATTTTCAAGAGATTTTTTTATTTTATTTGGATTTAAGTTTAGCATCCCTTGTATCATAATTTTTGAAATTTTTTTTTTATTATTATTATTTTTTGTTTTTATCAGGACATCCCTCATGTCAACTCCATTAATAGTTCAACCAAACAACAGCATAACTAGTCAACCAGAGTGATAAGACTTGCTATGCTGATGGATGGTTGAGATATGATGGAGTTGACAAAAAATGCACTATAATAGCAAAACCAAAAAAGATTGAAAATATATAATTTTGATTGTAATGATCATTTTCCTTTCACTGATTCTCAAAAGTACCTAGAAATCAGTCTTTGTTTTGCATGAGAATGATATAGTAGAGTATCCAGCTGTCAACATGGGCATAAAATTCAGATGCTTGATATCTCTAGCTCATCTGAAGAACAAAGGTTGTTCACAAAATGCATGCATAGTAAAAGAGAGTAGTCTGAGTTTCTGCACTAGGAGAAAGTTGGATGTGAAGATGACATGAGATATGCAATGATAAAAATAAAATAAAAACTTGAAAATATATATCTGCAGTGCAATGATTGTTTATTCTTCCATTAATTATCAAAACAGATTTTGTGATAAAGGATACTAACTGTCAACATGGGCATGAAGATTAAGATGTTTGATAACTCTAGATCACATGAAGAGTAAAAATACATGCTTAATGAAAGAAGATGGTGGTCCCCATTTCTGCACTGATGGAGATTGAAACGTTGTCAAGTTGATATGAGAAATGCAATGATAAAAATCAAAAAAACTTGAAAATATATATCTTCAAATCAATGCTCATTCACTCTTTCCACAAAATGTTAAAAATAAGTAAACCCCAATTCTTGTGGGAGAGTGATGTTAAAATATTGAACTCTCAACATAGGCAAGAAAATTCAGATGTTTGATATATTTAACTCACCCATAATGAAAAAGTATGAAATTATGAAGAGTGATCTGACTTGCCTAGATTGGTGAATGGTTGTGAAGTGGTAGAATTGAGATGAGAAAATCCTGACAAAAAAAAATTGAAAATATAAGTATTTTTATATTCAATAAACATCACATGACCATCACCTCTTATGCTTGTGTATAACTGTTGTTAAAACAGGCAAAACTCACTATATATATATATATATTGCCACACACACAGCAAGCTAGAGCAATCAATGGATGCCAGAAGGCTTGTGTATAAAATTCCCATCTAGTGCATTTACAATTTTTTTTAAAAAAAGAGAGAGAGAAAATTTGGAAGACATTTTTTTAGGAAAATGTAATTTAATCCTTATAAAATATTTAAAAAAATATTAAAATATGGAATTAATGTAAAATTAAAATCCATTATTTAAATAACAAAATAAGTAAAAATTAGTTTAAGACAGTTGGAAACTTTCAAAATAAACTTTTAATTTTTTTTACATGTGTACTATGTAAATATCAAGGAAATATCCTTATATGTAATATTTTCCATTTCAAACAGACCTTTTATTCATTAGCAGTCAGATATAGACCTTCTAACCTTAAATAATAATAAAAAGAGAGAGAGCGCGCGAACAGAATAGAAAATAAAAAGTTACAGAAAAAAAAAAAATTGAAATAAGAATTACCATCCATGAAATTAAGGAAAGAAAATGTGGATCACAAACAAATAATCCCATTGTCAAAGTTGAAGAAGAGATATTACTGACGCAATGGTAGTCAATGTTAATGAAGGCAGTAAAGTAAAAGTGAAAAATAGCAAACTAAAAAAAAAGCCAAATAAATGATAGAAAAGACTGTGTTGGAAGCAGAACATAGCTTTTGTTAGCCAACATCTTATCACACAAAGTAATAGGAGATAACCTTGGTCAGACATTCCTTACTAAATAAAACAAATAAACATGGTAATAATAAAGAACACCTGAATAATCACAAGATTAAATAATGTATGGCAAAAGTTTATATATAAATATTTAATCAGTATAAGAATAATTTTATCTTTAAACATAACTTTATTTCCTTTTATAAAGGTTTATACATAGTAGGTAGCAGAAAAAAATATGACAGGGTAACTAAATATATTCAGTGAACAAATATGTAAAATATTTTCTTCAAAAAAAAAAAAGAGAAAGAAATTATGCATTGCTCCAATAAGTAAGAAGAATAGACCCACTTACAGACTTAATCTGCCGCAAGACTGATTACACAATCAGAAATCAATTTTTGAACATAAATTCTTATTGACTTAAACTTATAAATGATGTCTATATATCTTTGTGATTATTGATCACACATGAACATCCACATATGTAGTGCACCAGAGGATAAGCAAAATGAAAAATATTAACATGAAAATAGAAAAGAAATCCCAAGACAAATTAGCAAATAATAGTGAAATTGACTCTAGTCTATAAAGCAAGGCACTAATTTAATATGTAATCTAATGTTTCATATCTTCTATAGCACATATAAACATGTTGGACTATTCATATTTTATAATACATAATTAACTAGGTTGTAATAGATAGACACATGAAAAAGTATACATTTTAAAATAATTAAGCTTTATAATAATGGAGAAAAATATTTTATTGTAATAACATTTCAAATATGTGATGAGACAATGAGAAAACTAATAACTGTATTTTAAACAATAGTTCAGATTAGCAGTTGCCATCTTGCAAAAATTTACAGATGGTGTTGGAAGAAAATAAATAATAAATTTTAAGAGTGTAATGAGTCAAACAGAATAAATCTTAATGATATGAAAAGTCTAATTTGTTAAAATATGCAGAGAGCATGTATATAAAATCAATTTTTTTCTTCACCACTCAAAAATCTTAGACTAATATCTATAAATTTCTTTCTAATTAAAATTTAGAATGTTTAATCAAGGGTAATATAATTCAATCTATTACTCTGCTTCAAATTTCTCAATTTCACTAGATACTTCCTCAGCTTTTGATTCAGTTCCCACTCCAAAACTACTCTAAGTACTAAAACAATTTAGCATTCCCCCTATTTCTACATAAATACTAAGTAATGTTAAATCATAATTTTCACTTTATGATGAATTAAAAGATATTCCTAAGTTTTGTGCTACACAATTTCATACTTCAAAATTTTTCATTGGGTTCTTATTTATCTCATGCATCAATCTTTTTCTTACTTCAGAGCAAAAGAAATCTACAAAAAATTCAAATCATTTAAATGATATCATTAAATACATTTCTTATGGAGATGATCTTATAATCCTTTCTTTTAAAAAGCTATTACCTAATCTAATTATATGTCATAATTATAAAAAATAATATTGACTTCAATTAAATAAAAATTTAAAAAATGTATGAAAAATTGTCTGGGAAAATAGTTTCCTCCATTTTAATATGTATCATTACATCAACAACCATTTATAAATGAATATGGCCACTTCTACAAACCAATTGGAAATCTTAAATATATCAACATATAGTATATGCTAATTCATTTTTTTTTTTGTTTGATATATTATGATGTTGTCTTTTAATTTCTGCAGAAAACTTTTCTTTCTGAAATACTTGTGTCTAATTGCAGTTCTCAAATATATTCTATTATCTGTCATATCTTCTCAATTGAAACAATCAACACTGCATTTTTTCAAAATATCTTTGAGGTAATCCTTGTAACATAAACAACATCTACCTCTCTCATGAAAACCATGTTCGAGTTCAGTAAAAAACAAACTTTTAGGAAGTTTTGTATCATTTGTTTTATATGATCAACCAATAAAGGTATAATTTTATAAAAATGGATACTAAAAAATCGCATGCAGCTAAATGAAGAATACATTGGTTGGTTTAATAATCTTATCACTGAATTTTCAAAATTTCTCAAAACATCCTTAAATAAAACTTTTCCAAATTCTTTATGTCATAATAATAGTTCTATATACACCACTTGTTGCAGTATTTATTTCTCTGTCATGAAATAGTAGATTTTCTAACTTATTAAAAGCTACAGCAACACATTGTAGTGTATGTTATACCTCAAAGTCTACTGTGCTCAAAATACTTAAATATTTTTGAACAATAAATTGATTGCCTTACACGATTTGATGCAGTGAAAGAGTAATAGATCCTAAAACTCAAAATCCATCAATGCAATCTAATTATCATTTCCAGGATTCATGGGTTTTTTTTCTATTTAATATGTACATGTTTACATCTTAAAGAACAATTCTAAAGCTAAGATACAGGAATTAAGTTAAGAAAGTGGAAGATAATTGTAAAACTATCATCTACAATAATCAAATATTATTGCTAATCACAGTATTCTTGTGTATATTTACTCACTCTGTCTTAAGGCATACAATGTGCAAAGAACATTAAATGCACATTCTCAAAAATTTTCTAAATTAATCACTGTCCATTAGTTAAATAATTTAATAAAAAATAACACTTAAGTACAAAAAAAAAATGCTACACAATTCTGTCACACTCACAAAAAAAATCTAATGAAGCATATATGAAGATTTATATTGGTTTTAAAACAAGTTTATTCAAAAAAATATATACAAATTTAAAAACTACGAGTGGAACACTGTTACCCAAGGATACCCAATATAATACTTTCTAATATTTGAGTACTTTTAATGAACCACCATGAAGTAAAAAAAATATGCATAACAGCTCAATTGTGTAGAGTGTGTGAACCCTATGACAAAACTGACATTTACATTAAGTTATTTTCTATTGTTATCAACACAACTCAGCATGCATGCTGAAATAAAATTTTAGTTCAGCACAATGTTTTCCATTTTAATTATGTAATTGATGGATTACAATATAATATATATAGCTTTACTTCTCACTATATGTAAAATATATAATTGTTAATTAGAGAAGATATTAATTAGTATTAAAGTTTATCGGCTTAACGTTTTCGAGGATCCATGCCTCATATTCATAGCCTTCATAAAATGTATAATAAAATATGCAAATACAAATATTCAAATAAGCTAGTATTACGTAGCCCATTTCTTCGAGATCTTGAAGCAAATATCCTTTCTATTAATGGCATGGATGTTTCCATTGATGTAACTCCACCTAATTCTAATAGATTGCTTAACAACTCTAAAGACCACATTGATCGATCATTCACCCCACACGTGGTATACTCTATTGCCTGCCCTCAGGCTGGATGCCATGCTATATATTATGGTGAAACGAAAGCTACAATCAATACTAGACTGGGTCAACATATTTACACATTTAACAGAGCTCAGAAAAACAGCAACACATCCTCTGTATTCTTGGAGCATGCTAAACAATCTGGACACAACTTCACACCCGCCAATCCCATAATATTGTGCTCAGAATCAAATGATCACAAAAGAAAAATAAAGGAGGCATTTTATATCAATGGAAACATCCATGCCATTAATAGAAAGGATACTTGCTTCGAGATCTTGAAGAAATGGGCTACGTAATACTAGCTTATTTGAATATTTGTATTTGCATATTTTATTATACATTTTATGAAGGCTATGAATATGAGGCATGGATCCTCGAAAACGTTAAGCCGATAAACTTTAATACTAATTAATATCTTCTCTAATTAACAATATAATATATTAATAGTAACAGAGACAAAACTCCATACAGTAGTACCATCCAGTGCAAGCCAGAGTAATCAATGGGATGCAAGAAGGTTTGTGCATAAAATCGCTTTGTAGTGCCCACTCATCCAATATATAGGAGATGGTAATCATATTATGGTCAAGTATTAATAGTGTTATTAAGAACAGCTATGTTTCTGTTCATAAACTTTGTGAATTATGAGGTAATAGTTTTGTCAACTGTCTATGACAAAAAAGAGTCTTTATTGATAAAAAGAATAATAGCATGATTTAATCAAATAATTAAACATACATTTCTCAATGAGCAGAAATTAATGAATTTTTTAAATAATAAATAATTGAATGGTTTATTGTATGGGAGTTCATAAGAAGTTTGCGACCTGAAAATGATAAGTCTAAATCCATAAAACTTTAAACTCTACAGTCTGTCATACACACTACCAATGCATTAAATCATGCAATGAAATTTTTTTAATGATATATTTTATGATTTAAAGACTTATTAGAGTTTATGATATAATTGCATAAAAGTGAAATGTGAGAATAAATTGTGTTAAGACAATGGCTAATAATGGCAAGCTATTATTTACAAAAATCAAATATTATTTGATCATAATAATTTATATGTAGTTTCTCTACCTGCTTTTAGCAGAGAAATTAACATACACAAATATTAAATGAGGAAAAAATGCATTGGAAAAGAACAAAACTCATAAAGCAGCTTTTTTTTTTGTACAAATAATTTACAAAATAATAAAAAAAAGAAGCCATATTTTTTTACAAGCAAATATATTCAATAAGTTTAATTTTTTTCTTAATTGGTAATCTTTTTTAAGTAATATTGCTTATTAATTATCACTTTAACTTTGCTTAATTAATACAATACAGTGTCATACAGAAGTAATATTTTTCATAAACACACATGAAGTAATTAACTTTCATTGGTGTGCTACATGGCAGGTATAGTACTGTTTTGTCAACTATCTATGAATTGTTTTCAAAAATGATTAGGACACATTTTTCTTTAAAAAAAAACAAAAAACAAATAATTTGTTTTTCTTCAATTAATACTTTGTTTTCAGAGTATTACTATTCAATTTTTATTATTAATACAATACTGTACAATAATACTTTTAAGTTTCCTATGCTATTCTTATTTATTATGGAATGATCTAGAAAATTCTACATGGATACCCATAAACATTTTTTATGTTTTGTTATCAATAAATAAAGATAAATAAGAGAATTCAGAATAATTTATGAACCGAGCACACTCAATATACATAGTTATACATGATACAAAAAATAAGTAATCTAATTATTAAAAATAATAATTATAGCAATAATGATACTGTCAAATATTTTATAACAAAAAAAATTTCAAAAACCTAAATTTTTTTCCATTTTATAATATCTTTGTAATATATCAATGTTTAATACAAAACTATAGTTTAATATTATTTGAAATAAAACTTCATAAAAAATTCACTTATTAGTTATTACATAAAAATACACTGCTAATATTTCATGCATGACAAATTAAGATAATTATAAAAATATAGCAGAAAAAAGAATTATTAAAATTTGATGTATAATTGTTAAAAGTTTCTGCACTTACATTTTAATATCATCCACTTTAGATAAATACATTAATGATTATTATTCATTTATTACAAATAAACTTTAACTCTAGTTAAACTCTTTTAGTTGACTGAATTAAATTTTCAATATTATTTTAATGAAACAACCTTTTTATTCAATAATATACCCTTACAATTTTTAACTTATTTTTTTTTAAGTATAATTTTACAAATGAAAATCATTCTTAAAAATAATATTTCAACCATGCAAATATATTTAAAAAAAAACAAAACCTGAAATATGTAATAAGAACAAAGCTTTTTGTTACTGTATGATAGTAAATAAAAATATTTTTTAAGCAAGATATTTTTTACGGATATTCCTTTTCTAATGTCCAAATGAATTTTCCTCTAAAACCAACAAAGCAATAAAATTATGTTCTGAAATACAAAATTTGATTTACAAATAATGGTTTCAGCTACTACAGGGATGTTCCTTTTTCAATGCTTGATTTTTATGTGAGGATTCACAAAAGAAATCATCATCAATTTGTATTCACTATTTTGATTTATAATCAATAATACACTACAATGATCTTATAAAAAATTTCAAAAAAAAAAAATTTTTAGATAGTTATTTTTAAAGACTGATGACATCATAGAATAGTTATTAATGCTATGTCATTCAAAATCAAAATAGCAATCTTCATGCTGAAATTGTACAGTTTAGAGTTTATTCATAATATGGCACATAATATTAGTGTTATACAATATTTTGATTATAAACTCACAGTATATAATTTTCATCCAGCATCCAATCAGTACAAATAACATATCTAAAGATTATTATCATTAATGATAACAAAACAAAACAAAAATATTTCATTCAGTATAATAATTAATCAAAATCATAATTTAATGACATACAATAACCAAATATATTAATACAGTATTAAATTTTAAATGTATATATTAGTTTAAAAACTGTAAACTATATTTACTCACTTTTAGGGATTAAAATTTTTACTAACAGTGCCTTGCTTGTGGCAAAATTATGATCATCGTATTGTAATTTAGATGTTGTAATTGTTATTTTGAAAAAGAAAAAAGATTTCATTCTCTTTTAATATGCCACAATATAATTTTTTGACGTTAACTGTGATTAGGATTTGACAACCTACAGTTTTCTAATTTTGTTATTCCTATACTAACAATGAATAATATGCTTTTAGAATCAATTAAATGTTGATACTAAATATTTTTTTGAATTCTAAATAATTTCATGTAAATAATTATTCATTCCTTTATAGTTAAAATCTTCAAAGCGCATGTGCAACAGCGTAATGCTGTGTTAAATATTACAGTTTACAAACATCGCACTATAAAAAATGATTTATTTACATACATATAATATAGTAGTACAAATTTTAAAAAAAAATAGAATTTCAGTATATGTCATCTTATGGTGGAAAAAAATTGCCACATCTAAATGTATTTGCATATAAAGTGCTGTTCATTTAAATCTGCATAGAACATATTGTAAAAAAAAAAAAGACAAATATTGGTTTACAATATGCGAATACAGAATGCATTAGATACTTTTTCTCTCTCTTTTAATATGCCGCAATATATTTTTATGATGTTAACTGTGATTAGGATTTGACAACATACAGTTTTCTAATTTTGCTATTCCAACACTAACGATGAATAATAACGCTTTTAGGATCAATTAAATGTTATTAAACATTTTTTTTTAAATTCTAAATAATTTCAAGTAAGTAATATAATATAGTAATACAAATTTTTTAAAAAATAGAATTTTGGTATAGATTTTTTTCAGTGCAAAGAGTAATAGTTGCATGAAAGAATACAAGAAATTATTAACTGCTAGTTTGCTTTCACTTTCTCATCCATTTGCTATATTTTTGAATAGTTAAAAGACACTTTTTTTTCTATCAATACTATTTAAAAGTCTAAAAATACATACATTTTCAACTAAAATTATAGCAGCCAGTAATATGATTACAAAATAAATATAAAAAAAAATCTCTGAGCTTGGAATCTCAACTGGAAAGAGAAGGAAATCATGACATTTGTTCTTTTATGAATTTATCCACATTTACTGTCAACACACTATTTTTAAAAGCAAAGACAAACTAGAGCAAAGTGTTCAAACCATTGTAGGAACATTCTAACTTACTAAAATCATGAAATCATGGCATTCCATACAAAAAGAAAATCCAAGAAGAACATCAACCTTTCATTCTAAACTTTTTCTCCAGAGATTCTCGGCAATCAACATCTGGTGCATTCCTCCAAAAACACCAAGATTGTCAAAGGATTTGCAAGACACAATGGACCTTAAAATGAGTAAATGATGATTCAGAAAGCTGGAAAGTTATGATTGATGAATAGATTACTGGAAAAAATAACCTTTAAGCTAAGTTTTTTTACAGACTGAAGTTGCATTCATATATACATATTTTAAGTGCATACTTGCATAATACACATAACATAGTTTACACAATAATGTACATTAAGATTTTTTTTTTAAATTACTATATTTAATAAGTTAAGCTTTGTTCATAACTTACAATTTTTAATTGGAGTAACCAGCCAATTTTTTCCCCATAGAAAACCATTATAAATACTTGTTATTCATACAATATTATTGCTTAACATGAGTTTTGGGAAATCAATTGACCTCACTAAATGGAGTAAAGATGTACTGTAAAATGATGAACTGACTAATGGCTCCATACACTAACATTGATAAGTACCCATTTATTCAATTGTATGTTTGTGTATGGTTTGATTAACCAACTTTTTTTACACACAAAAATTTATAATTAAAAAATGTACTTTTCATGTATTCATGAAGAAGAAATATAATTACAAAAAAAACATTACTTTTAATAGTGAAAATTCTTCTTATTTGATTTTAATCAACTTATAAACTTTTTATATAAGCAATTTAGATGTTAGAAGTCATATTGCATTATTTTCATAAATAAATAGACATACATTTTTAATGTTTCTCGGCTAGTTATTTATTTTTAATTTTTTATTTTATCTTTCTATTTTGTAAAATAAATTTTAAAAAAGTATTTACGCACATTCATATTTTATTAGTTTCAAATAGTTTACATATATATATTTACAACAAACTCATCAATATTTTAAGATATTACATATATATATAACACATTTATATGCAAAAGATGATTCAAAAGCTTCCATAGATAGAATATTCTTTTTATTCACGAACTGAACTGCTGTGTTTACTGATCATTCGTGAATTCATTATAACATTGAAATGCATCACTAAATAATTAGTTTATGCTAAAATATGTGGATGTTCATATTTAAAAAATCTCTTCATATGAAAATTTTTACATTATACCCTATATAACTTATAAGAATACATCACTCACTAGCTAGTTTATTTTAAAATCTATGTGATTGTTCATCTTTAAAAATCCCTTTGTATGGAGATTAAAATGCTAGAATATACATAAATTGCTTTGATTAAGTATCATGCTAATTTAATATTTGCTTCTCTGATTGTTGTACATTTCAAATCAACTTCCCATATAATATCTAAGATTCACAAAAAAAAAGCTGTTATTTCCCTTTTTTTATAAAAATTAACAGACTGTTATTAAAAAGCAATTCAGATTTTAATACAGACTGGTTAGATGCTATTTCTCATTTATTTATATACATCAATCCATACGAATGTCTTCTATGTCATATCTTGCAAATAGCATATATTTGTTTATCAAAACTAATCGCAAAATTATAACAAATAATAAGATAACAAGACATTACTTCTTCATTTGAGCAATACTGCAGAGAGATCTTATGGTTGCATGATGCTAGCCACTTATGAAATGCTTTAAGTGCTAGATATATTTTTACAAAGATCTAATTAGAAAATATCATACTTCAACTATACAATAAGAGTACATCTAAAGCAATAGAAAATCTGTCTGCAAAGAAAATATTTCAAAGTTGATATATTTGCATTACAGAAGATGTATACCTTGTTAAAAACTTTGGCTTATATATTGGTGATAGAATGTATTGTGAATATGGTCTGGTCATCTTAAAATTATACAACTAAGCAAATATTCTGTATTGAAGACAGTTCATGCAATTAGCAATCACCAAACCAACTAATAATCTTCGCTTTCAAATCTTCTAATAACAGCACTAATCTTCCACATTACTTTTCTATTGTTCATACATAATACTCTCATAATAACTTTTAGAAATATATCACTAAAAATAAAGCAAAGTTGCTACATTGAGAGGTTTTTGATTTTAATTATTACATTCATGCATTATAATGTCAAGCAAAAAAAAACATTTTCTGACAAAATGAAACTCTGACATAATTCTAAAACTAAGCGTTTCACAAAAAAAAAAGTTTCTCATTATCAAATGAACTACTAATTTGAAATCTTTTCTTCAAATTTAATATAAATCAAGCCTCATCTGTACTAGAATTGGTTGTATAAAATCAATATATTAAAAATCTTGAAAAAAATACTAATAGGATCTGATTTACTTTTTTTCTATGAAAGATCAAACAGATTCATAACAACATCACCCAAAAATTTATCTTTCCTCAAAAAAATCAAAAACATTCAAGTTATAGCAAAGCAAGAAATATCCTTTTTAATAAATATATCTACCAAGAACCCAGAAATTGCTTATGAACTTATAAAAAGTATCATTAGGCTAAAAAAAAAAAATGATGATGCCGAGACTTTGCAGAAAAATAAAATTTATGAGATCTAAAAGATTGGTTGGATACTTTTTTCACAGCTCAATCAATGAAAAAACTCTTCTTAAAAAATAATAAATTTAACTCTTCAGTTTATACAATATATGATAAAGTAAGAGCAGTCCATCTACTCCTGATTAATCAGTAATTATAAGATGATCCAATACATTTTAAATTGGATCCTCAAATTATTTTCTAGCTTTTGTTTTTATCAATGAGTCAAACCTGGGAGTGATGTTTTTACCATTCAAGCTAACAATATCAAATCCAAAATGGTAACAAAGGGATTAAAGATGGTTATTAGATTCATAAAAGCATTACTCCTAGTTCTGAACCCAGGCTCACTGATTCTAAGAATGGAGATTTTTTTAAAAAGTGCAATTGAGAACTGGTAATCACTATTTATTTAAATTTACAGTAAGTAGCATTATATTGCAGAACTGCTATTGTTTTATCATATTTTATGTAAGCTGAAAAATTGATTAATTATTATTATTAGCATTCCAAGCCAGAAGGAAAAATGTACCTACAGTTAATAAAGAAATGATAATATTAAAATATCACAGAGGCTAAATTAGCCATACAGTAGTCCCAATGAGTATAAGCCAAAGTAATCAATGGATGCAGAAAGATTTGTGCATAAAATATTTATCTAGTATCTACTCATCCAATATCCCCAGACTAGTTTCGAGTTTGTGGCTTTCATCAGTGAGAAGCCTTGGATCTGAGAGCACTGCACATAGATCTAATGCAAACTTCCAGCAAACATCTTTTACCTTATTAGTTAACTATAAAGCTTTGAGTCCAAAATGAAAAACACAATAATGTTTTCAATTCAAGCTCATTAGCTTGTATAGTCATATAGATCTGAACTCAGTTCAGCATCCATACTTTTTGGTTTCTTTGGTTCTTTAATAACCACAGTCACCATAAACTCTCCGCATAGCAGCACCACTCAGTGCAGATCAGAATAATCAATGGCTGCAGGAAGGTTTGTGCATAAAATCCCTAACTAATGCCTACTCATCCAATATTCCCAGACTAGTTTCTAGCTTGTGGCTTTCATCAGTGAGGAGCCTTGGATCTGAGAGAACTGAACCTAAATCTTAGGATCTAACGCAATCCTCCATCAGCCTAACTATAAAGCTTTGAGACCAAACTGAAAACACAATAATGTTTTTTAATTCAAGCTCATAACCACAATCACCATAAACTCACCACCAGTACTCAGTGAAAGCCAGAGTAATCAATGAATGCAGAAAGGTTTTTGTGCATAAAATCCATATATAGTGTCTACTCATCCAACATCCTCAGGCTAGTTTATAGCTTATGGTTTTCATCAGTGAGGAGCTTTGGATTTAATGCAAACCTCCAGTAGCTACCTTTTACCTAAGGTGGCTGCTGGTGGGTTACATTAGATTCTAAAATCTAGGTGCAATGCTTTCAGATCCAAGACTCCTCACTGTTGAAAGCCACAAGCTAGAAACTCGTCTGGGGATATTGGATGAATAGGCATTATATAGGGATTTTATGAACAAATCTTCCTGCATCCATTGATTACTCTGGTTTGCACTGAATGGCGCTACTGTATGGAAAGCTTAGCCTCTGTGTAAACAGCTTGTGTAAGGATAAAGAATAGTGATCGTGATGTTTAGTGGTTGAATTTTAAAATATATAGATACTGATGATCTGATATTATATCTGTTCAAAAAGACTGGATTGGTTCCAAAACTTTAGACTGATTTGGAATTTTAGATTGTTAACTTGAATAGTAAAATGGACTTAAAGGTAATTGCAGGATGCCTAAATGCAGTATTTCCCGTTTTGAATCCCAAGCATCACTGATAAAGGCAAAATCCAGAAGTTGGTTTGAAAATGAGAATTTAAAATGCAATAAAGAATCTGATAATCACTAAGTAAATCATGCTTACAATCGATGGCATTAGAATAAAGAACTGCTATTTTACTAAAATTACCCCTAACGCATCCCCCCCCCAAAAAAAGTTTGATCTTATAAACATATATAGAGCTTTTATTAAGTTCAAGAGAACTAAATCAGAAAAATAATCATTAAAAAACTACTACATTTTCAAGCCATAAGATTTATGTAACTTAAACCAGAAAACAAATAAATACAGTGAATATGAATTTACTATTGGGTGTTATAAATTGGGAAAGGCTCCTGGAGAAGATATCATTACTTCCAATGTTTTTAAAAGTGAACTTTCCAGATAAAGTCGAGGCATAGTTGACAAAATTATTCATCATATTAATCCTATAAAATAAACCCAAAAATTTGATAAGAAAGCAAAAAGGTAGCAATCTTAAAACATATTAAATCTAATAATGCTGCAAAAAAAATTATTGTCCAATCTTATTATTATGCATTCTCTACCATTTTTTTTGAAAAAATAATCATAAGAATTATACCAATAATTGAAAGTCAGTTACTTTAAGAAGAAAATGAATTCAGAGCAAAATAATGCAGCTATAAGCACATTTCATAAATGGAATATGGACAAACACAAACCATGAACAACATAGTTAATGACTATCAAATCTATGATTACAGTGAAACAATCAAAGGACTTAATAAAGCTACTAGTGAATCCATCTTTTGCTTGAAAACTCTAATGTATTTCTTTATGACATTTTATTAAAAGTTAAGCTGTCTTGGGAAAAAAAATTCTGCACTAAATAAAAAAATAAATTCCACCATCAGAAATTGATGCTTTATAACTGTTTACAAAGAGTTTAGTTAGACAAATGTTTATTGCCAAAAGGTGAGCTGAAAATTAAGCATTCAAACTGGTGAATAGATAAGATATTGGTTTTATTGAGATAATATAAATCTTTGTGCTACAATAACTATTCAACAAGCACTAAACAAACTCTGATCTTCATAATCAAGCATTTCTTTAATAAACATCAAACTTTCTGAATGTGATATTTGTAAGGAAATGCCAGTAGAAATAAATATTAGACATAAATAGCAGTAAATGCAAAATAAAATCTACCAAACTGCAGAATTTTTATATTTATTTTATTATTATACCTTAAGCCTGATACTTCTTACATGAAATTGTTTACAGGAAATAAAAGTTTATATGTTATTGCTTTTAGACATACAATAAAAGTGAGGAAGTACATAATGATAAAAATGGGGGGAGGGAGGGGGCGACTTTACAATTTTTATTATTATTCATTTATTTTATCACTAACCATAAACCAGAAAAACTTGAAATATAAAAACTAAAAAAATTGTAAAATTTATTATATAATTAAATTTACCTAATAAATTTAAATAAAATTATAAACTTTTTTCTGAATATATATATATCATGAAAAAATAAAAATTAGAAAAGTTATTCAAAATATTTGTAATATATGATAAGCAATACCTTGATTAAACAAAATATGAGAGAGAAAAAATTGCATTAAATTAAATTTACTTTTTGAAAAATATCAATAAAGTAGAACTATTTTACAAACAATAACATATTCATATTTTCAATTTGCGAATCATTAAGAGAGCTAGGTGCTTAAGAAATTATGTGCATCCATATTGATGAAGTGACAAGAAACACAAACACGCACACACATATATATATACACAATAGCAATTAAACTCAACATGTCATTCAATGGCCAAATGTCAGTAATCTCCTGAGAAATTAATTATTTGATTATACTCAATTAAATATTACCATAAGAAATGTTGCTGGCATACTCAAAGGTACTACTCTTTTACAGCGGCTTTGTGTTTTTTCAAATATTCCTTCACCAGATATCAGAAAAGAAATTGCAGCATCAAAAAAATATGAACAATTGTCAAATAAATTGAATTAACCAATAACTCAAGATAATAGTTTTGCCATTTAAAACTTATTTCATATTAGATGTCTTTTACAGCATAAAAAATGGACTATTTCAAAACAAATATCTTTTTCCAAATCAACAATAAAGCCAGCCATATTTGATCATCTTAGATACTACTATAGTAATTCAGAATAACTTATATTCAATGAGCTCATCTCTTTCGTAAATCAAATTTAGCAGTCACAGATGTATGTGTACATGAATAAAAATAAACCCTGAATCACAGAGTTAATGACCATTGATTCAATTGCTGAAATGGCAGAATTAAATGCCTTAATAAAGATACTAGTGATTCTATCACCTGACTAATTATTACAGATTCTTTTTTGATATTTTGTTAATAATTAAACTGTTTTTTAAAAAAAACAATCTATAAGCTAAATATATGAATTCTTATATTTATTTCCAATTAATATAAAAAAATTGTATTAAATATATTAAATTAGTCTATATGGTAATTTGAACTCAATATCATAATTTTACCTTTTATATGATAGATAATTAAAACAGAAATTTACATATAAATTTGTATGACAAACAATTAGCAAGAATCAAAAAATAATAAATAAATGGAATATACCATTAAGTGGAGTATACCATTTGTAATAAACAATAAAACCACAAAAATATAAATCATCAAATTTAAAGTTGTTTTTTTTTTTAATTAATATTATTTAATCAATTCAAACTACAATGTAGCATTGCTATTTAAATCTAGTTCTATTTTTATTAAGCTTCTATAACACTTAACTATTGAAATTAAAATAAAACTGGTAAGTAAATCCACAACTTCAAAAATATTGCTAGTCAGATGAGTAGTATATTTGCAGTGACTGTAACACTAAGCAGATAAAAATAATTCTCTTTTTTAACATCTTTTGACATACTTAATAAGACACTTTTAATTAATAATATCATCACAAATGTGGCATTATATCAAGCAATATCCAAAATAGATAGGAAACAATAATTTTCATATACTGACAAATATTGGACAAATGATAGACATATGCAGGAGATTAAGACCTGGGTTAACTGAAGAACACTGCTTCAGCACAAATGTGCATCTCGAGACCATTTATCTTTTTTTTAAATATCTTCATTTATGTTTGAAGAATATGTGGTGAAGATTTTAATTATATCTTATAAGATATTACACATGGAAAATGAAAGATGAAGTTGAGTTATTCCATATGTTTGTATAAGCCAAAC
This sequence comes from Epiperipatus broadwayi, assembly GCA_028023455.1. Classification (NCBI taxonomy): domain Eukaryota; kingdom Metazoa; phylum Onychophora; class Udeonychophora; order Euonychophora; family Peripatidae; genus Epiperipatus; species Epiperipatus broadwayi. The sequence continues at coordinate 2,763,296 of JAQFVV010012497.1, forward strand.
ATATATATTGAAGATAAAAGTAATATCTGTTCTAGAGATAACCTCTAGTTTAATAAATAATTAATAATAATCATTAGTGCATTTATCATAAGTGATTAGCATCAAAGTTGTGTGATGCAGAAAATTTGATGTTTGTAAATCAAATTATAAGACTTTGATATTGATAAATAATGAACAAATAATGAAGATATATATGAAATACAAATCTGGCCAACTGATAAACGTAAATTTGACAAGAAATGCTCATTCTGGGAATCATCCTTTTTTCAGATACCTTTATTCATATGTTTCAAAAATATATTGTTAGTGGTGAAGGTTTTAAATATATAAAAGATATATATGGCCACTACTGAATAATAAATAAAAGATTTGACATTAGCTGATAACAAAGATAAATTTTCAAAATTACAGCCTAGATATTAAATGCACTGAATAAAAAGAGATCTTGATATTAATTCATAGTTCATCTTATACATTTTGTTTTTAGACCCAATAAGACCTCATAATTAAAATATTAAGTCTAATATACAAAAGTGAATTCCAATCTTTTTGCTGATATCCTGAAATATATAGCTTGTTTAAACTATACTGTACCATTTCTAAAAACTTTTTGGTGTATTCTCTTCCTTCCCCATATTTTTAAACAAGTGTATATTTTATTATAATTAGCTTTATTGAATCAATGGAATCATGACTTACAGATAGTAGTCAGTTAAAACAACTTTTAAATAATCTGCTCCAGGATGATCTAAATAAAAGTGATTTATTTCTTTCAATTTTATATTTAAACAACTAATCATAGTAGTAGTATTAATACTTGCAACTTGGTCACCAATAGATGTTAAATACATTTTATATCAACTTTATAGAGTTATTGCAAATACCTTAAAATAATATAACTATCATTATTTCAAGTTTACAATAAACATCCATATTGTCATAAGTAAGTACAAACAAGGGTGTGAATAAGCTAATCACTCATATCCTTGCAAAAAAAAAAAAGAAACTCATTGTCTCATAATTTGGGTAATAAAGTTTTAATGGGTTACTTGTTTATTTCATAGCCTGATTAAAAATAGCTATATACCAATTCATTAATTCAACAATTGGATGATTATGTAGGTTGGCTATAATTTAGTTATCTGAAATAAAAATCTTAAGCTGATTAATCTTCATATTACTAAGATTTAAACTTGATATTATATAGATAAAAAATAAAATCCCAGTTTTAAAATAATATGAATATGGTAGTCTGCTAAAAAAAATTGAATAACACTTATTAATATCAAATAAGTTTATATAGATATGAAAACAAAAATTTTGACAGGCAATAAAATAACTGTATTCATCCATAAAAAAAATAACAATATATTTGTACCAGTATTTCAAGCAGCACCGGCCATCAACTGGTTAATGAATAGTATTTTAAAAGCCATTGCAGAGGCCTTAATCTTATTATATAAGTTGTTGGTTTTAACATTTCTACAATGGTTTTTAAAATAATATTCATTACTCAGATAATGGAAGATGCAATTTAGCATAATATGATTACACTAAACAGATAAATCTGAATAATATATACATAAAAGGGTCAATCAAACCGCAAATAATCATATAAATAAACTAGTCACTAATACCAATGCAAAGAAAAAAAGAGCTGTTATGATACTACACATATTTTGATCTGTGAAACTCTTTCAGCTGTCTATCATCAATGATAAACACCAATCTCATTCAATATGTAATTATAGTAATGTGCAATATTTATATTTAAAAGGTGTAAATCAAGAATCAAAAACAAAACCCATTAAATATATATAATGTATATCTAAATTATAATATATATATATTAATACCTTATAAGTAGTATAATAGATGATAGTTTAATAAATCCCTATCCGTCTTTCATATCCAATATTCCCAGAATAGTTTTAAGTTTATGATTTTCATCAGTGAGGAGTTTTAATGTGCAATATTTATATTTAAAAAGTATAAATCAATAATCAAAAACAAAACTTATTAAATATATATAATGTATATCTAAATTATGATATATATATTGTGCCCTTTTGTATGGGTCACCATTTAATTTTTGTGCTAATCTATTAAAAATTTTAAATTTAAGATATATTTGAATGTGTGATGTTAATTTTGCTTATTGTAATATTTTAAAAGGTTTAATTAAAGCAATCTATGAGTATTTGAGATGTGAAATTGTGCTGAAATTGAGAGAGACATTTTAAGTAAAGATGATAGTAGTTTATGGTTGGGAAAACTGGCCATAGTTAATACTGCATTAATAAATATAATAAATAAAAGTTTGAATTTAAATGTTAAAAAAGACAAGTTAAAATTAAATGCATATATTTATTGTTGATAAAATAATGTTATAAAAGAATATAAATATTTTAATTATTATAAGTACATAAATAGAAGATTAATATTTGATTTCAATAATGTCGAATTATTAATTTAAAATTTGTTATATTATCTTATTTATTTTTGAAAATATTTATTTTAAAAAGTGCAATTGTTAGTTATTTTTAGATTATGAGAAGCGTTTCTTTTATTGTAAAAAAAAAGACAGATGTTAGTTAAATATGCACACACATGCTTGGAAGTTATTTAATAAAGTTGCAAAACTATTTTAAAAATCATGTTATAAAATTTGTAAATAATACGTGAGTTATCACGAGATAAAAATAAAGATAAATCAATGTAGAATATTAAATCTGATTTTAAAAGTATTGCTTTAAAAATATAACGTATAAAAAATACTTAGTTTATTTTGAATAATTTTATAAAAGTTAAAATTAAAATCAAGTAAGAGTATATTTTAAAAATGTTTAATAGATTTAAATAAATGATAAAGATTATTTTAGAAATTTAATAATGTAATAAATATTTAATATTAAATAAGCCATTATTTATTTTTAATTTTGTGTTGTTGGTAAAATATGTACATAAGCCAGCAAGTTGATTGTTTAATCTACCAATCAAATGGGAAGTTTCTTCCGGTATAAAAGCTCAATTCAATTGTTAGGAGAGGACTTTGTGATTGAATTTTCAAGTTAATTGTGTTATTAAAAATAGCTACGTAAATTTTTATAGACGCTTTTAAAATCATTTTTCAAAATTATAAGAGTGTCTTGTAAATAAGTTATAAAAGTTTTAAATGATAGACATGCAGTGTTAACTTAATTTTTTCCCTATCGGTCGTCTCTATTGAGCTCAATTTACAAGCAAATAGTCATGGGAACATCATATATAGTGAAAATATATCGGAAACTTTACCTTAGAAATATGACAAACGCTGGATTAGTTCGGAAAATTACAAGATGGAGAAAATTAGTATTTTGGACAGTATATAATTTTAAAAGCTAATTACTGTTGCCTATTAGAAAATAGATATTTTAAAGAATAAATACTTTTGTATAAAGAAAGTATTTTTGCAAGCTATAAATTTAAATGTATATCTTGAGTAAAGATATTAGAAATAAAAGTAGTTTTATAAATACTTGCCTTGTTAAGTCTTTATGTTTAAAAGACTGAATGTTGATGATTTTAAAGGCAAATCAATTGAAATATAATTAGCTAAAAATCTTAATATAATAAAATTATTATATTGAAATAATTTAAACGCTGGTCGTTTTAGATGAAGAAACTTATTCTTACCTGGATATTTTGTTAAGGAATGCGCAAGTAATACATGGACGTCCAAGTCAATTTAAAAATAATTAAATATAAATTTTTATAAACTATAGACTAAATTAAAATAATAACTTTTGAATAATATTTTTAAAAGAACTAAACCAGGATTCTATAAACTATTTTAATTTTATTTTATTTTCTTGTGGGAACTTATTTTTAAAAAAGAACATTTTCGTTTTTCATAAACTTTTAAAAAAACACGTGATGGACCGGAAACAGGAAATGGTGTTCTAGTAAATGTGTACCTAGGATTTTAAGAACTATTATGGTTAAAAGAAGACATCGCTGGAGTTACGTAATATGAATTCTGTTATATTTATTTAATATAAAATTTAAATATTATTAATCTATTTAAAATAAAATAGGTACATTTCTTAAAATAATAACTAAAAATAATATAATAATTAATTGCATAAGTTTATTTTAATTAATATAACACGGGATATATTAAAGAATGATCGTGAGTGTAAATGTGAATTATTTTTATGAAGCTGTAATTCCGAAGAATATTGGAAGATGGACTGTACATTAAATCATTATTGATGGTAAAAATTGTATAATAATAATAATTTTTATGTATTTAATATGTTTTCTTTAGACCAACCAAATGATATGTTATTGTTGAATGGATGTATGAATATTTTAAAAATACACACACATTATATTGGTAGTGACAGTTTTATTTAAATATGCATAATTTGAATTTATGATATAAATACGATGCAACATTACATAAGAAGCTTAGAAATAATTATATGATTCTTTCGTAAATAAATTTTGATATTTTGTTTTATGTTACAGTATTAGAATTATATTTGTTATTCATAAGTAATTATTTTTATTGCAAGTTAGGAAGAGGTTTAAAAGTTTATATTTTATTTTTGTTTTATTGGAAAGATTAAATTAAGTTTTATGTAGAAGTTTATATTTGGATTGAAGATTTACCGAATATAGATGATGAAGTATAGATATGTTGGATAATTAGTATTTATTTAAAGTTAAAGGTTGTTTTCCGGAAGTTTTGAAATAAGTTAAAGGATGCTTTGTAGATAGAAAATTTATTAGGAAGGAGTAGAATAACACATAAAGTAGAGTAATAATTTCACATAGAAAAGAATCATAGAATTTATCTAATATAATGCTTTATGAATTTGAAATTGATGAATAATTTAATTATTATTATTTTAACAGTACATATATGTAATGCATATTTGATAAAACATGTAGCATGAATTGCATTAAATGAAATATAAAATTATAATCAGTTATTTGTTATTACATTATAAAGATACATTAGTTTTATATTATGCTATTAGAGTAATGCTGATATTAAAGTGAACACATACTAGTACATGATGAAATGAATAACAGTAATACTTAAGTGATGTAGCAATTTAATTAGCAAAGTTTAATTGTTTACATATGCTACATAAATATTGTTTACATAAATTTTTCTATGTAATAATTGAGGTTTACTGATGCTTGTTTAAAGTCTAAGTTTTGGAAACATACTTCAGTGTTATTAGTACAGCATTTTAAAGAATGTATAATTACTTATTGGGAGTATGAGCTAATAACAGTGTAAACATCTTGTATTATTATTTTCTTATTTTTATTTTCTTTTGTTTTCCTAATTTGAACTGTAAATATTGTAAATAAATTCTTAATCAAAGTTAATGTAAATAAATTTGTTTAATTTGTTTTAAAAGTGTGTCGAGTTCATTATTTTGCACCACAGCATTTGACAGCAGATAATTTGAAGAAACATAATATTTGCACAATGTGAATTTATTAATATTATTTTAGAAATAAATACAATATTTTCCTGATTATCATTTATGAGAATTGATTGACATTATTACATCATATTACAATGGTCATAGAGTAATTATAATGCATAATATAAGAGTACAATATTATTTATTGCCACAGATTATTAAGTTGTAAGATTTTGATCTATTCTAAAATTAAGATACTATATGAAAATAAAAGATAGACATGTTATTATTATTTAATGATTGATGATATAATAGGAATAGATAAGGTTAAGTTATACCCTAAGAGTATTATTATTATTATTATTATTAAAATAAGTTAGGTGTATTTAGGTTTGATATAAAATCCCATATCATACTTATTTACATGAGTTATCATTACTTTAAGATAATTAGAAGAACCTGAGATTATTTAATTATATTTTTAAAAATTAAAAGTTAAGATTTATTTATTTTATTATTATTAAAGATAGTTTATTTTATTTAAAAGCCATAAGAATGCTATAGAGGTAGTAGTAAGTTAATAAGGAGGTGATAGTATTCTTATGCCATTGAGACAATATGTTTGGAAGATATTGACTCAATGTAAATCTACTTATTACTTTGTAACTTTACTTCACAGTCTCATGATTTTAATAAATACTTATTTAATTAGTACATACTATAGAATTGTATTGATTTTGATAATTAATAATAAATTTAAGTAGAATATGATAGTATAAAAGTAAATTAAAGATAGATATGCAAATTTTAATTAAGCATTATAATTTAATTGAGCGAGTCATATTTCAAACTATATTATACATCGAGAAGTAAGGGTACAATATATATATATATATATTAATACCTTATAAGTGGTATAAAATGATAGTTTAATAAATCCCTATCCTATACTTTCATAGCCAATATTCCCAGAATAGTTTTAAGTTTATGATTTTCATCTGTGAGGAGTTTTGTATCTTGGAAAAGGGCACATGAATCTTTTAGAATCTAATATATCTTTCTTCCAGTTGCCATTTATCTCTTTTTTTATATCATCAAGTTATCAGGAACAGAAGTGCATGAAATTGATTAAGCAGAATTGGCCATTTTCTGTAGTATTACAATATACAGTCTTAGATAATGTATAATGTTGTGTAGTTGGATGACTAGTTTATCTACATGTTTGAATAGTTTGATTAATCAATTTTATTACAGAAATTCAAGCATGTGTTTACATTTATTTTGGATGTGTTACGTATATTTGGGTATGTGATTAATAATTCATGTGTAATTAACACATTGTATATAGTAATTTAGCTTAATGGGATTCAGATATCTGACATATCTATAAGTACAGTAATATCCGTTTCGATTTTTTTTTCCTTGAAAAGAATCGGGATTTCCAATTTGAATATTATCAAGATTGGAAAATAACAAACAGGTTTAAAAAAATATTATTTTAAACTTGGGGGGGGGGGGTTAATTAACGATTTAATGACAAAACTATTTTTTACAACTTTCAATAAAATATCTTTGGTTTGTTGTTTTTTTCTTATTGTTATTATTAAATCAAAATATACAGTATATAGATTAATTGGAAATAAAAATAATGACAAACATTTATTTATTAATGTAAATAAATAGTAATAAAATTGCAAAAGCATTTTTATGAGAAAAAGTTGAGCATTAGTACTTCACTTTTTTAGTTTCCAATTGGAGTTTGATATATGATAGCCTTCCTATAATCATTCTGCAAATAGCATGCAATGGTATTATATGAATCAATTGCCTCCACATAGAAACCAGATTCATTTTAGTGAATTCCTAATTAAAAATAGCAGATCAAAAAAATACATAAACTACTAACTTGAACTTAGCAGTATTATGAGGATAGCTACCCTAAGACTACAAAGGTGAGAGTTTTTGTCCTCATACTAAAAAATGACTATATAATGTTGGCAATCATGAAGGAAATGCACTAAAATTACTTCAACTTAACATTGAGAATATAAAATTTAAAAATGGAGAGCCTCTTCAAATTAATTGTTTAGTACAATGTTAATATTGATACAATGCATTCCATCTTGTTTTAGACCATCTTGAAAAGCAAATAACTTCTACTGAATAAAGTGCAAATGATATAGCAATCATCACTTGGATAAATAATTTACAAATATCCCAGTACTAATTGGCCCTAGAGATCATTTTACACCATAGGTATTTATAGAAATATTTAATTATCATAATAATATTTGGGAATATACAAATAAAAATCAAGGAGATTGTCAACTCAATATGCATTTACTTTATGATTTTACAAAGAAAAACATTTCATTCAAACAGATGGAGAACAGAAACAATTTCTAATTTATGCTTTGTTTCAATAGTAAATGGTTCATCATTAATAGCTGAACTATTCATAATGAATCATTTCCACCATAGTCAAGATGGAATTTAAGGAAAGCTAACTGGAGTCAATATATTGGATACCTTGAACAGAATATTAATATAATCTATGTAATTCCATCTTGCTAGGATACATTTAACAAACTCATAATAACAGCTGCTAGAACTCTCGTAGACATCAAAAACCATTCCAGGTTTGAACAAAATATGGCAGTGCTTTTTATAGCCCATTTTTGTCAATCCAAGATCCAGAAATTAGTGACAAATTTGTAAAATCACTGGATAATTCCACAAAAAAGTGGAAAGAAATTATAAAGAAGCAAACTTTTTAACAAGATCTAATTGAAAGGATCCATTTTTACTTAAACTTGGTGGGTGTAAATAGTATTATTATCATTGCTAATGAGGTTATCAAATTTTATATATTCAGATTTCTAAATCTAAGACTGATAGAATAAGAAAATGCATTATTAGAGCACAATTTCAAGTTTCTCTTTCATGATATAAACCTGCATCTGAAGGTAAATTTGAAGTTACCCTAGAATGTCTTGATTTAGAACAGTCACTAGAAGCAGATAACCCAATTCCTATTTCTAAAAATTACAATTTAAACCAAAGCATAGTTAGCAAAACTAAACTATTCAATAATATTATTCATATAAAAACTATTCTAAAAATTTGGCATAAAGGCAAAACTATAGCAATCTTAAAGAAACTTAGCAATGATCCAAAAATTATTGCCTAATATTATTATGTGCTTCTATAAACTTTTAAAAAAAAATCATATTAACTACAAATTTTTTCCCAGTAATTAAGAGCAATCTATCTATAGATTATGTTGGGTTTAGGCCAAAAAAAAAGTTGCTAAGAACAAGTTTTATCTTTAACAACTTACCATAAAAGTCTTTCAAGATAAATTAAAAACTAGTGCTGTCATTAGAGATTTAACCTCAGTTTATGATTCTATTTGAAAAATGTTCTTCATCTAAAAATTTATAAAATTCTTAATTGAAAGAAAATCATTGATTTACTTGACAAAATGCTTTTAAATTAAAAAAAATTCAAGAGACACAAAGGGTACAGTTTCCTCAACTATTTTATTTAACATATACATTAGTGATCTTTCAGAAACAGAATGCTGGAAATTCATTTATAAAAAGAGATTCTTTCCTGAAACTGAAAAGTCTTTCAGTAAGAATATTAAAAGACTAGCACCTTAGTTCTAATTCAGCCCAATTTTTCACTCAACAATAAGAAATCACTTCATCCATTTTTTTTTTTTTTTTGCAACAATAAACTGAAGCACAATTCTACTTTGTTCTATTTAGGAGTAGTCTTGAATCGCTGCCTAACTTATTTTCCTCATTTTATCTAAAGTTAGCTCAAAATTAATTTCTAGGAATAACCTCATTGGAAAGCAGGCTGCTGCTAATTAGGATTATCATGTAATTACTTTACAGGTAGCTTCCTTAGCATTAACATATTATGTTGATAAATAATATGCATCTGTTTGGGAAAAAGTTATCACATTAAATATCTCAATATTCAAACATTACCATTAGAAATATTATTAGTACATTCAAATCTACTTCCTTGCACCGATGTCCTGTTCTTTCTCATATTTCTTTACCAGATATCAAAACAGAAGTTTCCTTACAAAAAAATGTTAAAAAGACTGTACTTGCAATCTAAAACTCATCACAAATCAAGATCTCCTTAAAGACATAAAAAATGAAATTCTTATGAGGTTCCAAACAAATTTATTTTCTCTAGATCCAACAATAAAGTCTGCTGGATATGATCTTCCTAGATATAACTGCAGTCTCATTATTAGATTAAGAATAATCTATGGTTGTTATACTTATCTGCTTTCCCATAAACAAAATTTAACAGTTATTAGTTTATATAAAATGTAAACAATTACAAATAATAATTGTCAAATCTATGTTTACAATGGCAGAATTAAGGACTTAATAAAAACACTAGTGAATATATCTTCTGTTTGGAATCTCTATAGTCCTTTTATGTTAATAGTTAAATTCCCTTTAAAAAAAAAGAAATCTAAACACTAAATAAAAAGTTTCCAATCAGTTTCAATGCTTCAAATAAACTAAACCAAAGAAACAAAAAACTTGTTTGAGCCATCATCAGTTGTTTAATAATGAAAAATATGTTAAGATTATTTTTATCAATTGTACTTTTATGTCCCTTCCACCACTCATAAACTAATACTTGTATCCCTACACACTCATTGAAAATGACTCCTGAATGGTAGAGCTTGTACCATAAACTCCATTATTAATAGCATTAGAAAAGTTGACTCATACTTTGAGTTTGCAAAATCAGGTCCTAAATTTTTTCTCATCTTCAGTTAACAAAAACTGAGTACTAATTTGCTTTGGATCAAGCATGCAAGCAAGAAAATGAACTGAACTTAAAGCTGTTATATTATATGTTTACAAATTTCTTCTTAATACTCTTATTTTTGTGATTCATTCCATATACATTTTTTTTTAATTGTTTTCATAAATTCACAAAAAAAAAATGCAATAGAATGTAAGTTTTGTGTGTGCGCATGTGTGTATAATAAAGACTATCAGCAATGAGCTTCAAAATACATTTTGAATATTCCTTTTAAGCATAACATTAGTAACTTTTTGTTTGGTTATTATTATTAATTTTGCTATTATTATCTTTGCAGATTTTAAAATTGTAGACTAGCTTTTAATATAAGCTTCCAGACAATCCATTAAAGTATTCCAACAAAATTTGGAGCACCTGAATGCTTTAAGAAAACATTTTCAAAATGGTTCTTTGAAAATGATTAATAAACATTGTGAATATGCTCTTAAGTTTGAAAACTGATAGTCATTAGCTAAAAGATATATCAAACAGATATAGGTTATCACTTTCACACCTTTGTAGCTTTCTACCAAGTTGGTCAGCTGTGATTTTCTAAGTACACAAAACAATTATTTTTCATATTTCTTGGTGCTATTGGATGCCATCTTTGCTAGGTAGTCTGACATAAGTGTTTTTCCTGATATGCCAAAAGTATCTAGCAAATAGTTACTCCTGCTGTAAATGATACTGTTGCACACATTTTAAATGCATTATGAACACTTGCCCAACCATTGTTACTTTAAAAAATATATGTATATTTTAATATGAAGAGCACTTGCTTGATTAATTCCTTGAAAAGATATCTAGTTTAGAAATTCCAATTTCTTTGCTATTTGATGCCTTATAACCAGAATACAGCTGCTACAAAAGCTAAACAAACTGTGGGATATTTCATGCAGTGAAATATAATATTGGAAGAATGAGGATTGCCAATTCCTCAACAAACTTTGTGATAAATGCTTAGCTAAAAAAAGCATTTAAAATATCTGTCAGGACCCCCCGTGCTCTGGCACTCCTCAGAGAAGTGCTAGGGTAGGTTCAGACTCTAGATCTAAAAACACTAACCCAAAGCCAAGCTTTTAACTAAAAATTATCTATTGAGTGGAAAATCTGAAATTTTTAGATCCCTACATGTCTTCAAACCCAGCTATACAACTCAAATAGCTATATGGGGCTGAGAGATCTTCAGCCATACCATATATTAGTAGTCTTAGCAATATAACATTGCATAAGACTTAAGGCATAGACTATAAATAGTCAAAATAAGAGTCATAGATTACATGACGCTATACTCTTAAGCTTGTAAGTTACAAACAATGAGGAAAATACTTAGTATATACATCTTATCACACCAGAAACACAAAACATGGAGTTATACTATCACTATGGAACCGAACAAAAGAAGTTTGTTTAAAATCCAGCAATTTGTAAAAAGAAAATAACTACATCGAACAAACTCTTATGAAAAATGGTTATTCATTGGCTGTTATTAAGAAAACCTTAAACAGATGACAAAAATAATCATAATTATTAGTATAGTAGTATATCTATAGGTACCAAAAATAGACAAATCAAAGAAAATCTGCAATTTGTATAACATGAGAACAGTTTTCCAGATCTATATGCCACTATGAGGAATTCTAACATCTACAAAGCCTAAACTTAAAATGCTAAAAAGCAAAAACTATATCTATGAAATACCATGTGAATGTGGAAGAATGTACATTGGTGAGACCAGTTGCCCCATTGAAAAGCAATTGCAGCATAAACTGGTGATTAAAAGAGAAAACAGATGTTTCTAAGGTAGCAGACCATGTATGTACCAATGAACATGTTCAATTGGGAAAATCCAAAAGCAGAAGAAAAGATACAAGAAGAAAATTTAAAGAAGCTACTTACATAACAATGTCAGATAACAGACTATCCATAATATATGGAAACCACTAATCAACTTTGCTCTCAGAAAAAAATGGAGAAATCAGGAGAACCTCATTAGATAAGTATATGAAATTTCTACTGACTGTTGTCTTTGGCAGGATGGCTCATTTGGTTAGAGCATTACCTTAAAATTCAATATTCAAAAATCTAAGAATCCAGATTTGATTCCCATGCTACTAGTATCACTGGTCAAGTAAGCAACACCTAAAGAAGAGAGGGGAATAATACCTTTTGAAACCCTGTGTACATACTAACCTGTGTGCTATTACTAACAATTGAATGAATTTGGAATATTTAATACAAAATATACTTTCAACTGTATTTAGAGAAATGCTTTGAATTATATAATTAGCAAGGTATGTCTAACATGCTTTTGACTACTTAACAGTAATAGTTATAATCAAGGCACTGTTACTGTTAAGAAATCAAAAGTATGCCCAGCATACCTTGCTAATTATATAATTTAAAGCTTTTCTCTAAATATAAATGTACACCTTTACCCCCCCTTATTGATGACAATTGGTTCTCCAAAACTCATTCTCAAGCAAGAATATTGTATACAGAATACATATTTATAATGGGAGTCTATGGGGAAAAAATTGACTAAAGCTAAAAAATTACACTAACTTAGGAATAAACTACATATTAAAAAAAATATTCATTAACACTTATTTTAAATGCAGTTTGTTTTTCTTTTTAAATTTTTTTCTAAGTCAACATTGGCGTTTTAAAATGTTTTTCTTTTGATTTGAAACCACTTGGGTATAAACAACATTTCTAACGAAGTTACAAAATCAATAACTATTTTTACATAATACTGTATAGTATTTATATATTGGATTAATTCATCATCTAATATAAGTGTTGAATGTCTTTAGAAAAATTAAATTTTATTTAAATAACCCAAGTATTGTACATTATATTCAAATAAAGTTTAATTTTTCTAAAGACATTCAACACTTATATGTACAGTATATAGTATTATAGATTCATTAATTATATATATTTTAAGACATTATATTTAAATAAAGTTTAATTTTTCTAAAGACATTCAACACTTATATTTAGAGTATATAGTATTATAGATTCATTAATTATATATATTTTAAGTTTATACGTTCTAAATTTAAAAAAATAAAATTTCCCGATCGTTATAGTGAATAATCGATTGTAAATCAAAGTAGTGGGTACAAATTGATGATGATCACTATTGTGAAATATCACTAAGTATACAATCGCTAGGTGAGGTTTAGATGTATATATATTTTGTATTACATTTTCCAAAATAAAGCTCACTGAATTCTTGGAATATTTAAATAAAGTTAAATTTTTCTAAAGATATTCATTAAATCAAATAATTTTTTTTACTTTTGGGAACAGTTGTGCCGCACATGCACACGTGCTAGAATAAAAATATTCATGTAACATTTTTCCCATTTTGAGTGATTCTGGTAAACATTATTTTACCCACTATAAAGTGAAAGTTAATCAAGCTATGGATAAGAAAATATCTTGTTCGTATTTCTAAAAACATAGCTATATTTCCTGATTAACTGGCCTATTAATTATTACGACCAGGATTGCCAACAAAGTTAGTTTTAATTTATAAGAGGGTGCCATAGTTAATAGACTCCTAACTTCTTCGTATCCCATAATTTTGACACAAGTAACTAAAAGATCAGGGTTATTATTTTCTGTAATTTTATTTATTTTTTTAGAATATTATTCCCGGAGTTTAGTAACTATTGACAAAGGTGAATTATACATTTAAGCATAAATTAATTTAAGTTCTAATAAACTAAAATAAATAACTAAAATTAATAATGTACAGATGAAAGGGTTCTTAAAGGTAAATGTTTTCTACAATTAAAATATTTAATGATAAATTATTATTACTAATTAGAAAGGACATGCACGCTAATCCAGGTAATCACTTTACATAATTAACACTGTCCATTCCTTTCTGTTCTCTCTTTATAAAATAATCCATGGATCAAAATTCTCATAAATCATGGAATGTCTCTATTGGGCTTATATTATAAGCTTATAAATTGTCAATATTTCATTAGTCACAATCAGGATATGAATAGTTAAGCTTACCGGTAAGTTTGTATAGATTCGTGGGATTCCAAATTAATTGAAATTTAATTGATCTCTTCTGCCGGCATCTTTGCTTTTCGGGTCCATTCCACAGCTGGAGCAAGAAGCACGTTTGCGATGATTTCTTTGTTGCAAAAGACAGTTTTCACAAAGCTTCATTTCCATTCTTGCATCATGACTCCATTCAGCAAGTGAATAGTGTTCCTGTGCAGACACATTTCACTGCACCAGGTCACTCTCACGGAAACCTCAAACTCTAAAAACACATAACCAGAAGATAAATGAAAAGACCCAGATCGAAGGTGTCTTCTTTTTATACCTCGATCCAGTTTTGCAACTTCTGCGCATGTTATTATTATCATGATGCTTAGGTTTATAATCTTATATATTTATTTTTAACTTTGTGTTACAAAGTTCTTTTTTTTTTTAGCATATTCTTTCCACCATCTTTAATTAGAGTTAGAAATATTTTACTAATTGTAATCTTTGGAATTCCTTTTGTTTAACTGGATTAGTAATTATCAGCATGTCTTTTTCTTTATTCTTTCCAATTTTTAACTTTAATTAAATTATAGATAAATAATTTGAAACAACAAAAATAAACTTTCATTGTATGTTTAAAAAAAAAATTATACAAACCAAATAAAACTGCATTAATTTAAAAGATCTTTTTTTTTTTTATTAGCTCTTAAATATTCTCAAATGTCAATATATAAATATCCAGCAACTAAGAACAAGACAAATGAGAATATGAAAATCCATAATGTTCAAGCATACTATATTTAGGTATAACATTTTTATTAGAATAAAACTCAAAATTAAATTAATATAAACACATAAAAACATTCTTATAGTTTGAAATTATATTATTATTCAATAAATTTTAACAGATAATTATTATCTAGGATAACTGTTTATCCTTCAAATAGACATTCATGTAAAATCATAATGCCAAGATGTGTGTTAAATTCATTTATAATCACATTTTCTGGAAGAGAGCTAATAGACTATAAAAAAATTTGAGGGAGTGGCAGGTATTTGAGATCATGTACAAATAAAAATATTAGCTTAAAAACATGTCAGCTGAGACACAAATATAATACATGATACATGCAATAGATTAGTGTTAATGTCACAAGTTCAAATATATTGTAGTCTTTCTATTTTGCTACATCATTATATGATTGTATGTAATGATCAATTATAATTAAAAAAAATTAAATTTTATATATAATGATTAATAAAAGCCTGTTACTTAATTTGTAGGAGAAGTTAAATTATATTGTTTCTGTAATATAATAACTTGAATTAATTTTCTTTAAATACATTAATCTATCTAAGTCATAAAATTGAAATATAAATTGTGCCATTTATTTTAAAAAGTAAATAATTAAAATTACATAAGGTATTTTAAATCAGTAGCTCTAATGATTAAAATTAATATTTTTATAATTATTAATAATCAAATTAAAAATTGCTATTTATTTATTGTTTTAAAATCATTTAATTTAATAATAAAATAAATGAAAAGTGGGGTGTGTTAATAGGTATGCACACATACATTCATCAAATAATAATATGTTAAATATTTTTTATTAAATCTAAGATGTGTAAATTATTTTAAATTTTGTATTACTACTGTAATAAATGTTAATGTTTGTTTTTAAAATTAACGAAGTATTGAGAGTTTCTTGTTTCCAAGTCATTATTCATTATCCTAATCACACATATATTGTAATAATTAAAATTATTTGGTATTATTGCACATAATCTAAAGAAGATAATAAATACGAAAAACATTGTGATTATTAAAATATTTGATGTTGAATCTTAAATATTAAGTAATTTTAATTTTCTTCATCTTATTCCATGATCATAATGAAGACTGATAGCTAATATGCCATATAAGAATAAAGTAATTAGATTATAATACATAATGATAAGAAATTATTTTAAATTTGTTTATGATAATTAATAGTGATAAGTATTAGTTAATAGTTTTGATTTAGTTTTAGTTAATTTATAAAAACAATAGTTAATTATTTTGAAAGGAAAAAATGATTAGTATATGTTTCTTAATTATTTTAAATATAGCTGGATGTAAATTAGTTATTCATTTTAATAAGCCAATAAACTAATGCACATGTGCATGTGCATTAGCTTATTAGTATTACAGTTTATAAAACATCGCTATATAAAATAAATGTCTTATTTATTTTAAGAAACAATAATTACCTGAGATGTTGATTAAGTTTAGGAATATTAATAAAGAAGTGGAATACAATCATATTAATAATTAAATGAATATTATATTGTTATAATTAAATTTTACATAAGACATTTTAATATTAAATATAATTTGCATATTTTAATTGTGAGTAATGAAAATATCATTGATATTTTAGTGGAGTAGTGTTTGGTGATATTCCTACACCACTGACAGTATACTTCTGGTATATACTTAATGTTAAAAAGGGGTATCTTACTGGATGATTAAATAGCAAGTCTCATGATTATAGTGATTTTACTGTTAGATAATTTATTAATCTTGATATAATATATTAAACATAAAATGAGTAATATTTGTATTGTAAGAATTTTATATAAAAGAAAGAAAATTAGTTTGGCTGAGCTAGAAGTTAGTTATTGTTATTTATATCCACCATATCACAGTGGGGGGAGGGGGCAGTCATCTGGTTAGGATACAATATGTATATATTTAAGCATAATACCTCTTTAGTATATAATTGCAAAACAAAATAATATTAACACAATCATCACAGAAATATGAAGTCACATTATTAATCATAGATTAATCTAGAAATAATCATTACTTGCACTCTCTTTGTTTTTGACTTCATTGCTCATTCATCATATTCAAGTTTTTGACATTTAATGAACAAAATACAAGTTTTTATTCTTGTTGCTTTTGATTCTTCTGTTGTCATTTTCTTTAATTTTAAATAATTGATTAAATGTGCTATTCAGTGACTCAATGTTTGAAATGATTTTTGGATTAGTTTTGATTCAGTATGAGTGTTAATGCAGTCATATTATGACCATGATCTTTGCTATTCAGACACATTACTTAACAAAATATTAGCAACCAAAATTCTGTTAAATATCTTACATTTTCTTGTTTGAGTTGGTGAACTGAGTGTCTTAATCTAAATTGTTTTTGCCCATAAAATCTTCTTGGTTATTGATATATCTTCATGAAAAAGCATTGGCAAACTGATTCATATGCTGAATTGTCAGATTTGTCATCAACTACACAAAATTTAAAAATATATGATGATCTGCCATATATCAAGATATATTATCTATAATTTTACTCGGATTTAAAGCTGAAAAATGTCATTGTTAATCATAATAATCTTATTGCTACTCTCATCTCAAATTATGAGATATTTTTAGGAATCTGACATAAGATATCATGTCGTCACTTTGTATGTAGAGTATGCAAGTGATGAAGATGATTTCCATTTTAATGAATATTTAGCATGTGTGATAAAAACTATGGGTGGTCTTCTATACATCAGATATATGACAAATTATCTACAGTTTTACTAAGATTTAATTTGTTGGAAATTGAAATTGCCAATTCTATTGGCATTATGAATATTTATTTGAGTGTTTGAGCTAGTCTTCTGCAGAATCTTCTACAATTTCAATATCCACAGATTACAATTTAAAGAAGTATAAATAATTTTGGACATGTAAATAGTTTTTTAGCATTTAAGATATAAAGATATTTTCTGTGTCACTTCTAGCATGGGTAAGAATATTTTAATTAGCTACTAATAATAATGCAAAATGAATAGTGTTAATTAGCACAATATCAAGATACTTTGAATACAGTAATCAAGCAAATGAAAATGTCTGTATTTTGGATTCACAGAATTAACAAAGATAATTTGACATTTCTTCTGTGCAAATTTGAATGTTTTTTATCTTGTAATTATTTGTTTTGCAAAGGTGTTAAAATAATTTTGTAATTTTGATGACAGA
This sequence comes from Epiperipatus broadwayi, assembly GCA_028023455.1. NCBI lineage: Eukaryota > Metazoa > Onychophora > Udeonychophora > Euonychophora > Peripatidae > Epiperipatus > Epiperipatus broadwayi. The sequence continues at coordinate 2,781,622 of JAQFVV010012497.1, forward strand.
ATTGTTAGATTTAATACAATTCTTTCCAAAATTTTCATATACAGCTATGTTGAAAAAAATTATTATTTCTGCTATGTGAAATTAATTAGTGTTCTTCATCAATCATTTTTCTCCTTCTAAACATTTGGAAATTGGTTTAGAAGTAAATGAAATTATAGATTTTCAGTTTAAGAAATACTTAAATTTGTCTTTATATTAATTTACTTATACTTTGCAATTCTTTAAAATTTAATTTTATGACTATCTTACTAAAAAGATAGTGATAATGGGAGATCTGAAATCAGAAGCTTCGATTATGGAATGATGGGGGAAATGAGAATGGCTAAACAAGTTTTTAAAAAGAAAAGATTTGTTTTATATCTTTAAAAAAGATCTATTATGAGCTAAATAAAAAAAATATTTTCCAAAAGTACATATATATTATCCTTAAAATAAAATTAAAAAAACATCTTTATTTCAATAATCATTAGCAATATAGATAAAATTTATTTTCTTTAATTTTATGTATTGACAACAAATCATAATAGTTTTACTACACTTATGACTTGGTCATCAATAGAAAATTTTATTTAAACTTGCTCCAAATATTAATAAATATTAATATACTCATCATCCATCATTAATCTGATATTGCAATAGTGGCCCATATCTTCCATATTGTCAAAAGCATATACAGTACACAAAAGAAGAATATCTACTTGAAATTACTACACTAGTGTTTAATGTTCCACAGAAACGAGTGTTCACAATGTATTATTTTAAATAAAAACATTACATATATATATTATAATGCTTCTTTGGCCTTTTCACAAAGAATTGAATATCTTTTCAGAATATTTGAAAAGATGACAATACCACTCCTTTATGAAAAATTTTTTATGATCACTAATTAATATCAAATGGCTAAAAATAACATCAATTTAAGCATTGCTAAAAATATTTACTTACTATTAATATATGCATGAAAGATGTAATTATTTTGAAATGTTCAACACACAATGTTAGAAAAATAAATGGTATTTTTTATAAGATAAGATATAGACATCTTTAATAGTAGTAATAAATGTATTAAAAATAAAATAACATTTTATTACCAAAATATAATTTTAAATTCATTTCTTTCCAATAGTTTTTAACTTCACATTATATATATATAAATAAGACTTTTCTACCAGTATTTGTATCTAACTTAGTAATTTACTTAATATTGATTAATTATGTTTTGGATAATGACTGCCATTAGATAGAAAGAAAAAAAAACTATTATTTCTTAACTCATGATACCATTATAGTGTTTGTTAAAGATCAAGTACCTGTTGTTTTACAGTTTCTCAAATTTAAAAGCTATTAATATTTTAGATAAAACTTCTACCTTGCAAAAAAAAAAAGTTAATGGTACCAAAATATAGTACATAATGTATACTTTTTAAAAGTATTATTAGATATATGTACTAATAGTTTTGTTCAATATCAAAACACACACACATTATAAAACATTTAAAAAATGCTTTGAGTGGCATTAGTGCATTTTTATTTTTACACATGTCATTAATTTAATTTTTGATTGATGTAACTAATATAAGTTTTTTATATTTGAGCTTTAATATAAAATTATGTAAATTTAGTTCTCTTCATGAAAGAAGGTTCAATAGTAAGCAAAAAAAATACCATCAGCCAAATAGATATAAACAAGGCTGGGCGGAATTAAAAATTTATACTCATGAGAAAAACTACAAATTCATAGCCATTAAAAAAAATATTTATGATTTTTTTTAATCAAGAATTTATTAAAACTCAGATTGTACAGATCTTAACTTAGTTATAATAACTTAAAATTACAGCTTAATAATGTTGATTAAACTTGTCTAAAATTATAAAAAAAATTTATAATGATTGTATCAAATCTTTTCAAACTGTCTTTTATAGTCCAAAAGTCTTTGCTTTGTTGAATTTGAATCTTTGCAATTCACTGGGATGACATCACTGATTGTTTTGACCCTAGAATTGTGTGTTGTTATCCAGTAATAGGAAAGTAATCTATTCAGTTTTATTTGTGTTATCTCGCATTGTTCAGATATTTCAATTGAATAGCACCCCATGTTATGTTGCATTATAGATAATTTGAAGTGCTATGAGTTGATCTCTGGTTCTAGTTTTCTTGAGGTTTTTTAGAAATATCTGCGACATTGTCCTATCATTCCCATTGAATAATCATTTGCATCTAACTATAGCATATTTTTAAAATACATTACATTAACACACACTTTTTAATAAATTACTATTTTTGTTCATTTCTACTATAATGACTTCATTTTCCATTTTCATTAATATATTCTTACATTAAGCTTAAATATTTCAAACAACATACACTTAAATGCCATGTATGGTGTAGTACATAGATAGAATGGTGGATTCTGGAGCATTAGATCCATGAATTGCAGCTACAATGCAGTCACTTCTGGTATCTAAACTTCTTGTGAACTCCTAAGCAATAAACCATTTGATTATTACTACTGCTTAAATTTTTTCAAAGTTTATTTAAAACATATATTTCAATTTTAAAAATAATTTTCTGCATGAAATCTAAATGGATGATATAATTAAAGTGAATTTATATGCTAAAAATACATTAGTATATCCTAAAGTATGCAATTTAAATTTTTACAATACTGAATAAGCAACAAAACATGCAATTCTAAGTTTATTTTTTAACATTTTTGTCTTTTCAGCCTCATTTTAAATTATTATCTGTAACAGAATATAAAGATTCATATTTGTCTATCCATTACAAATATTCCTTTTTGCTTTTTTAGCAAAATCTAATAATTCCATCTGTAAAATTTTCTTTGTCACATTAGTAGTCAATATTTTATTTATTAAACTTGTTATTACCTCAAATGTATCAAATGAAATTTTATTACTACTGTAAAAAAATTTATGAAAATTATTTGGATCTGAATAATAAAAATCATTATAAATGGCATTGTTCATTATATCTAGATTATTAAAACTCATTATCACATGGCCTATGATTAAGTTATAAACATGAATTCAAATACTGGTGCTCCTTTTGTTTTCTGCAAAATGTCTGCTAACAAAATAATTTTCATTTTCTCAATTTCTTCATTTACATTTCTTGCAAATGTATAGCATACTTTAATATTAGTCAAATTCTCTTGATATCTTAGAAAGATTATCTGATGATTTTTTCTAGAATGTCCATTCCTTATGTTTGCAAGTATAATGAAAAAAATTTAATTGCTTCAAATATTTTAAAAAATATTTATTCTAATAAATGTATGTTTTAAAAAAGCATATAAAATTGTCTCATTATATATCCAATTTTATTTTGAAAACTTTTAAATGCTAAAATGTAAAATGCTTGAAATATATCAACATAAAACATTATTCCACTGTTTGTATTGAATTTTTCAAATAAAGGCTTAAAATGTAACCTTTTGTCTACAATCTTCTTCATTCATTACTGACATAAATTTATAACTATTTAATCACAAATTTAATCTTTCCCAAATAAATTAACTGCTTCTAGAAATTTTAGTATTGTATCAGTAATTAAGAATGTAAAACATATGCATAATGCCATATTTAAAATTGACTGTGCATCTCTTTCTATCCATGTGTTAAAACTTTTATAAAATCCCTGTAAATTTTCTGAACTGTTAAATTACAAATGTAGTTTTTTAATACATTACAAACGTTACTGGAAAAAATTTCTCCTACACACAATTTATGACCCATATCAGCCATTCATATACACATTCATTAATATCTATCAATAATAGAAAACTAATTTTCAATACATTTTCTAAAGACTAGATGGGAGCTTTTTTATTTTATTGACAAAGAAATAATGAAATAACATTTATTCCAAACTTCTACTTTTTAACAAAAAAAGTAACTAAACTGCCATACTCTTTCAAATCTTTATTTTTGTTTACAGATTTTGCACTATGGACTTTTAAAATGGGATCAAACTTTTTTATTACCAAAAACAATTCCAGAAAAATACTCATTAGATAATGTTTATGTCAATTCATGTTTACTTTTGTAGACTCAATTATTCTTTTTAGAATTTCATGGCAACTTAGTAATATTTTCATAATAAGATTTGTTAAATATTCTGACCAAGTCTTTTTTTTTTCCATATGTCATAGCATCAGCCAGGAGATGAACCCGCAACAACTGTCTGCAACCAACTGCTTGCTTGCAAGGCAGCTGCGCTGAACTCTCCGCTAACAATGCTTGAGCTTTCTTGATGATTTTTAATACTAAGCTTCTGAATTCATCATATGTAATAATGTCAAATTCATATTTCTTAATTTTTTGGTATAAAAGCTTATGCATAGCATTTTAAATATTGCACCCCTTATACTTTTTCCTTGATATTGAAACAGTCAGATCTATCAATCCTACTGTTTCACCTACTATGTGCTATAGTAGTATTTCTATATATGTAACTATCACCAAATCCTCGTATATCATGTTAATATTGTATTAAAATCAGGCTAAATTTAAACCTAAATGTATTAGTCATATATCTGTGCGTATATCTTAGCACACAGTATGAAAATTGTATCTGTACATGTAAAAACCCATATATACATACCTATATATTTCTAGTAGTAAATAGATGAAAAATGCTTTGTATGTGTAACGAGAAACTACATATAGGGAAGAATAATGTTAACAGATTAAAATATTATAAATTTCTTTATTTAGAATATTCTAAAAGTAATATTTGAAAGTATTATATAATTCTGCATATATTGCTAAATTAAATGATCGAGTTAAATATATATAACCAGATGTTTTCCATCTGTAGATTTGTTTTTAAAAAGATAACCTCATAAAACTTAATCTTTCTTGCTGTATTTTGACCTAATTACAAAATTAAAAGTAACAATAGACTGTAGAATAAGATATGAATAAATTATCCTGAGTGATCAAGGAAAAATCATGGATGACCAGATGTAAAACCCAGCTGTAGGAAATCAAAAACAGTAGGATTCCACGATTCTTAGAATACAGCGAGAAAATTAGCAAAACAGATCTAAAAACTTACTATGACAGAGGAGGGGGGGTAAGCTGATAATATAAGCCTCTGCAGCCATCTTTAACTCATTCGGACATTATTTTAAGTCAACTCGTTGACAAATCATGTTAAAATTGGAGATGATGATGAAGTCTGAGTAGAAGGCAATTTTCCTTGCTTTCTGGACCCTGGAAGATCTAACAGATGCAGAGAGCAGTAAGATGGAAGCCGATGCCGGTTAACAGAGTCTACCAACATGAAACCAGCTTGCCAGCAGAAAGAAAGAGAGTGGTAACCAACTCCCTCAATTTAAAGTTAACTTTTCAACTAAAATGCATTAATTCCTAAAAGCTAGATAAATCTAAAATCTATGGCCATAATAATAATGTACTTTAAACTCACCTCTTAAATGTAATTTTATTTTCCTTATTTTAATCCTAAAATCTTGCCTGATTTACATACTGAGTTAATAACTGATTTATTTAATCATTGATTTATTTGCTCAATTTATTTACTGATTTATTTGTTGGTTTGCTGATTCATTTCTGATTGATTTAGTTCAACGTATTTATCTTATTCTGAGTTATTAAAAGTTATTTAGTTTTAACTTGCTTAAATCGATTGATTTTAAATTATTTATCATAACTTTTGTTACGTATAATTCTAAATGCTTTATTCTAAAATGATAATTAAGTTTCTAAGTTATTTTACATATTTTAACTTAATGATATTTGCTTTTACATATTTTAACGTAATGATAATATTTGCCTTTATTAATTCTCGTACACAACTTAAATTTGTATTGAACTGAGTCAATCAGACATAAACTAATTGCGTTTCAATTTCCTTTTTAAACTAGGCTAAAACAAAGCCAAACTTCAGATTTCACTTACGTGAAATCTCCTCTTTAAACTTACATTTCTTTTAGTTAAATCTATGCCAAATTTTATTATTTTTCAATTATGTATTCGTTTATGCTATATTTGTTCAAAGCGGGGTTTTACTCTTAGTTAAATGCTTAGTGAAAAGCGATTAAATCTTCTCACACATATATGTAATATCGCGTATATTAACGTACAAAAGAAACTCCGTTTTGAAAGGGACAAAATGTCTTATTTAAGAGATAATTAAAAGCTTACAGCTACTTTAAGATAGATTTGCTTTAGAGATAATATTTAACTAATATTTAGCCGGAGTGACAAAATACAGCATAAAGTTATAACTTTATATTGTAATTCTCAATAATATGCTGTACTCCTCCCTAGAATTATAAATGCCTATATAGATAGCTTTATAAATTAGATTCATAAACTTTCCTTAATAGCATAATTATAGATGCTATGTAATGAACTGATACATGGTAGTTTCATGAAGGAAACTATTGTTTAGCATCCTAATTTCTATTATATAATGTAGTCAGCGGTGCAAATGTGTCCTTGAGAAACACTATGGCGTATATACTGGTTGCTGTGTATATTTCTTTAATGGGTGTATGTGTAAGGGCTACACCATTACTCTCTTAGTTCGGACAACTATCTCCTTCAGATGGCGGTTGGCTACGCATCACCCCATTCGGCATCCTCAGAAATGGAGCATGAAACTCCCATAGTTTAATTAGTTGTTTGATCTCCAGACTAAAAGGTCTCTTATTTCCACAGTAATGATGAACAAGGGAACCGGTACTTGGTACAAATCCCTTGAAAAGGCACATTTGAGATGCAGGTACTCAGATCTTATATTTTCTATACGCCGTGGTATCTGAAGTCTGACTGCCAATCATCAGTTCAGCCCGCCATAATAATTGTATTTTTCAGCTTTGATCTGAATCTGAATCTAATTTCATAGGCATATAAGTTATATAGAGAATATTAAGTATTCACGCTTAATAAAATATGATATTCCTTATAAATATTTATAATCACTTCTTCTAGCTCTGGGGCAGGTCTAGATCCTGTTATATAGCATAAACTAGGCATAGATAGCCATGAGTAAATTAAACTCAATCTATAAAGTAATATTAAAGCTCATGAAACTGTAACTTAAATGTATAATTTCATCATCACCTGTGAGTGATATACATATATATGACACTTAAAATAATGTAACTAATTTGTAATCAGATAATATCACCTGTGAGTGATTTAAAAAAGCTACATGTAACTAGGTAAAATAAATGCTACATGTAAACCATAAATGATTATAACCTAAATCATCACCTGCACGTGAACACAAAACTTAAATGTAAATTTGTATCCCTTAGTCACCTGCAAGTGAGACAATATATATAACCACAAAGTAATAATTTTTTTCATTTATTAATTTTATTATTTGGTTTCATTAAATTAATTTTAAATTTAACTTTTGTTTCATGTCTCAATGTTGCTCATTGTTAAGTCATTATTGATTAGTTAATCATTAGTTAAGAATCACAATCCATACTTGATAATTATGTTCCGCCATACCTATCGTCTATATAGCTATACTAGTTAGAATGTCAATTTCCCATAGTCTTGTGCTTTATCAATGTTCTCCTGTTGGCACATGATGAAAGAGAATGCTGCTGTGGCCTCATATGTGTCAGCCACAAGGTGGTAAATCTTTGAGCGTTAGTAAAGGAACTGGGACTATATCAGACAATGTGGTTCGTATCACTCTATGCTGGTCAGCCTTGGGATGATTTACTAAAACTCTGGATTTTGTTGCGCGAATGTACAGATTTGACCATTACAATATTTTTCAAAAAAAAAAACATGTATTTGCACTTTCACTGAAATTTTATTAACTTTAACTGATTCAATATATATCATCTTTACGACAATATAATTTTTGATCATTTAAATATTTTTGTACATTTGACTGAATTAAATGAAACTTTAAATATTATTAAAATCAGATTGGATAAAAATATATTTGTTCTTCTTGTTTCCTTACTTTCAGAGTAAAAATTTCTCCTTGATATGTTTGATTGTGTTATTCCTATGGATGATCAGAATTCTTTCTGGTGATCTCTCCAGTTTAGTTCCTCTGGAATTTTTAGGTGATCTTTTATCTGTTTGTCTATTTCTTTTTTCATTGCTGGATGGTAGTCTGGATTATTCTGAATTTTCTAATAATTGCAACTTTTCCTGTTCTATTGAAATTGAGACAGTAGGAAATAAATATATTAATTTTTGTTACTTTTCCACTTCAGTTTTGGAATAATTTATATTGTTTTATTACCCAACCAACCCATTTCAGCTATCTTTCTTTTTGACTGATATTTTAATTTGGTATAAAATAAATGCATATCAAATAAAATTTGAACCTAAAATATAAAAAAAAAAATAGAACATTTCCAAAAAGACATTTTGAATTTTTTTTTTTTTTGTAAAAACAAAAAAAAAAAAGGCCTATTTAATCATTTGTTTAAAAAAAAAAGACATTTAATAATTTATTTCAAAAAACAGACATTTCATAAAATAAATTTTTAAAAAAAAAATCACATAAATTTATTAAAAAAATAAAAAAGTTTAAAATCTAACCAAGTAGATAGATATCTTTGATGATATTGCATTTTAAAATTATTCTAAAATATTTTTATTAGAAAGCAATAAAATTTTGAGAATAAAAGTTTAAATTACACAAAATATCACTTGGAAAGCAGACTGTCAAAATAATTTTAAAACTGACATGACTTAACACTCCTTGACTTTTTCAGTGTTGCAAACTACTAGAATTATCACAAATTTATTGCATCACAGCTTAATCAAATCAACTGATGATCCGTTCTTGTTTATTATTCACCACAGTGAATAGACACTTGTTTATTATTCACCCCAGTGAATAGATAGATAAACAAAAATTATGTTACTATTAGACTAGAAAACAATGAAAAATGATTTTTTATATAAATTGCCAAAAAACAACACTGAATAGCAAATATTCTTTGAGTATCATGAATGTGTATAAATTGTAAATGTATTTCCTGGAATGAGAATTCTTTTAAATGGTTATCCTAATTAGGTTATAATCAGGCAATTTTTCAATAATGCAATTAAAATAACAAGCAAAACACTAATACTGAATTCTTGCTATACAAATAATGTAGAATCCTAAAAAAATTTGTATTCAAAAAAATAATGCTGTTTCACTCATATTACATTATTATTTTTTTATTATTTTTTTTAAGGATGGTTCATCAGCCCTCAAATAAATACCATCAAGGAAAAACAAATATCTGAATGGTTCAGCCCAACCTAGGAATTGATGCTGCTCCCTTAATATACATTACTTTAGCAATAAAATACTTAAAAGAAATATGATAGACTATATTTAAATGAAGAAGTTAACCAATTATTAAACCAATTATGATTTAAAACAAAAACCCAATTAATATAGTAATATCTTACAGTAATGACTCTCCCTTATTGACTATCAGCTATAATAGCACATAAGTTATATACTAGTGATTCAAGCATCCATAAAACATTCATAAACATGGCAATTTAGATATTGTGTTTATTGTCTTTAAATATATTTAATATTTTTGTGTTAACAATTAAAGCCTTGAATTAATGTTAAATGTCACCTATACCTATATTTGCATAAGTTTATTGACTCAATACAGGCATTTAATGTCAAAGTGCCTCAGAAAAGGTGGAAATTTGATTGAAATAAAAATAAGAACCTAATTTCACAGTATTTTTATTTCAAAAGAAAAAATACATCAATTTTTAAAAGTAATTATAATTAAATAATAAATTTTAAACCAATTAAAGTATTACTTTTTTTTTTTTGCATGCCAGTCATAATTCTCTTATTAGGTTTGTTTAAATATCTTGGATCAGATAAATAAGTATTCAATTATCTTTACACTCATTATCTTTTATGAAGTACAAACTATATATGACCAAAATAATGCGCTATTTCCATAAACCCAAGATAGCTAGCAACTATATCTACATCAAGTTTTTATGATTACTGATGCTTCATTCACAGTTAATAAAATAGCTCGAAGATTATTTATTAATAATAATAAAAATATCAAATATATATTGTAACCTCATCTGTGGTGCTAGATTTTAACCTTTCTCTGTGCACCTTTCACTTGTTTAATCTTAATAAAACTCTCATTTATATCAAGTAGCTAATCAGTTAAAATTTATATATTTAGGATCAAATGTATACCGGGGGCGCCAAATTGCAGCTATAAATTGTAACCAGCTCTCATTTCTATCTGACCGGAGATAACTCTGTAATAAATGCAAAGAACTCATAATCTATATTCAATAGCTACAATTATATAACACGGAATGTCTGTGTTATGTTCTCTAATCAGAGTTCTTATTCTTATTTCTCTCTCACATATCTTCTTAGATCAACTAGAAATTCATGGTCCCTATTTAATGTTTTTATACTAAGCTACTTGACTTCCAAACTAGCTCTGAGATCAAAATTGAATTGCTCTTTCTCAAGGTCTAGATCTATCAAGAGGTGCCCATATAAATGATTATATTGCAATGGATATGATCCCATATCTGCCAAATAAATTTTAATAAAAGTTCAATAGTGGGAATCACTCTGAACACCTGAGAGCAGAAAAGGGATTTTATGTTCGCTCCCAGCATTCAACACATTACAATGAATAAAAATTTAAATTGATCAACTTAATTTAACTATTCCCTGTCATTTTATTCTGTTATTTCTAATTTATCTTTAATTGATAACCTTAATAAATTTTATTTTGCTGAAGTAAACTATGGAAGTAAACCATGGACATGATTCAGATAATTAATTAAATTTTACTTATGAAAGTAAATTACGGAAATAACCGTAAACTAGATTAAGCAAATTAATCATAACAATAAATTATATAAACTGAAGTCTATAAAATGACTTATATAAAATGAATTATATTACTCAAATACGGCAGTATTAAATTACTATTGTAAATCAATAATGAAAATAAAGTATTAATGTCAAATTGACCATGTGAATCGAATATGGAAACAATATAATAATAACTACTGCAAATCGATTTTGGAAACAAAGCATCATTATAAATAATTAACTAAATTTAAAATATAACTCATATTACCTTAAATATAGGTGCTGGATATACGGATTCTGGAGATATTTGAAACACCAAAACACAAAACACAATGTAATCTTATAACAATAATAAAACTTTATTACATGAAATCATAAATATAAAATTAAAACAAAACACACTAAATTGTAATATTGTTCCACAAATATATGCTTCTGATCTATGTTTGAGTTAACTAATTTCTTGGATGACTCACTTTCGGTTTTGACCCATTCATTTATTATAAATGATTAATAACAATCACAAATACAGATGCTGGAAACAGAATTTCGTATATTTTAGCTTTAAGAAATCTTAGCTTGAGAGAGAAGAAAACCTACAAATCTCTACTTCCCCCTCCTTTTATCGTGGACTATTCCAAAATATTATATTCGTTTCAATTATCTTAACCAGCAATGTGAAATAATTTGAAAATTTAAATCATTTTATTAAGTAATAATTTTCACATTTCCAATGAAGAAGGATTATACGTCACAAAATTTACCCTACTAAATCTTACAAACGGGTTTAAATTCAAAACCCACACTTTCACATTCATGCTTGTCAGATCTTTACGTTTTGACTGTATATATCGTAACTAGTTCGGTATGCCCACCCAGCTTGACGACCTCAATTTACCATCATTCAAAAAAAATCAATATAGATCGGTTAGTTTATTACTTAAAATCCTGTCATCTTCCTCATACATATATATCTGATTAATCCTTATCCTTTCCGCAACATTGGTATGTCTAGATAAGAAAAACTCTCTTCACATCACATTACCATACAGCTCTATAACTGATAAGGAAATATAACAACTACAAGGTATCCACTTTAAACTTAAACGATTTGCTTGAGCCAGGGAGAGATCTATCCTAAGATCCAGAATTGTGTAAAGAGCTTGTCTTAGACACTTATTCCCTATATTGGCTTGCAACATTTTCTGTACTTAAACAGTAACTTATTACTGATTCCCTATCTTAATAAATAAATGGAAACTTAGTCCTCTAACTGCTATGTATCTACAAATCTGGAGACAACCACTTTATCCATTGGTGGTAGGATTACTTCATTAGTAATGATAAGCATTTATAACTCTAAATCTGACCACAATACATCATTCTAGTCTAGATAATGACAAGACTAACGATCTAAATCAATACATAGATGAATTATTTTAATTTTAACCAAGCCAATAACATACCTAATATCTATATCAATAACAGATCAACACTAACATAATAATGGTTTTATGACCATCCTCTCACTCTTCATTATTTACTATTAAGCACAATTAAAATTTTGTTAAGAGTAATAAAATATTTATATCATTTCTCTCTTTACTTTTAAGTCTAAATTTACGTGAGCATCTATATTCAAATGGTATCAAAATCATTTTTCTTTCTTTCCTTCACATTTTAAACATAAACAAAATATTAAATTAAATAATCTAGTGATCAGAGTGTTACATAGCATATAAACAAAAAATGACATATAATACTAATAATAATAATAATAATAATAATAATAAATAAATAAATGGCATATTATATTAATGAAATAAATGAAGAATAAATATCAGTATTACAGACAGTCTCTCTAAATTTCTCTTTTCTTCCACAGTTCATTAATTAATTACTATATTTGGTTCATTTTACTTGAGATAGCTATCAATTGCAACTCAGACAGTTAACTTTACTTAAAAACGACAGACAGTCATTTGAATTAAGATCGATATAAAACGTAGATAGTTAGTTACTTTAAAATTTGTAGATATTTAAATCAGAATGTAGATACAGTATAGTTAATAAATTTAAAAGTTCTGCTGTTACCTTCCACTTGATCGGATTCTTCCGGAGATTGAATTCACTTTGTTCTCCTTTCTTCTTTTCTTTGATGGTAGATATTTAAAGGTTCAAACTATGGCAATAAGCAGCTTTTGATTACTAACATGAATAAACTTTCTTTTTAAAAACATTATAATAGAAGATCGTTGTAATTCTTTAAACGAATCTTAAATAGCCATATAAATGGAATTGATCTTTTAATTTGATAGAAGAAATTTGACCATTTTCTCCTTATAGAGATTTTATAAGTAAACTGGATAAAATTTGATCAGACAATAACTTATCAAAAGTTGACTTCTTCATGATTAATTTCGAGAAGACAGAGATATGCACCATGATTTTTTTTGAATTAGAACTTCATATTTGGGTCTACGATACAATTTGATTTCATTATTAAAATTGTATAGAAAATTTTAAAAAACTTACAAAATATATACTTTTAGATATTAATTTTTAGTTATAGTTAGCTAGCTTAGTTTCAATCAGCAAAAGTTTCTTTTCTCCCCTCTCCTTTGTTCTTTAGTTTTTATAGTTTAAAAGAAAAGAAAGTCTGTTACCCCTCCCCCAGTGATTTCTTCCCAAGTCTAGTCATAAAACAATTTCCATTCAGAGCCATTACTCTCACCAAGGTGTTATCCTTCCTAATCGTTTCTCTTGATCTTAAACCAGATCTTTTTAATTAACATGTCTCTGGTCAATTTAGGAAATTTAGTTTTAAAGACGGTATAATTAAAACATAAGCTTGCTAACACTTGTTTTGGTCAAACAAAGACTACAGTCATTCCATCTAAATAATTTCTTATTTAGATTTACAACTTTAATAATTTAAAGAAAAATTATTTCAGTTTCCTTAAAGGAAAGAAAAAAAATCAACCCATATGTCTGCATTACACACACACATACACTGTACAAACTATCAAACATAAAACTGATTGTTTAGATTATGAGAACAAAATATCTCTCACAATTGCTTATAATTTCAAGCATATAAATTTATAATTTTTAGATAATCATAACCATAAATATCTACCACAATCTCCTATAACTGTAAACTTACTCTCTGTTAACCAAAGCTACTGAAAAATGATTTAATCTTACTTTTCAGCAACTCTTTAGTAATACATTGCATACAAACACACAAACTGTCTCTACATCTGCTACTCGTTATCTATATAGCCATTACTTTCTCAAGCCAAAACTTTAACTTTTCTTTATCTAAAAAAAAAATTTTCCATCATTACTTAAGTTTATCATGTTTGGTTTAGATGGAATAAACCAAAGGGTTATAATATATACTACAAATTAAAACTCATCAAAAGAACAAATAAATCTTGAAAAAAGAAAAATTAGTCATGAAATTTTTAACTTTCTAAAAAAGTTTCATATTTACAAAATTAAAAATAATTTTCTTACTTCAAATTCAACCTATATAACAATTCATATCCTATTAATGCTAGCTATTGAAAATACATCTTACAGTAAATTTAATTTATTGGCAATAGTAGATACTAACAGCACAAATTGATTTGTAAAACTCCAATATTCTTAAGTTATATATGAATTGTATAATTAGTGATTACAATTTCATATATGTTTTATTATTAATTGCCATGTGTGGTTTAGTGCAATGGTAGAATATCTTATTCTGTAATGTGGAGTCCTAGGATTGATTCTGGTGCTTGCACTGTCAGGATTTGAACTTCTTATAAACTCTCCAGCAATAAAGCCATTTGAACTTTTTTTTTTACACTATTTATTAAAAGCAATATATTTCTAATATAAAGCATCATAATTAAATGTATTGAAAGTAGAACTCCTTGCATGGCTTACTAATTAGAATCATTGTGAATAATAGAGAAGTTTTGAAAATAATTAAGAAACATGATAGCTTTAATTATAGAAATGAAACTTTTAATTATATGGATTGATGACCAAGCAAGTAATAATGTTCAAGTGACACCTTATACACTAGATTGGATGGGTTCAGTTTTAATTCTTTGTTACCTGGTTACATCATAGCTGAAATTTTATTTAGATTATTACACAGAAAAAATTCTGCTATATCTCAGTGTTTGCACAAACACACATTCCTAAAAAAGATTCAGAATTAAAAAATGTTTTACATTACGTATTAGTCATATCTCTGTTTCTGGTTAAACTTAAATTTTTTTGAAGTTCTTGGCTTGATTATATACAGCTTGTAGTTCCTATGACATGCAAATTGTCCTGTGATTACTATTAAAAAAAAATCATTTAATATAAGATTATGAGTGTAAAGGTAATTGAATGCTTATTTATCTGGTCTAAGGCATTTAAATAAATCTAATAAAAGAATTATGACTGGCATGCCAAAATAGAGTAATATTTTAATTGGTTTAAAATTTATTTTTTAATTATAATTACCATTAAAAATTGGTGTATTTTCTCTTTTGAAATAAAGATATTGTGAAATTAGAATCTTATTTTTCATTTCAATTAAATTCCCATCTTTTCTGAGAATCTTTGATAGAGTCAGTAAACTTATGTCAAGCCTAAGTGTGGCATTTAACATCAATCCAAGATTATTTAATAGTTAACACAAAAATATTAATTTTATTTGCTGCTAGAAATAATGGTACCCTCAAACTTGTCAAGGCTGATTCTTTAGAATGAAGCAATTTCTTTTACCTATTTTAACTTATCGGCTAATTTCATTATTGTGAGTCATTACTTTATTTCATAATCTTAATTTGAAAATAATTTGACTAGCATAATCTTTATATTAGAAGTACAAATCAACTAATAACACTGCCTTCAATTCTGAATTTATTTACAAAAAAATAAATCATATTTGGTTCAGATTTTTACTCTCTTTTTTTCATGTATGCAACACATATTTCTTTAATTAAAATCCACTGCAAATTTTTTCATTTCTGTTTTCTCATCTTTTCTTTTACCTGAATATTTTTTAAATAATTATTTGTATTTCAACTAAAAATATATCACTATACTATTCCTAAATCAATTTTCAATGAAAACATAATTTATCACATAAATGTGTTTCACTTATAAATTATTTCCATAGATCATGAACAATGAATGTAATTATTACTACCATACCATTTAACCAGCAAAAATTAAAATACCCCAAGCCAAACTTTCTATATTCTCTTTAGTTATACAACATAGTTCTATTCATATCATTATTTACTCCAAGAATTTCTTAATATTAAATATAAATCTTTAATTTTATCAATGTTAGAATATAAAAAGATCATTTTACCCTAACATTTACTAATTTCTTGCTTCTTACTTAACTTCTAATTTTACTTTGAAATATAATTGCTTCAATAGCATTTGTATATTTTATTTCTGAATATAAAATTCTATAATTTCCTATTATTAAGTAATATAGTTAAAATAATTTGTTCATTTCAATCATACTTATTTTTTCTTTGAATAGATTGCATAATTAAAATTGCCATATTGGCAATTTGCCAAATGCTTTTTTGGTGTAGTAATGATTAATTATATGATGATTTCCATCATCTGAAAGTCAAAGAAGTTCAAATCCTTACAATAAATAATTTTTGATCATAAAGACTTATAATGTTTTTAAGAAACTGCTTTAATTAGAAAATTAATTATTTAATCATAATAAAATCAAAATCACTATAAATTTCATTTTACATCAGTTGTTTAAAACTATTTCCATAATAAAGCAATAAATACTATTTTCTTAATTTTCAAGTTCTTTGATATACTACAACTGTCAAAGCTTCTCATCTCTAGTTTGGTGGCAGATAACTAATGTTTTATTGATGCTCTGGACAACATTATAAAAGTGTTCATAAAATTTCAATTAAATTTAAGTTTGTTTGTTTGTTTTTGTACAATTTCAAATAAGAAAACATAAATATTATAATTAATTGCTTAAGAGTTATGTGACAGTCAAGTACAATTTCAACATAAATATTATGATTAATTGCTTAAAAGATCATATAACATTCAAATACCAAAATACCAAGATGAGTATAACAATGCTAGTCAATTGATTAAACAGATTTTTTTTTAAGTTACTCAAGTAATAACTTATAGCTCCTCAGTTCCCCGTTGAGTACTGCATTAAACCATATAGAATTTAAACAACTGAAAAAATATAAAACTTTCCTAAAATACATTCAACAGCTTCTTTGGTTGTATAGAAATAAGGTTCATAGTCCCTTTGAATTCTTGTTGTTACTATATATGTGTAAATCATTAGTAACTTTCACATAAATTTTATTATTCACTTATGTTTTGTGATTCACTGTTGCCATCTTGACTTTATTGACTGTTCTAGAAAGTAAAAAAATATATATATTGAATTACTACTGATTTTAAAGAATCTTTATTAATCATGATTGATTTAACCTGTGATATACATTTGTACAACAGACAATTATTGTAAAAAAAATGTACAGATTTAATTAAGTATATCTACAATAGATTCTTAAGTGTTATTTTAAAAATACATATACTGTATATATATATATACAGGAATAATTATGTATGTGTATAAAGTATCCATATTTAAATCACTAAGTAAAAAAAATTAGTCTATATAAAAAAATATTAAGTAATGCAGTTTAAATTATTAGCAAACGCTTGAGATTAGTCTCCAAGTTATTGTGCAAAATACATATGTAACCATATGTGTGTATGTTTAAAATTAAAAAATCAGATATATTAATCTTTAATTGAGATTTAAAGATTATATCTGTGCTAGAGATAATCTCTAGTTTAGAAAATGATTAGTAATAATCATTATTGTATTTATCTGAGGTGGGTGGTGACAAAGTTGTGAGTGGAGTGAGTCTGACAATGGTAAATAAAAATGTAACAATATTTAAACTACAAATAAAATTAAGTCTCAGTATTATACAAATAAGTTTGCCAATGGTAAATAAAAATGTAATAATATTTAAACTACAAATAAAATTAAGTATCAGTATTATATAAATACAATCAGGAAAAATCAATTCAAAAGATAAGTTTTTTTCTGTATTGCAAGTAGTATTTGCAGAGATTTTAAAAATAACATCAATTCATTGTCTAAATTATATATAGGCAATAAGGCCGCCTCCATTACGAAAGCACGTGGAGAATCGACTGCAACATACATTAGCATTACTAAATCAATAGCGAAGATGAGCGATCCCATTACTGGCACCAAATATTTAATGAAAAAGAAGCAAAACAATGCACCTAGATTCCATAAAACTATGTTGAATGACATCGCAAATCTTAACCTTGGCATGGATATGTCAGAAAATAATGTAGGCCCAACTATGTTATGGACAGACGAAATGTTGGAAAATATTTTGATCAAATTTAATTTGATATCTCCTGTAAATGTTTTTTCACTGGTCAATGAATCATATTAGCTGTTATAAATATTACCTGCTCTCTATATAGTTTTCCAAAGGAACTATTGTATGAAACACTTACTTCAAACAACTAATGGGATAGCGTTTTGCAAATAGCAGACCATCCCAAGCATCATTACCTCGTCTTAGAATTTTTTGATACCAAACAAAGAAATCAATTTAAAAGGCAAATAACAACATTGGGTAAGCACATATTAATCATAGTAAATGAGCATAGACAAAGCATGATTACTGGAGTGCTCAAAAATGTATACCTAAATGACACTGTGATTTTAAAAAAGCTTATGGATCCATTTGGTAATGTCATTAATCGGCAACCAGTATATCACAAAGATACTCCAATATCTATTGTTGGAAACAGAGTTCAGCTGCAAAACAGCATTGATCCGCTAAGCATACCCCCGCAAGTTACACATCAAGAGGCTATGCTGTTAATATTCATTCAAGGAATCAAGCCTGTTTCCAATACAGCCTCTGCAGTCATCTGGCAGTCAATTGTGATAATGTGTGGTGACATTGTAATGCAATAAACATACCATCATATAGTTATACAAAGAAAAAAGTTCAAAAGAATAATACCTACATGGAATCTAATACACAAACTGACTTGGAACACAATTTTGATGGGAAAAAATAATGAACAAAATGTCCATTCAACAAATAATTTGATAGCAAATATAATGAACAAAACATCATCAGAAGTACTCAACATTTTAACATCATGTACGCTGCAACTATACCATAACACATGTGATGCTACAAACAATAGAAAGCCTGGTCAACTGGGAAAAAACTATGCAAGAAATATACCAAGCAAATCATAAGACATCAGTGAGGATGAAGAGTCATTATCAATGCTAGAACAATTTAAAGCAGAAAAGAAAACAGATAATCAAATCAAAGCAGAGCCTGCTGACTTCTCAAAAGACAACAATGCACATTTTGGGAAAAGTAAGTATATTTCACTATACTAAACAAAATGATATAGATACTAACATTAGAGAGCACCAATCACACACACAACAGAAATATAACACATCTACACATAATGACACTTGTTCTATCTAGTTGATATATAATTTTAGCAGGTTCTGAATATAATATTAAAAGGGGCATGCCAGGTAGAGTAAATAATAATATACGTAATGAACTAAAAGTGTACATAACATTAGGGTTTGAATGTTGTGGCAAAAAATTATCAGCTAATTAAATGGTTAGATATAGTGCAACCACAAATAATAGGATTACTAGAAACAAAGAACTATAGTGGATCACAAACTGATCCTTCTAACTACTTGAACAGACTTGGATTCTCAGCATTCTCTAAGCTTACACCTGCACCGTCAAGCAGGGCCAGGAGTCATTTAACTCATTCAAAATTATATTTACAGATGAGTATGCAATAATGCTCACAATATAACATAAAACAATAAGTTTAAATGTAGTGCTTGTTTATATGCCCCCTAACCAGAACACTATTACCAGAATTATTCAAAACATAAATTTATTATTTGCTACTTCCTCATAACCACTCATGCTGATGGTAGACTTTAACATGTTATATTCTATATTTATTAATAAAGGGTTGCAACCACATTAATAGTTCACTTATGAGTGGTGAAGAATTTCTGCCAAGCAGTTATGTTTCATTCAACAATGGCAGATACTCATCACTTATAGATCTAGTATTTTACTCGCTTTAACACACCCTAAAAATTCAGCTAGTTCCCTCTCCTCTCTCAGGCAGCAATAATGGCCATTCTTGATGTAAATTATACATATCATGCAACAAAGAACAATAAGAATCCTATTAAGTACAAGAACAACAGAATTTTTTATTCTCAGAAATATACACTTTATTAGGTAAACTAAACAGCTTAGAAATGGATCCAGCACAAAAATGGATAGCATACACACAAATAATATCATCTATTATAAATTATATCACAAGAACCATTGCACCACTAACAAACTCTTAGCTGTTGTTGATGAATTACATAAAAGGATAATACATAGTACCCTAATTACAGTAAATAATCATCTATTAATTAAACTAAAAAAATCTCACAAATCCACATGTGATATATTAAAAGAATACATTACTACAAAAAATGTTTTCATCATACAAACACATATCTGATCCAGACAATATATTTGAAGGACCCTAGGCCAAACACCTGCAACAAAAGTTCCTTCAGCATTAGTGACTGGAGATATGTTTGTCACAGGTGATAATATGCTAACAACAGTATACAATCACTTGAAGTAAATACTTCAAAATGATTCAAACCATCTTTTAGACAATTTGGAATGCCGGATGATACAGAAATATTCAACCTAAAGATTTTATACAAAGTTTGAAAATGCGATTCATGCCATCCAGGACCACTGGGTACACCAAAATTTGTTTTTGCCCACTTAAGCCAGTTCGCTTCTAATTATCTTGCAGATACAGCTAACTTTCTTACAAAAAGGATATATCATATTCATGATATATATCCTGTAGCAATCATTCCATTTATGAAGAAACAAACTTTGCTCGATACAATGCAAAACATAAGGCCAATATCTATGAGCCCATTGAGTATTAAAGTACTCAAAACAATAAAAACAAAATTGAACCACACCTTATACTTTTATCGCAGGCACAATTTGCTAAAAAAGACTAATCAACAGATCAAGCAGCTTTTGTATTCGAAACTGTCACAATGCAAAATGCAAAAAAATACAGCCAATAGCAGTCAACTGGATATAAGGAGTGTTTTTCTTCCAGCACCAATTGATATACTCATAAAAACATTAGAAAAAAAAAATACCAAAATCAATATTATATTTCCTCACAAACTTGCTAATAAATAGAGAAATATACATAACTTTAAATGGGAAAATATCTCTTTTAATCTACATCAAAGGGTCTCCATTTAATGCATTGCTATTCACTGAGTGTAGTAGCCTACAATACACTCGATCATATATTACAAAAATTTATCAGGAAAAGAATGACACTTTAAGTTCAATTATTTGCAGAAATAAGTATAACATTTATAGCATATGCATTATGGTACACTTATCTTTACAGTAGTAATGCAAAAAAATTTAACACACTTAAAAACAAATTAGCACAATAAATCAAAGAAATAAAAAAATGACCTTTTTTGCAGACAGTGGGTCAATTGTCCATCAGTGCTCTAACCTCTAGTGAGATATATTTTCTGTTTCCTAATTTATTGTAAATGTTTTTAATAACAGTTTAATTCACTCAATGCTATTGAAAATATTTAGTGTGATATTCTTCTTTGATTAGTTCTGAATTATTTTTTCTTCTTTTAAACTGAAATATCTGTATATGTATAATGTTTTGTCCCTTTAAACTGAAATATCTTCTTTGAATAAAGTTCCTTCTAAAACTAAATTATTTAAATTATTAACTCTGAAACTAGAGGATTAAAAAACACATTAACCCAATTCAATTACCTAAATTAAAAATGTAGCAAACTAATAAAAGTTAATCTGATTAGTGAACTGGAAAAACAGCAGAGAACAATAAAGGAAAAACTAATATTTTTAAAAGGTAAAAAATAACACTCTCTAGATATCTGACTGGAATTTACTGATAGCTGAAATAACT
The DNA here is from genome assembly GCA_028023455.1 of Epiperipatus broadwayi. Lineage (NCBI taxonomy): Eukaryota > Metazoa > Onychophora > Udeonychophora > Euonychophora > Peripatidae > Epiperipatus > Epiperipatus broadwayi. The sequence continues at coordinate 2,803,628 of JAQFVV010012497.1, forward strand.
GGAAAAAGATTGAAGTATTAAAAAAGTTTATTTAAACAAGTATTCCCAGAGAATCCCACCTTCATAGCATAAAGTGAGCCTAGGGCTTTTTTTAACAGGTCATCTAGATTTTAATTTCTGTAATCCTCTAAAATTATTAAGACATATGGTATGAATTAAATATATGACGTTTTATATAAATTTCTTGTATAATATGTTTATAAAAAGAGACCACCTGTGTATGTATTTACAAAAATTTGAAAGGTTTTTTAAACAATCAAGTTTGTCAATAATTTTAAAATACACATGCCATAACCTCTCAAAACAATTATCTCACAAATTGATTTTTTTCCAACAACAGTAATTACATATTTATATCTAATCTTATACTAATTATTTCATGCCAATTCACTGAATATATTGGACAAATTAACCACAATAAGAATATAAATAAATAGACACATACTTTTTGTGCATGTCTACTTTCAAATATATAAGCGCAATGTTATTAATCTAGTCCCCTTAGTTGTTTACTCTTTTTCTGGATTAATATTTTTTCATATTCAAAATAATTGCTCTACCATAATAGCAAAACAAATTGTAAAAGCTTAAAAAGTATTGCTGCATAATACCTATAAAAAGAATGTTGCTACTATATGAATATTTAAAATACTTTATGTAGAACAGCTCTGTGGATTTTGACACCTCATATAATTTTTCTAACTTCAAGTAAGAATTCAATACCCCTTAGATGTTTATATTAATTTTCTTTTCTAAAGTATACACTTATAAGATGACATATTTAATTAAAGAAACAACCTGTATAGTTTGGTGTAGTAATAGAGTGAGACTTTTGAAGCTCAAGTCCATGAATCACGGTCCAGATCTACTTATTCGGTACTTATGTATTAGTCCTCTGACACAGCACATATTAGACCTGTGGCACATTTTCACAACCACAATGAATGTGTCATTGCAATTAGATCAAATAATTCCAGTTAAATTCTGGTATTTTGTTATCTGATGTCGCAGCAGAATGTGGTTTCCCAAGTATTTCTCAATATTTCTGATTGTATCTTCAATCTTTATCTTATATTCTGTTTTTTTATATTTCACCAGTTATTGTCAAGATTTCATTATGGCAGCAGCTTTCTGCAATCATGTAGTCATTTCGGAGGGAAACAATGTAAAATTTTAACATCACATCTCCATCTTGTCCAGAAAAATTAATTAACATATTATTTGGACAGTAAGTAACATGTATGTATATTTTATGTTTTCATGAATAATATTTTAGAAATTTTGATAGTTTAATTATATTTTTCCATATAAATTTTGTATATATTTATTGAAAATGCCTCAAGTATTTATTCTTTTTTTTTTAATTATATATCACAGAATTTAATAAAAGTTACTTTTTTATATATTTCGGAGGGAAATCGTTTTTCTTTTTTTTTAAACTTTTTTTTAAAAATACATATATCTATTACCGACCAAATTCTGATCATGTGATACTTTGCACTATCATGCAGTCATTTTAGATAGAAGTCAAATCTCCAACATGTCCTGAAAATTTAATTAACGTATTATTTATTGCAACAATTCCTGATATATATTGCGTAGTAAGTAACATATGTGGCTGCAGAAAGGAGTTTGCTATTGACTGAAAGAAGACACTTTGATTCCTCTAGGAAGTCTTAAAGGTACCGAGGAGGACAAATTCCTAATGTCCACTCCATACGTTCTTGTTGCAGCAGTTATTACTATGTGAATATTCATATAGTATACGAACATGGATGGGATGCTCACCAACACGCATTAGCCAGTGTGATGAGTTTATTGGCTTTTTACCTCTGAGTTTAAGATCAAAAAATACCATGGTCTTTCTTCTCAGTTGCCTGATAAGGGAGAATAAATGTTTGTGTAAATGATATTTTTTCCAATATACACAATTATGACAGACAAAAATAAATCATGGTCCTTATTTCCAGGAGGCTGTAAAGTCACCAACCAAGACAGCGATTGGTGGCGAAGGCGGAGAGTGCTAAAAATCCCGTTTGCGGACCCAGGCTGCCAATTGATGACGACTTTTCATTTAGGTACTTATAACTGCAGATCACTTTCAAGTGAAGGAAGATTGCAAGAATTAGAAAAAGAACTGTCTTATATTAAATGGGACATTATTGGACTTTGTGAAGTTAGAAGAAAAGGTGAAGAGAAGATTTAAAAAGTGGACATGTACTCTATTATAAAGGTACAAATATTGGAAATACAAGTGGAGTAGGATTCATTATAAATACAAAGTGAAAGAACAACATTGTGAAGATTGATGGTGTATCAGTCAGAGTGGCAAGATTAGTTATACAACTTAATAGCAGATACCAAATGCAGATAATTCAGGTTTATGCCCCAACAAGTTCTCATAGTGATGAAGTAGCAAAATATTTTTATATGGATGTACAAAAGGCTTTTGATCAGAGTAAACAACACTTCAAAATGGTTTTATGGGAGACTTTAATACTAGAATTGGTAAACAAATAAAAGATGAAAGTATTGTAGGTAATTTTGGTTATGGTAATAGAAAAGAGAGATCATAGACTTGTGGAGTTTGCGGAAAAAGAAAAATTTTATATTAGGAATTCTTTTTTTTTTTTTTTTGAGAAAAATGTTAAAAGGAAATGGACACGGAAGCATCCAAATTAAGGTACAGCAGAATTGGATTATATTTTGACTAACAGAAAATACATATTTCAAGATTGTAATGTTCTTAATAAATTTAACACAGGAACAATCATCAATTAGTAAGATATAAGATACGTATTAATGCAAAACTAGAAAGACAAAAATTATTAAGAAAAACAATATTTACAGTTGATATTCCTAATCTTCAGAAACATTCTAATGAATATAAATTAGAACTTACAAATCGGTTTCAAGTATTAGTAGATTTTGATAATGATTCAGATTTGAATGAAATTAATATGAAAATAACTGATACACTTTTAAAAACTGCACCAAAGATAGCTGGTAGAAAAAAGCAGCAATTAACCAATAAATTTTCTACTGAGACTAGAGAATTTATGAAGAAAAGAAGAAATATGAAGATATGCAAAAATGATGCATTAAAAAGGATTGAATATCTTGAATTTTGTAAAATGGTGCAGAAAAGAGTTGAATATGATATAAGAAAGTATAACTGTAAATTAGCAAGAAAAGCTGTAGAAGAGAATAAAAGTCTCAAGAATGTAAAACAACATTTTGGTATTAATAAAAAGTTTATATCTACCAGTAAGAAAAAAAGATGGAATTATTACTAAAAAAAGAGATGATATAAAATATGTAGAAGACTTTTATCAAGAATTATATAGTAATAAGAAATAAGTACCTCCTATATCTACTACATCTTTCGAATTGCCCAGAATTTTAAATGAAGAAGTGAGACATGCAATTAAATGTATGAAGAAAGGAAAGGCTCCAGGTAATGATGGAATTATAATTGATATAGTAAAAGAAGCAGGTGAAGAAATAGAAATTTTTTTTAGCAAAGTTATATGCTAAACATCTAAATTATAAAGAAGTACCAGATGATTGGAAGAATGCAGTATTAATATTAATATTTAAAAAAAGTGATAAAGAAGATATTAGAAATTAGAGACCTACCGGTCTTTTATCAGTTTTATGCAAAATTTTTACCAAAATAATTACAACTTCCACCAATCAAGAGAACAAGCAGGATTTAAAAGTGATTTTAGAGAAGTTATAGAAAGGACAAATGAATATGAGTTGCCATTATGATTCGAATTTGTAGATTATGAAAAGGCATTTATTTCTATAAACATTTCTTCAGAGATTAGAGCATTAGATCATCAAGATATAGATCCAGGATATTGTCATATTTTAAAGAATGTTTATAAAAATGAAACAGAGTGATAGTAAATGGAGATTATTTATGTCATTTAGATTTGCAGATGATGTGGTTGTTTTTGCAAATAATGCTTTAGAGCTGCAGGAAATGTTGCAAGAGTTATCAGATAAAAGTAGGAAAGCAGGACTAAAGATAAATGTTAAAAAGATAAAAGTAATGTTTAATAGATTTTCTCAAAATATGAAAATAAAGATTAATTATGATGAGTTAGAAGAAGTTAACAATTACAAATACCTTGGTCAGATTATTAATACTGATGGAAACATAATGGATGAAATTAATCATAGAATTAAACTTGTTTGAAGTGCGTTTGGTAGAAATAACTTGATATTAAAAGGAAATATGCCTATGTGTTTGAAAAGAAAGGTTTTTAATAAATGTGTTTTACCAGTTCTTACTTATGGATCTGAGACTTGGACATTTAATAGAAGAGCAATACAGAGACTTCAGACCACTCAAAGAAGTATAGAGAGATGCATGTTGGGAGTAACAAGAAGAGATCGAAAATGCTATATATGGTTAAGAGAACAAACAAGTGTTACTGACCTCATTGAAAAAATTAAAAGATTGAAGTGGGGTTGGGCTGGACATATTGCTAAGAGATGATAGTATATAGACAATTGAAATCTTAAACTGGATTCTAAAAGATTGTAAAAGACCCAGAAAGAGATCACATGTGACATGGATGGATGAAATAAGAAAGTTTGCAGGGATGATGTGGAGAAGAGAAGCTAAAGATCGGAGAAGATGGATTGAACTTCAAGAGACCATCCTGCAGTGGATTGATAATGATGATGATGAAATAACATATGTACATATTTAATGTTTTCATGAGTAATATTTTAGAAATTCTGGTAATTTAATACTTTTCCATGTAAATAAATTTTGAGTCTTTTTATTGAAAATATGGCATCTATTTCATTCTTTTTTTTAATTATATATCACAGAATTGCTTAAAAATTAGCCTATTAATATCTATTAAAGACATAGTGGCACATTCAAAAATTGTTGAAATTTACCGTTTTTATGGCTTTTTGCTTAATGGCATCTTATATTAATTGCTTACTAACAGTTTTTTGCTTAATGGCATCTTGTATTAATTGCTTTAAAATGGTTTTTAGTTTGTAATATATTTATGGTAAAATATATTAAAAAATTGTTGAAATTTACCAATTTTACAGTTTTTTGCTTAATGGCATCTCGTATTAATTGTTGAAAAATGATTTTTAGTTTGTAATATATTTATTGTAAAATATGTTTAAAAATTGTTGAAATTTACAGATTTTATGGCTTTTTGCTTGAGGTGTCTCATATTAATTGCTTAAAAATGGGTTTTAGTTTGTAATAGATTTATAGTAAAATATGTTCGAAAATTGTTGAAATTTACTGAATTTTATGGCATTTTGCTTAATGGCGTCTCATATTAATTGTTTAAAAATGTTTTTTAGTTTGTAATATATTTGTGGTAAAATATGTTCGAAAATTGTTGAAATTTACCGATTTTATGACTTTTTGTTCAACGTCGTCTCGTATTAATTGTTTAAAAATGGGTTTTACTTTGTAATAGATTTATGGTAAAATACATTCAAAAATTCTTTGAAATTTACTGATTTTATGGTTTTTTTGTTTAATGGCATCTCGTATTAATTGCTTTAAAATGGTTTTTAGTTTGTAATACTTATTGAAAATGCATTTAAAAATTGTTGAAATTTACCTAATTTATGGCATTTTGCTTAATGGCGTCTCATATTAATTGCTTAAAAATGGGTTTTACTCTGTAATATATTTATGGTAAAATACGTTCGAAAATTGTTGAAATTTTCTGAATTTTACAGCTGTTTCCATAATGGCATCTCGTAGTAATGGCTTAAGAATGGTTTTTGGTTTGTAAAGTATTTATGGTAAAATACGTTCCAAAAGTGTTGAAATTTACCAAATTTTAGGGCTTTTTGCTTAATGGCATCTCGAATTAATTGCTTAAAAATGATTTTTAGTTTGTATTAGACCTGTGACATGGAGCACTTATTAGACCTGCTGTGACTTTTCACATTCATATCAATCTGCCAATAACTTTGTAAATCTTGGGAAAATATACACAAAAGATTCGTATACACGTTATTTCTATAAATTTTTGCGAAAATATCATGTATATAATCTACATACACGTTATTTTGGTCAGATCACAAGTTTAAAAAGTTATCAGCGGAATGATATGCATGTGAAAAGTCGCAGCAGGTCTAATACGTGCTCCGTGTCACAGGACTATTACAAGCTAAAAACAAATTTCTTATAAAATCCTGGTTAATAAACCATTTGGCTATTTCTATTTTAAAAAATACATTGTTTATTACTAAGTAATAATAATTAAAATATTTATTTGAAAATTATAAAAGTGATTATGAAAATATTTCCATGATTTGAATTGATAATGACAAGTATATGTATTTAATAGCATTAGTGGTATTTGTCCTGTGTTAGAATTCATAGTTTACTATATTTTTGTATATTGTGGTGGTAACACAATGGCCAAATTTTCATTATTGGGATCAATAAATACAACTGTGCTAACATTTTTTAATGATTTTTACCTCTTAAAAAAATTCACTTCATTAGAAATGTAATGAGATTAATCAACCTCTTTCTTCTCTTTAAAATCCATAAGTTTAGTCCAGTGATTATCAACAAACTTTTAAATACAAATTAATGAATTGATTTCCAGCTGAAAAAAGTAAAAAAAAAAAATTCAATTTAATCATTTGAATTAAGCTGTTATATTTAGCTTGTCACTTGTCCCTTGACATTACTCTCTGAAACAATTGTCTAAGTATGTAAAAAGTAAATAAATTTTCTTTTTATGTTGCTGTTTTTCAAGACAATAATTTATAAATGATAATTCATACAAATATTTTTTCTACTGTTCATTATATTTACTATTTTGATGAATAATTTTCAAAAAATTGAAGTAATTTCTGAATGACTAAAATATTTGAATTATTTAAAATATATATTTAGAGAGAAAATATGTGTTAAAGAAACTAAAATCTTTTTTTAAAATTAATAATTAAGTATAAACTTATTTATAAAATTGCTATTTTGTATAAATAATGAAGTGGTCAAAGATATGATTACAGTGTCTGTTGTAAAAAATATCCTTAAATCAAAATAAAAACTAACATTTTATTTATATTCTTTAAGAAAAATCATTAAAGTTAAATAAAATAAATAAATTTCAAAAGAATTAATTTTTTTCATCATAGAATTTTATAACATATCATTTCCTGCTACAACTTAAATTAAAAGAAATACAAAATTCTGTTTAACAGTAAGTAAATTTTTAAAATCCAGTGAAATAATTTCAAAGAATATACAATTTTCACTCATTATCTAACAATGTATATAATATCTTTTTCTATTTATAATATGCATTCACAGAAAAGAAAAACAAATTAATTGTTAATTGAAATGTGAATGTGATTTCTCTTTGAGATCTTAAATAAACAAATTTTGAGGCAAATTCCTTGGGTTCATTTTATATGTTCTCACAAGTGCAACTGTTATTATAGTGTGATTACTCATTTGGTAAATGCATATGGATGGCTGTTTATTGATATAAATCACCTAGCATGGGAATTTAAAGGATTTTACCTCTGAATTAAAAGAATATTATAATTTATCTTCTCGTATGCTAAATATTTTTTAACCAAGATATACAGTGAATATTTTTGAAGGCAGAATGAATATGCAAATGTATAATGTGGATAATCATTTTCTTTTTTATATATATTATCAATCACAACAAACAAAATTTATGAACTATAAAATCATCAACAAAGTCAATTGATCGTGACTGAAGTCAGAATGTGTTTAGAATCCATCTTAGATTTAGGCTGCAATTCAATGATGAACTTTTATTTAATATTAAATGGAATATTTTCTTAAGTTAAAAAAAAATAATGAAAAGTAGACACGAACAAATATTGAAGCAAAAGTGGAATAAGAATCATTATACATAAAAAATAAAAGATCAGCATTGTAGAGATTGATAATAGCTCTTTAACTTAATAGAAAATCCCAAAAACAAACAATTCAAGACTTGTGTACTTAATAGATTCAATACAAAATGCCTATCTATAATAAAATGTAAGATATGGGTTAAACTAGAAAGGCAAAAGCTATTAAAAAATTTCAATTTAAACCAGAACTTACAAATCATTAAAATATTATTGGACTTTGATGAAGACTTGAAGGAATTCAATAATATAACTGATAGCCCAATTAAAATCAGTTATAAAGACAATAGTGCCAAAAAGCAGCAATTTATTGGTAAATTTTCAACTGACAAGTAATGTATAAAGAAAATATATATGGTCTATATAAATTTACAAATAAATTGTTTAAAAGAATCAAATATCTGGTATTTTATAAAATGGTATATAGGGACAATATTACTATGAATTGGTAAGAAAAGCTATAGAAGAAAATGAGTTTTAAAAGTATAAATCAACATTTTAATATTTGAAATTATAGTTGGTTCAACAAGAGAAAAAAAAAATGGCAGTATTACTGAAGAAAGGGATGGCATCATGAAATAACAAAGCATATGATTAAATTTATGAAGAGTGGAAAAACTCCACAAAATGATGTAATTATAATCCATATATTAAAAAAAAAACGGTGAAAAAATAGAAAAATTGTTAGTAAACCTGTATATCAAGTAAAAGTTTAAAAATTATTTAAAAAATTATCAATATCATTATTGCATGGTTCCAACTATCTATCTTTAATATTTAGACATTTAGTATATAGTTTTGCCAATAATTTCTCTATTTTTACTCCTGTTTCTTTTAAGATATTAATAGTAATTTCATCATTTGCTAAAACTTTTCCATTCTTCATAGTCTCAGTTGCATGCTTGATCACTTTGTGATATTAAATCTCTTTTTTAGTAATATTGACATCAAGATATTAAAAATTCTCTCTTTTATACAAGATCTTTACAACTTGTCAAAATAAAAAACCTTGAATTTAAACCAGCCAAAAGAATTTTTTGATTTAAAAGTGATTTTAGCAATGTATATCATAATTAAATTTTTAAAAAAATTATAGAAAGGACTGCCAATAAAAATTTTATTCCCATTGTATTTAAAGTTCTGAAACATCTAGGACCAAAATGATGTCAATTTGTGTAAGTATATTTTTATCAAAATGCAACAGCAATACTGGATTACATAGTAATACTAAATTAATAAAGATGCAAAATGGGATGATTTTACCACAATTTTATAAGGATCATTTAGCAGATTAAAATGGAAAGACAAGGTCATAAACAGAGATTTTACAGATGATATGGTTGTTTATGTAGATGAGAGCAAAAGAAATAGGACTAAAAATAAAAATTAAAAAGATTAAATGACTTTGAAAAAAAAAAAGAGGAAAATATAAAGATTGATAGTAGTGAATTAAACACCAATTAACAACTTTGAATTTCTTGATCAGACTATTAATACAGATGGAAACATAATGGATATAATAATCATAGAATTAATTTGCACAAATGCTTTTGCTAGAAATAATAAAAAAGGAAATATATGCTTTTGTGTTTGAAAAGTTTTTAACAATATATTTTCTATTAGTTCTTGCATGTGGATTTGAAAATAGGATGCTTAACAGAAGAGTAATACTGATGCTTCAGATCATACAACAAAGTTTACAGATTTATGCTGGAATTAAGTAATAGAAATCAAAACTGAAATATATGGGGAAAAAATACTCATATCAATAACAAAAGTAAGAGCTGAAATAGAACTCTGTCTAGTTATGCTAAAATATAATAAGAAGAGGAGGAGGAGGAAAATTTTAAATTAGATCTCAAAAAAAGTTGTAAAAAAAATTAAAAAGGATCATATGTAAGATGAATATATAAGAAAGTTTACTAGAGTGATATGAAGAAAAAAGGTATGAATTAGTGAAAATAAGATGCGCATCCTGCAGCGGATCAATAATGATTGATAAGAATGACAGAAAACCATTTCTCAAATCCTAATCCATTCTTATAAAATAACACTTTTTTTGGATCTTATTTATATTTCGAATTAGCTTTAATCCTCATTTATTTCCACAAAGTATATATGAAAAAGATTATATTTCAAACAGTATTAAAATATAAATTTAGTTTATAACTGTTTATCAGTTAGAACATTGAATTTAATAGTCTTGATGGTAACAATACTATATTATTTTAGTTTATTAATGTATCTACAAACTTCACTAGAATCCTTGCCCTGTATGTTTTAATGCAACAATAGAGTGAATAGCTCAATAGCTAAAGATCTCTGAATGAAAGCTCAATTCTAATCAACTTCAATACTGAGATTGATCCAAATAAAAATCATTTAATATTCTTAGTCTATAATGAAAAGCCAAAATTAAATTAACAGAAAAGTTATAATTGAAATGAAGATAATGGTGTATATAATTATATCTATGCTTACAAATATTTATAATTCACATTCTTTAGCCTGGATAAAAATCATCTGGAAATGCATTTACATTCTATAAGCCAAACAAAAGTAGAGATATTCATGTATTTAAAAGATTAAATAAGAGATGCATTTTGTATCTTCTTAGATGATGAAATTATTAATGGGTACTAGCAAGTATGATTAATGACTACTCTAGTAGTATGTACTCATATATTTCTCTTCATTGCATTAGTCCATCAAGCTGCCTCATGAATATGAACATAAATACTTTCTATTTATTTTAGATGTATTAAAAATTTCATAAATCAGTTTGTTAAAGTGACCTATCCTAACAAATAGATAGATAACATACTGGGATATATAAACCATGATATTCTCATCCTCCAAATAAGCAACAGGTTTGGAAACTAAGTAATGGATAAAATATGTATAATATTTTAAATAAAGCTAAGAAAAATTGTATGTAATTTTACAGAAATAAAACTGACAAAAAAACAAATAAAATCTAATGTATCTGACTAACTTGATATTAATCTTTAAATTCACAAACTGCAAATTTGTTTTTCTTTTGAAATAATCAAACAACTAAAGGGAAAAAAAGCTTATAAATAAAACAATATTATGTATGTTGAGATTGTATGACGAAGGTAATTAACATTTCTTTTACTATATAAAATGAACCTCATTCAACATATCATATCTATAAAGACAATAACATGCTTAGTATCTGGCAATATCTATATGCTTATCTTTGTACATATATTAGCATTCATTCACTCATTACATAATATTTAAATTATTGAAGATATAGTTGCATTTTTATAACAGTTTTAGCAGATTAATGTTACTTTCGCATGATATTATGAGCAGATGAATTCGCATACCACAACTTTAACTAACATATTAGGAAGTTCTTGTCCTCCTAGTTTCATAATATATTGATAAATAAATTGATGAATCTGAGCATAATGAAGTATATTTATGGCTATTAATTATTTTATGTTAAGCTACTAGGAAGATTATTTATTAAGACCCATCTTGATATTATTAATTTTTTATATATATAATGTTCAGCCTAATATAAAAAAATTATCAATACAATCAAATGATATATTAGATGGATATCTTCACTTAATCTTTGTAAAAGGCTCATCATTTAATCAATAGTTCAAAAAAAATATTCTTTATTGAAAGCTACAAATCTTGTCAAGGGGAGAATAAAACTAAATTTCAAAGATTTATTTTTATATACAGATATATTTTTTTAAATTTTAATGTGAAAATGTACACAATACATTATGTTATGTGACTAATTAATAATTATTATTTTTACTTTACAATTCATATATGTCAGCATTATAAACACTGGAAAATACTCTTACTTGAGTAATTTACTAGTTTCACCTTTCCATATCATGGTACTAATATATTTGATAATTCTTTATTAAAAACTTATCCCCAAAATGGTTAAGTGGTTAATAAAAACACAATATATTTATATTTATAGAAGTCAGTTAGTCAAAGACAATGAAGATACTAAAGAATCTGAGTCTCTAGGAAAAGTGTCTCAAAATAGAACCAACAGATCCATCCACATTGATTTCAACATCTAGCGGCAAGAAGCAGAAAATGTCATGTAAAAAAATTCATGAATATGATACTTCTTAAAATATAATTTATACCTTCATATACGATATTTTGGAAATAGTTGTCATTTAGATACTGTATATAATGAATTGGACAACTGAATTTTTTTAAAAAAAAGGCCAGAATTAAACCATATGAAATTACATGATAGTCTGGAAAAGCTTTTTTCAAATTGCATTATTAATTGCTAAAACAAAAAACATTATACACTTGATGAAGATCTCATCTTACCAGCATCAATAAAAATTTACAAAATTATTTGTCGTTTCAAATATCAAAGCCTTTAAAAAATATTCCTGTGCCTAATGATACAATTAAAAGAAGAATAGACAGCATTGAACAACAATATGTTTATGTTATTATCATAATTCAAGAAAAGTACTATATATATCATAGAACTTAATAAGTCAACTGACAACATGAATGATGCTAATTTAAATTCTTTTTTTCAGATACCTGTGTAATCCGCAAATTCATAAAATCTTGCTGTTTTATAGATATCTCTTCAATGGAACTAAAAGGGACATATATTTGAAAAGGTGAATAATATTTGCACTGATGGAATTGCAGCCATAAGACTGGTAGGATCGCAAGATTTATAGAAGAATTAAAAAGATTTGTCTGAATGCCAAGACATGTTGATTGCATTGTTTATGGATAAAATTAGTACCTCAGCATGTTTTAGATCACACACATTATCGAAGTTTCCACAATAGTTAATTGTATAAAAAATATCCCCACTAATATAAGACTCTTACAAATTTTATACCAAGAGATAGACTTCAATTATGAATCACTTTTTTATATCACACAGAAGCTATCTTGTATTCAAATTCTAAAAAGACACAATATTAAAAGAAGAATTATTAATTTTTTCTCACTGTAAAAATCCCACCTCAACCACTCGTTTTCTGGTCAAAATTGGATATATTTTTTTTATTACCTGACGATTTTTTTTTAAAAAAGTTAACGAATTGAATCTTCCTATCACTTATCAGTATTTTCTGTTTTACATCAATTTGAATGTTTACATGACTATGTCCAGTCATCATTGTCCTACCCCCCTCCTTTTTTTTAATCAATTATTAGTATTAAAATCTTCTATAACAAATGTAAATGCTGTTTAATCTGATCAAAGGCACTTTTCACACCTCTATTTATTTTCTGATCTACATTTGACACTTTGCATTTCAAAATAAACTTTCAGCATAGTGTCATAGCATTGGCTGGGAAGCAAACTAGCTAACACGGGACAACTGCTTGTAAGGTAGCTGTGCTGACCTCTCAACTACCAATGCTTGACAACTTTCAGCATAGTTAAAAAGTTTTGGGGACAATAATACAGAAATGTTTGCTTCTCATTATGAATTTCTTGAAAAAAATTATATTTTATTATCAACAGAAAGTAACACAAATAATAATCACATCATAAACTTTTTTTTAATAGTTTTCTAACTTAAGTGAAAATAAAAAATATGATTGAAAAAAAAATATCATTCAATCTTACAATTTAGCAATCTCCCAAGTCATCTCAAGAAGAACTAATTAACTTGCTAACAGATTCAACTCTTAATTAGGAATTTTGTCAGAATTTTGGATCCAGTGACAAAAAAAATATCCTCCTGTTAACAAACAGAACCTTAAATATTCTTGTTTCATTTGTGAATCTGCAGTTTCATCACTTATTAATTAAAACTATGTATAGATCTTGTGCATTAACGTAAACATTATAAAAAAATCTAAGAATTTCTGTGTCAAATATTTCCCTAATATTGACGTTTTGTATTGTAATATTCAAACAAATCCATCACATTAAATTATGTAATCTCTTTTGTTGTATTATTCAATTTTGTACTAATAATAAAAAAATTATTTAAGTAAACTAAATATAATTACAATAAAACTATAATAATAGCATATGTCTCTATTAAGATTTGTTTCTTTCCAGAATGCAAATGTTTTTAGATATTCCAGAGCCTTTATATCAATGAGTTTGAAGTACTACTCTACCAATATGTTGATCAATTCATATTGAGCTAAAGAGTGCCTATTAATACTATCATTTCTTGATAAGTTTATTATATTGGCATAAACAATTCAGTATTATTTTTTCACTTCCCATTTTTCTTTGAAATTATAATTATTCTACCAACTTAAATATAACAATGGAATATCTAAAAAAAAATTAATAAACGTGTATTTGGATGTATAATTTTACCCTGGATTTTAGATAAAAATAAAATCAGCAATTAATAATAAAATAAACAAACATAAATAAATAAATTTTATTCAGAAAGCACTTTGTTGATCTATTAATTAAAGGTTAACTAAATGGAAATAACCATATATACATTCAAACAATATTGAAGTTGAGAAAATTTGAAAAACTAAAAAAATATAGCATCCATTAGGTAATAAATTATTTAATGCAATTTTAATTTTCTTTATATAGCTTCCTTTCATTATATTCATATCAAACTATCAAGTCCATAACAATGACATGTTTTTATATTGATTTAGGCTTTTGCATCTGTATTTATTTAAATAGTATTTATATTCCTTCATATAATCAAAGTCTTGAAAAGTTGGATGGAATTCGGTGAAATCAAGTTCTATAGTTAGCTTAGCTGCCATTTTATATTTTCATGCAAACCAATATTTTTTTTTAATTCCTTCTCCCTTGCTGGTAGCCAAAATAGCAAATAATTTTTAAAAAAGGAAAAAAAAAGTTTTCTTCTATATTTTTCTCTTGAACACAGTTTTCACTTCAAAATTAATTTTAATAATCTATTACATGATTTTCATTCATTAAAATAATACAATACAAAACTAATTTAATATTTTTCAAATATAAATTTGTGATTGTTTATAAATAAATATTCATGAAGTACAATCATTTTATGTATTGTAATTTTATTTTTAAATTTATTATTATTATGAAATATATTTAGTGCATTAAGTATATTTAAATATCTATGAAGAACTCATACACATATATTTATATCCTATTTCATTAAGTATTCTTTAAAAATAGTTAATTGAATTGATGATTTCTTTTGGTGTGGTATGGTAGAGATTAGTGAACAATTTTCAAATGAATTAAATTTTTTGTTTATTTTGTTTCTATTTTATTTATTTTTTTCAAAAATCAATCCACTTTTCATCATAAAATATAATTACTAGATATTTTAAGCAATCTAGTAAACTATTTTGCAATTACAATTAATATCTTATATTTTAAAACACTAGAAACTTTTCTTTGAAATATGATATTCACAATTGTTGAAATTAAACTAAAACCTTAACCAAAACAAGTCTTAATCACTAAATCTTGATACAGTATACTTTATTTTATTGATAATAAATTGCACATAGGTTGAGTCATATGGGTCTTAAATTATGAATAAGCACAATAGCATTGTAAAGCTCATATTTTTATTCCTTAATTCAAACATCACCTGAGTTAAGATAGATATTACTAAGATAGCTCTTGCTTATTGCATAGATTATATGGAGTTGCTAGTTTGAATGTAAACTGGAATGTAAATTTAAAAAAATTAAATATGGCGTAATGAAAAAATTTAATGAGAAACTTCAGTCAGGTCTGAGAAGCAAAATTTTTGTGAAACAAATTCATGGTTGTAATAATCGATATAGTTTGTTGTTTTGTTTTTTATAAATCCACATTAGCTAATTTTTTTTAACATTTAAATCATCCAATAAATCCATGTGCTGTAGCATAAACAAATTTTTGGGTGGAATAAAATAATGTGATCAGATATTGAAAAGATTTCATGTCAATTAGAAGACAGGAAGGATTTAATAAAGTTAATGGTAATGGCATATGTCAAGTAAATGACCCAATGCTTTACTAATAACATCTTCCAAAATATTAAGTAACCCCAGAGAACATAACAAAATAACAGATCTGTTTGTAACAAATTATTTTGGCTCTGAAAGTGTGACACAGTAAAGAAAATGATTTTTACATGGTCTTAACATAAAAAATCTATTTAATTTGTGACTCATGTTGACTTAAACCACAATGAAAGGATTTATAAGAGGAAATGTTGGTGTTACTTAAAAAGAATAAAGAATTTTTTCTATCAGTAACAATCTGTCGAATGAAAAATTTAACAAGCTAAACTGTTTAGTTTATTTCTAGTTGAAACGGATTTAGAATATTTAAATGTCCACAAAATTGCTTTGGAATAAAAGAAAAATGTTTATCATAAAAAAGACTATTCTAAAATTCTCAAATTTGGAGGATAAAGTCTCCTAATAACAGCTTCCATCTTCTTGATAAATGTGGTGACATGACATAACTAATACAGAAGCTAATGCTATGATGGATATTTTGATTGGATATTAATAAAGGGGACAATAATATAGCTTTATAGCAAAATGTTATAGTTAAATAAAAAAATTTAGTAACTAGTTGTGCTGCGAATAATAAAATGGTGTAATAATTCAGCAAAAAATTAACAATTTATTACATCAAATGTGGATAAGAAATTGACTACATTGAACAAATGTGATTCCTTTTATACCAAAATGAGCAATAAAGATTTTTGAAAGGCTTACAGTACAAGTTTCAAGAATAATTGGCCAAAGTTCTTTCTTGACATAAAATGTGATGTTGTTACTAGAAGATGCTACGAAATCTCTTCCACATAGAATTGGTAATAATAGTTTTAAAGTTTAATTATACAGTTTAATGTTCTGCATAGATTGTGTGCAATGGAGTAAGTGTCAAGTATATTGATTTTAGATATCATTTTTCATTGAGAATTCTGCACATGTGAATAAAAAGTTATTTTCTTTCACATTTAAAGGACTATTTGAAGCAACTTCCAAATTCATTTTAATGCAGCGCAACCAGAAGAACATAAGTTACCAGCATGATGGAACATTATTAAGTTGATAGGTTTTAATTTTTGAAAGTCAAGGGTAAAAGATATAATAAGCATACAAACTCTGACAGTAATATGATCATGCTGGGCTGATTCACAGAGAGAATTAATTTCCTGTTTCACAATATTAGATAATATTTCAAAATTATTATAATCAGAGAACAGCTCTAAAATATAAGTGATTTCAGCTCAAAAAACTAGATGAGGTGATACAGATAAATGCCACTGTGTGAGATCAAAATATATATCATTCAATATTTCTTAAATTTTAGGTATAATATTAAAAAAAAAAAAAAAGACTGTCAACTTTGTTCCAAAAGTGAGGTGAAATTTGAAAAACTAAGATATGATTTGAGGACAAAAAAATGAATAAGTAAGATGAGATGAGAAAAACTGAGACATAGTTTGAGAAAAAAATTGAAATTAAATTAAAACATTTATTTTGATGGTGAATTATATTTTAAAAAATCTTTATAAAATTAATTCTAATGTCAATTACACAAATTTTAAACAGGAAGTTTAATGTCTAATAATAATAATTATTAAATATGAAAGGCAGCACATTTTTTATAATTTAATAAATCAATACTTCAATAAATATCCTTCTTTGATTTCTTTCTGGTGCATTAATTTCAATATATTAAAATTTTCAACATAATTTTTCCCATATAAAACCTGTTTTATTTTATTTAATAAAATACTTTCTTTGACATATGTATATAAGTATAATATTCTATATTTATACCTATGCTTGCTTCAATCACCTACTATTGTCATTTTCAAAGGTTATTTTTACAAATGTATACAAACCTATATTTATAATTTATAAAATGTTTACAAAAATCAATAATAACAATTACATAAAAATTCACTGGAATAAAATATAGTATAAATTAATTTGAATAAATTTTTATGTAATTGTTTTTATTGATTTTTGGAAACATGTTATAATATTATTTAATAAAATTCATAACAGAATTATTTGATACTCTTAAATGATTTCATGACAAGATTCCCTGTGGCAAAATCAAAAGTATGATTTACAAAAAATCCACACATGCATGAAAATATTTAGTATATATCATTTAATCATGACAATAATAGAAAAAGTTAAGTTTTATTATCACTATAAAAAAGAATAAAAGAAATTTGTTCAGAAACTAATGAATTGGACAAAGAAAACTCCTACATAAATTCTCATGAAGAATGATTATCCATCAGTTATCATTAAGAAAACCCTTAATAGATAATAAAAAGAAACACTAAAAGTAAAAAACAATTTTACATTTTATAATGTAATGTATCCAAATATACAGAAAATCTGCTAACCATTTAATCTCAAAATAATTTTCCAAAGTCATAGAACTCTATGAAAAATCTTATAAACTTTTCAAAACTTAAACTGGAATTACTGAAAAACAAAAATATCTTTAAAATACAATGTGATATATGGAAGAACATATAACAGTGAAATAAACTACTCATTAAAAAAAAAATTAAAAAAGCATAGTCATTATTAAAAAGGAAAAAAAAACAAATGTACCCAAAGAAGCAGATCATGCATAGGAAAAAAACAAAAATATTGCATAGAGTAGAAAAAAAAAATTTAAAGAAGCTAACATTAATCTAGTGTGACAAAAATCGGAATACTCAAAAATAAATATAAAAAATATCTATGTTATGTTTGACAGAATAGCAAGCATAGTTGGTTAGAGAAACATCTTGAATTCAGATTTATCACTGCTTAGCAACTCCTGAAGAAATGAGAAGAAGAATATCACTCAAAATGTACTCAAAATATACTAACTTATGTGAACTAATAAATGAATGTCTTTGAAAAGTTTAAATAAAGAATTTTTCTAAAAATATTCAACAATTATTTCTAGATGATGGAAATGGTCCAACATATAATTACAAGTAAAATGCCATAATTATAAAGTCTCAGATTAAACTATAAATATAAATCTGTATATATTTGTAAAAATAAATCTTGAAAATGATTATATGAGATGAATAAAATGTAGATAAAGATGTAGAATATATTCAGAGATAATAAAAAAAGATTCATAAAATGTAATAAATTTTATAAAGAAAAATTATATTGAATATTTTTATATTTTTCCAAGTGTTGATACCCCTATAAAACAGCAGATATATTATTTATTAAATGAGATTTAAAGTATATATATGGGCTACTGATAACGTCTAGCTTAATAAATGACTAGTAGAAGTTATTAATATATTTCCATGGAATTGTTTGTATGAAAGTTGTTGAATGCAGAAAATTTGAAACCTGTCAATTAAACTATAGTAATTTTTTATCTATCTACATATATATATATATATAGTGAACAAATGATGAAAATATATGTAAGAGATTGTGATCTGGGCCAAATGATGAATGCTAATTCAGCATGAAATATGAATCTTGGGGATTATATATTTTCACATGTTATTTAAATATATGTATATGAAGTTTAAGTATCCGTAAAAAATATGTGTATTTGAAGTTAAAAATTTCAATGTGTTATATAGCTTACTTGAAATCTGTATATTTCAAATGTATCTATAGTGTGAGAGGTTGGCCTGATTTCCAGGCTGATGAACGATTGTGATATGATTGAGCTAAGATGAATGATGCATTGAAATAATATAATTTAAAAATATATATCATTTCAATGATATTCCTTAAAGGATATAAACTTATTTATTTTATTGATATTATTTATCCAGCTAATATTGGTAGTCACAATGTAATAAATCAGTCATTGTCAAAAGTAAACTAATTAATGTAATTTCATTCATCACTTTTTATGATTCTTCAAATTTAAAGAAAATAGTTCATAACAAAAAAGCAAAACTAATATATAAGAATGTATGCTGATAGTTACAATGTGAAATGTAAGAAATATTACATCAAATTAATTTATTAAAGGAAAAACACAATATTGACTGAACTAGTAAATAAATAATTTCCAAAACTAAAGTAAAAGTATTTGAGCATTTAAATAAATATATTGTAGTGGTATGAACTCAAGGTGAACATGGGGTAGTGTAAAAGTTTTTTTTTTTCTTTTTTAACAAAAATTCACTAGATCTAGTTTGAAAAGTTATTTTAAAATTCAGGCTTTGTTTCATCATTTACAATAAGAAAGATTTCAGAGTTGTAGTTTTTTTTTAATTTCAAAATAAATCTTTTATGAATCAATACTGTTTGAGATATATAATTGAAGCCAAAACTGTAAATTAGAGATTTTAAGTGCGAAGTTAATTATTTAAAATAATATTTCAACAAATTATTTTTCTATTCACCAACTATTATTTATTAGTGAAATATATCTCCTGTACACATATATATAATATATATGGCTATAATTTTGTTTGTGCTTCCTTTCATATAGATAAAATTATGTATCTATAAACTACAGCTTGATATTTTTTCAGTAAGCTGGCTATTTAATGGAATCTCTTGGTAAAGTGGTCCATTCTAAAGCAGTAAACTGGCTTACTGACAACTTCAGGAAAGGTATAAATCCAGAAACTGTGGCATTCAGTCATTATGACTTGGTATCTTCATACATGCCATCTAATATATATATATATGGGTTATAAAATCCAAAAAAATCTGGCCCTTGCTTCCATGTGAATTCAAACTCTATAATTGTGACATCAGCAGCTCTACTTTTGCCTTCAATTATCATAATCATGTTGATGTAAAACTGTTCTAAGTCTGTCCTGAATGATTCAAATCTATCTTTTTTTTATTAAAGTAATGACTATTATTGTTAAATGTTTATAAGAGGGATGCATTGCTATAACAGTAGTTATAAAGGTTGTCCTCCAATATCTAAAAATAGTCTTGGCATCTTTCCTATGTCACGATCGTATTTTCATAAAAGTTCAACCTTGCAATCTTTTTTATAGTATATCGTGGAATTTAAAAACAATTAAGTAAATTCTTTCTTTATCTCAACTGAAAAAAGTTAATGACTCTTTTCAATTCACCTTATCAAAATATTTAATTAAAAAATCTTAATCTAATTAAAAATATTGGAATTTTATAATTACCAGTATATCTATTATAACATAAAAACATGCATCTTTTTTTTAATGATCAAAATCAGAAGAAACATTAAATAGACCTTTTTAAATGTTCAATTTATACTAATTTTTTTAATTGAAAATCATTTAACTCTTAACTGTTATTCCAGTGTAATATAAAAAATATCTATAAAAAGTTTTTTTTTTTTGTTTGGTTCTTTTGCTTTCAACTTTATATATATATGCACATATACTACTATGTTGTTGCATGCAATGAGACACGTAACCATCTCAATATATATAAAAATCCAATAAATTCTAAAATAAAATATTTGAGAATATAGGTATCCAAAAAAAAAATGTAATGTTTCTGGAATCAAAATGTTTCAAAAAAATTTAAAATGTTTCTAGAATGAATTAAAATGTTTAGGATAAAAGAAACTATTTCCAAAAACTAATTAATAGTTTGTGCAACAAAGAATGGTACATAAATCCCAGTTTTCAGTTATATTCCGGAATACAATAAGTGAGCATAATTTTAAAAAGAAATTTTGCAACATTGAAACACTCTTTTTGGTTGCTGGAGTGTAGATCAGAAAGTGAAGCAGTGTCAATGCATTGTGACACAGGAGATCTATCCCTGAAAGTTAAGATAGTCAATTAGAAAACTTTTGATAGGTCTTATTGATATTTTAATACACTGTAATAGAAACATATATAAGTGATGTTAATTAAATTTAACTAAAGTTGTTAAAATGTATATATATAAATGTTTATATTGTAGTTTGAATAGGTTAAAATTTTGCATTATTATTAATTATAAATATATTATTTATATGTATATTATTAAAGTAGTGGCACTTATTATTCTTTTCATTGATTTGAGTTTACCCATGCATTTATGTTATTTGTCATTTAATATTAAACTAGACTCCTCTTAAATGTATTACATTGATAAATAAATCTGTCCGGAGTTGAAGCATAGCAATGTATTTTTTTAAAATATATATAAATCTCAACACTCAAGAAATTCATTGTTAGCACATTTAAAAAAAAATGAGATCCTTTAGCAAGATCAGATAGTTTGTGTTTCAGATATTATGATTGCAGAAAAAATTGCTATCTTTTTACTACAGAAAAATTATGCACATCATATACCACCAATAATGATATACTCAGGGTTATATCCAAAAGAGTAATACTTATATAGAATCTTATTCTTAACCATTAATTAATTATATCTCTTTATCATTTTATAATTACATTTCATCAGATACTTACTTTAAAATAAATTGAGATTTACAGAAATTCATATTAAGGAATAGATATTTAAAATGATGAAATATTTTTAAAAAAACTCACATTTGTTTAACAATCTATAACAAAAAAAAATATTAATATTTTCATGTAAAATAATTAAATATTTAATTTTATTTCTTTACTTAATTAAACGTTTTTTTTTCCTTTTCAAATTAAATATAAATATCTAAAATTAGAAATAATGAAAATAATAAAACAGAAAATATCAAAATCTGTAAATACAACATTTTTTTTTTTTTTTTAATTTTAACATCAAATAACTTATTCTTGCAAATAAGGAAATAAAATAATCAAATGGTTTATTGTTCAAGAATTCATAAGAAATTCAAACAATGGAGTGATAGTTTAGTTGTAATCCATGGACTTTAATCTATTCAGTTGTTTAATATTGCACTATGTCATGTATATAAATAAAACAGGATTGAATATGTAGAGAAAATTAATTAATTCTCAAATATCTCAAACTCAACATCATCCAAGTTTAAAATTTATAAGTACTGTCAAATATTTAATCAATACCAGACTAATTTAAAGTAAAATATAATATTTTGAATGACTATAACTGTAAAATAATAAAACTGACACAAATAATTTATTTTTCAAAATGCATTATTCATTCTTTGACAACAAAAAAATATATTGATTACATTTGTTTAAATTTTTTTCTTTGTCCAAATGTAATATTCAATGTTAAAATACAATCAGTATATATATATTAAATTACACAGGAGTCAGAAAAATATGTACAAGGTGGAGATTACATGTGGTTCACAGCAATTAAATATATACATAAATTCTTTAATTTTTAAATGAAGTAAGTGTGTTGTGTTGTATATAATTTTGAAGATTGAAAGAGAATTGACCAGGTTTCTATGTATACTTTATATTCAGCAGCTTTTTCTTTTCCTCTTATTATTTCAAGTTTATCTTTAAATGCACTTGGTATATTCTTGGATTGTTATTGTGAACAAATATGCAACTTGTATACTATATTGCACATAGAACAAAATGACTGGCATATACATGTGAAAAAAAGCATTTACAAAAGTTTTCAAAGATATATTTAACATTTATATTTTTAAATATAGCTGGTATCACAGTTTTGGTCTTATAAAAAACTGGGACAGGAAAGAAAAATTTGAGGTTGTGTTTCTGATTACTTTATGATACATATTACCGTAATCTTCATATATCTGAATGCATCCTCTATATTTGTAAAAAAAAGTCATTGGGTAAAGCCTCCATATTAAGCCCAGTATCTAAATGTGTGGCATAGTTATTTGTCAATTGGATTTTTCATGATAATGTGTAGCCTACAAAGTAACGAATAACCATCCTAATAGTGATATTTATTTTTTGATGGGGAATAAATTAAGAATTGGCATTTCAAAGAACAAGTCTCTGAGGAATTTCAAATAATCAGTAATTGGTGGTGGTTTATCAGCTGGTGTGATTTTAAAAGCTATTTCAAAGTAAAAAAATAACCTAGATGAAATAATGTTAAGCAATTTTTGGATTCTAAATAAATTTATTGAATGCAACTCAAGACCATTATGTGATAATGAACAGTGAAGTCTTCTGATTGAAATTGCCACAATTTTTTTATTGCAGAGTTTTCTAAGTTGTGCATAGATAAAGTTAATAAATTTCTTAGTAAACTTTTAAGGGTGTAATATAGCACTCTTGTCACAATTAGCATATTGTACAATAAGATATTTGATAGTGAGTTGACATATGTTAGCTATTTTATTAGTAAGGTTATTCTATATGTTTGTTCTCATTTAAGCATGACTAAGATGAAATGGTAAACCTAAGAAAGAGCTAAGTGCTCTTTAATACAAGATCCTGTGTAAATTTGCCAAGAAAATGATTTGTCCATATTAAACGTGAGTTTATATGTGAGAGTAATCTTACAAGTGGCATATGTTTTCTGGATAATAGAATAATTGCAATATCATCCATTAAGCAACACATTTAATAGTGATTTAAAGGCTAATATGTATATGCCTGGTAATTCATTTTTAATAGCTTTCAACAGAAGGTTTATGTACATTGAAGAAATTGCACTAAAAAGAGAACATTAGGATGTTAAACAATTGGAAGTGATTAAGGGTACCATTCAAAGTTACATGCACTTCTATACAGCAAACAGATTTTTCAAATCATAAAGAGATGCTCTAGGAATGGTGATGTCAGCAAGGGTGTTAAATCAGATTGTCTACATGAAAGCATATCAAATTCTGATTTTATATCTAAATGAATCACCATTGGACTATTTTCTTTTTCTCTCTGTGTCAATGATTATTCTAAATACAAATGCTGCTTAATTAATGTTCTTGGTAAAGTGATATTTAGAAAGCATTGTTAAGATGTAAAGCTCCATTTAACTTTTAGGATTGCCTCTAAGACTTATATATTTAATAGCCTCATTGATATGGGTCTTAGATCCTTTAAGGTTGAGAGCCTTTCCTTTTTTTTTCAAAAAAGGTACTAGAGATATTGGATATAGATCTTGCATATATTTCTTTAGAAAGAAAATTGATTAAATTTGGCAATTATTTAGAAATAAAATAGTTTAGATACTGATAAGTGTGACATTCCATAAAGATCCAGGTCTCTGGATTCACATATTGACTCCAATTTCCTTGAAAATTCTATAGGATTAAATTCATCTTTGTCATAAGGTTTTTCAAACAGCTTATTTGCCAGTTTATAAGGATCATCAGTTTGCAACTTATCTTTGTAATATAAGTAGGCTGGCTCTTACACATATATTCCACTAACTGCTTCAGCCTATGCTTGAATAGCTATTGGAACTCTGATAGAAAAGTGACCTAAGGCCCATTTAATGTAGTTTCTTGATCATGTATGTGAATAACCAAGAAATATTCTCCATTTTTTAATTGCCAAATATTCTTTGGAAACACTCCTGCTACACTATATAAATTTTTTAGATTTTGTAATGTAGTCTGTTCATTTTCTTTAGTTAGAGTTTGTACAATCCTTTTGTAAATTTAATCCATAGTTAATAGCTCTGTCGGTGACTATGTGCCTTTGGTAATGTGATTAACAATGTTTGATAAAATGTTTATGCATGCAATTCAGATCCATCTCAATACTATAGAGTTTATTTAGTGTATATATATATTTCAAAATAGAAATTCAGGTGTTTAGGTTGTTAGTATTATATATAATATAACCTGTTGTAATTAAATTATTTTTGAAATCTAGGTTAAGTGCCACAAGAGCTGTATGATCAAAGAATGGTGCATTTTTTAGTTCAAGATTAATAAGAAGATGAACTGAGGGAGAATTAACATTAGATCTATTAGTGAAGAATGTCTTCCATTATTAAATGAAATAGATTTATTTAGTAAAAAACCTTCCCCATTGATAAGAGGAAAAAAAATTAGATGTAGCCATTTTTTAACAAATTTATCCAAAGTTTCAATAAAAATACTGGGATAAGATAAGGAGTCAAGCATTGAACTTAATATTAACTTATTTAAATAAATTGAGATACTGCAGAACCTCATTGCCCTCGTTAAAATACGTATATGACAGCCAATCAGAATGTCATGATAGCCATCTAAATGACAATCAAATCCAAACACACAACAAAGATTTTACGAGAAAAGGGCAGCCCCTTATCTCAACTTTTCTTTCTATATATCTAAGCCAGTCGTAAGTATTAAGATTTGAAAGTTTGAAGCTTTAAATATCTTTACAAATAACTCACTAAGTCTAAATCATAAACATACAACACGAAATCCTACATAAAATCTTTGTTGTGTGTTTGGATTTGATTGTCGTTTAGGTGGCTATCATGACATTCTGATTGGCTGTCGTATACATATTTTAACGAGAACAATGAGGTTCTGCAGTATCTCAATTTATTTCAATTTTCAACTATCTGCGCTTCGCAAATTAAAATATTATTAACTTATTTATAATTATTGGACCAGGGAGATTGTAAACAAAGATTACATTTGGCACTATTGTTTTATGGTGCAGTATAATGATGGCGAAATGTGCATCAGTATACAGAATTTTAAAAAAGATAAAAGAGCTTAGTTTGTCAATAATAATCCTTGTACTTACCAATGGAGAGTCAGCTGATTCGGAGAAAGCAGAAAACCCTTTATTTGCAAAATAATCAGAAGGATCAATACATAAACCATTATATATTTTGGTTTCCAGAAGCCCTATAAGATATGTTGAATAATGTATTGACTTAGGAGAAAGATTTTATTAATGATGTTAAGGTTGCTCACTAATGTTAAAAGATAAAATTTTGATTTTTTTGGAAAAAAAAATTACCGCTATATACAAAAGAAAACAACACATGTGAACAATAAAAAATTGTAATAATACACTCAGAAACAAAATATCTATTTCCCTAATTAATTACTGAGTTTAATAATATTGCATTATCTGATGGGGAAATTAATGGTCATTACATTATGTGATGGGGAATTATTGGTTATTAAACCAAAATTTATATATTTATTTGAAATATTTGAACATAACACACTTATCTTCTCCTAATCCTCCATAGGATTAATATTTTCTTCAGCAGAAGATATGAAATCAGAATCTTCATTTTTAATAGAAATTTTGATTTTTTTAAAGTTGTTCATCATACATAAGTGATTAACTTCAGTCTGTTCATTTTCAGGTATGCCCTTTATGAACTATTTTTCTTTCATGGTAGGTAATCTGGATTTCATTTAATTAGGGTATTTACATTTTCAATCAATGATACACAATGAGTTAGAAATTCTATAATCTGCCAGAGCTGTTTTATTTTTAATATTTGGATGTGAATCAGTTCAATCAGCTATATTGATATTTATGATAAAATTATGATTTCAAATATTGTGGGTGATTTTTCCCATTTGTGTTCAGGACCTTGATGCATCAATGTTCAAAGATAAGTAATGAATTGTTTCAAAACTAACTGACTGGAAAACAACCAGCAGAAAAAATAACAGAGATTGGGAAAAAAGTTCAATCATTGCAACCATTGAGCTTTTTTTCCAATCTCTGCTTTGCTTTGCAAAATGTTTTCAGAATCACTTCATTTCGAAACAATTCATTACTTCTCTTTGAACACTAATGTATCAGGGTTATTTTCCCTATACACTGTCCGTCATTTGTTTTGCAAAATGTTTCCAGTTAGTTCATTTTAAAACAATTCATTACTTACCTTTGAACATTGATGCATCAGTGTTATTTTCTCTTTATACTGTTTGCATTACAATCTAGGACAAATATTAATAAGATGTCCGCACTCTTTACCATGATAACATTAAAGCTTTCCCCTTTAATCATCATGCATAATGTTGCTTCTTCATCAGTTATTTGTAATAGTATATCCTTCAGTTCAACATTTTTACTTTAATGAATAACTACTGCACCAAATGGTTCCATTAATTTCTAAAAGTCCTCAATTGTGTTATTCAGATAAGCATTATTCAATGTCTCATTTACAATATTATTTCTATTTGGATTAATTATTATGATATTGTCTTGATCCTTTTTTTAAAAAAATTTTCATGCCATTCTTCTGTTTCAAATTCCAAGATAATGTATTTAGGGTTTGGATAGCCACTATACAAACAATCATATCCCATAAGTTCTTAGCTGTGAGCAAATTAAATAATATTTCTTTAGAAAATTTAAACAAACTATAGATTTATCTGTAACAGCAATGACTATTGATTTTTATAAACAAAAACTGTTTAAATGTCCATAAGGATCATGTGGTAAACAATTCAATAATCTTTAAACTTTCCTCATGTCAAGCTTAATTTCATCCATTAACATTAAGTCCAATACAGATGTAACTAAATCCAACTTTATCAAATCATTCACTGTCAATTGATGAAATCTGGAATAGGATAAATTTTACTTCTGTTATGTAACTTTAAAAAATAATAAAGAACTGTTGCTATTGAAATATTGATTTATATATCAAATAATCATATATAGGTTCAATAAACCAATAGTAGTCTTACTGATGACTAACTGATCAATTTTGAAAATTAAAAAATAGTGTAAAAAGCTACCTGATGTGACTCAAGTTCTCTTAGTAGATCGCAACACCATCATTCTGACAAATAATTTAGTAAAAAGGGTAATTAGGAAAAATATAATAAGTAGTTTGTACAATAGTAATAATAATTAATCTTCATTCATGTTAATAAAAAAAGAAAATAAAGTAGATAAGAAAGAAATAGATCGTGAAATAGTGAGGTAAACTGAGGCAAAGGCGAGCAAAGCATAAAGAATGGATTGTGTGAGAAAATGGTTAAGAAAATTACTTGTCATTTACAATACAATTAATGACAGAAAAATTACCAATAGAGTTTATTTCAACAAGTATTATTTTAACACCACCACCACCACCCCCCACCACCCATGTAACAAAAGTGAACATTTTAAAATAATAATTTTCATTTCATATGTAGTTAAGATCTGTTGAAAATATGCATAAATTATATTTATGACCCTTTAAATATGTTGGTATCTGAAGAAGAATTAAGTTTTAAATAGGGTAGAAATTACGGGTTGGAATGATGAGAATCACTGTTGAAATATATACAGAAAGAGACTAAAATGTTAATAATCTTGAAACAGTTAAGTTATTTTGTTAGATATTTTGAAAAAAGATACAAATAAATAAAAAAAAGATATAACTCATAAAAATTTGCACATAAAACAAAAGATATTTATAAAAATAATCTTATAAAAAATATTTAAATGATGAAGTAGGTAGGATAGAGAAGTTATTTATATCCTATTTTATTTAATAATTATTTATTTAAATTGTTGAAGGAGTGTTGTTTTAATGATTTATTGTTGAGGAGGAAAAAATTCACTGCAAACTAGAGAGTACTTGCAGATATCAAATATAAATTAAAAAGGAATTATTAAATTTGCTGAAAGTATATGGGATAAAAAATATATAATTTATTATATGTATATTACACATTACAAATACATGTAATAAGACAGTAAAAATTGGGCAGAAACATTGAAGAAAATGAATAGCAAATAATGATGAACATAGTAAAATCAATATGAAAATAAGAATTGCAATTACTAAATATTTTTTAATAACAATAGAAAATTATATTATAGCTCATCAAAGTTAAAATTAAACAAGCTTATTAAATATTTTACTTGAAAAATGGCTTAATTTAGAGCAAAAATATGACATTATAAAGGAGAGGAGAAAAGATTAGATGTTTCCGAGATAAGAATTTGGAGACCAATGGAAAGTGAAACAAAAAAGAATTTGATTGGGCACATGTTAAAAGACAAACATATTATTAAAAAAATAGGATTAGATATTTAAAATTCAAAAATTATAATTTTTAGAACTAGCTGAAGTTATCTTTATATGTTGTAGGATAATGTTTCAACTAAAAATTTTAATGATTTCAGTTCCAAACTGTTTTTGTTAAGTGTAATGGAGTATGTTTTGAAAATGTATTCCATGCAGTGATAATCTAAAATTTAAATAAAATTCTTTTTCATATGGTAAGATTGCAAAACACTGTCAGACTCACAAATTTGATGACCTGTATTTTGCAAAAAATATTAGAAATTAATAAATTTCATGTGTATATCATTTTCACATATAGCAATCGATATTTTCTAGTATTCTCAATGATATTATTTTTGAAAATTGTATTAACTTCCTCTATATATGTTTAAAGCATATTATAAATAATAAATCTTTATGACAAAAATAAGGAATTTGAGAATATGATACTGAAACTAACAAAACAGTTTTTATTAAAATTTGCAAGAATAAAAGGTGTATTAATGACTGAAGAAAGACTGTTTGCAAATTAATGGAATACAAGTATATAGAGTATTATACAATGGTTTCAGAAAGAGAATGTTTAACTTAGCGAATAGCCTCTGAGTATATGGACCATACTCAGAAACTTTTGTCAAAGAAAAGTTATTTTACATCATATTACACTTATAGACAAAATAAATTTAATATAAAAATTGTGTTCTATAGTAACTAATTCATAAATGATCTAATTTGACAGGATGCAATTTTTAAAGCAGCTTCCAGTAACAACTAAAATAAAGAATATTTACAAGCAAAAGTACAACATAGGCTTTAAAACACTAACTAGCCTGAACAGACCAATCAATAATGTCAAGGATAAAATAGAAAAAGTATTTCTGCAAAGAGTATATAAAGTACAATGCACAACCCAAGATACACAGCAGTAAACTATAGGAAATCTCAAACCAACATCGTTGCAAGGATAACACAAGTACTTATAAAAAAGAGCTAAAGAAAACTCAATATATATGTCAGTATTCTTAGATCACAAAAAATAACACAGACATCATTTTGATCCACAGAATGTCAAACTGGTATGCATAGAACTGGTTGATAGAAAGAAAAAGATAAAAGAGGCTTGATACATCGCAATCAATAACAACATAATAAGTCAAAAAGCTAATAATAGCCGATTATCAAACCACTAGAAATATGTAAATCAGCTCTTTTACATACTAATAATAGCCACTATAAAACAGCATACAGAATGGAATAAAACAGCTATGACTATGGTGGATAGCCACCAAAAATATCAAAAAAATAATTATACCTTTTATAAAGCATATCAATATATGTATGCAAAATTTATTACATATAATTAATGAAAGATTAAAACAAAATTACATATTAAGTATGAATGACCAACAACAATTCAGAATGGCATTGAACATAAGCAAAAGCATCATAAAGCTACAAGAAAGAGCATCATTTAAAGTATCTGGTATTTTCAAAATGCTGTCAAGTTAACCATCTACTAACATAAAAAGCAATGAACTACATCAAATCCAGTTGCTAAGATACATAATAAAAGGAAGCAAAAAAAGCTTAAGATATGTATCAAGCAAGAAAATAATGCTAATGCACTATTACAAAATATCTTGACAAATAATATGCTGCAATATCTTATCAAAAAAACTAAGCATTAATTATGCTAGACTTGAATTCCTTGCAAACAAACAAGAAATCAGAATAAATAATAACACATACAAGTGTCATCGATCTATAAAAGCAAGCATAACCATAAAAAGAAAAACCATTGCTGAAATATGGCCCAAAATATGTGGGTGACTCGTAGTGAATCTGACTTGGAAACCACTGCAGATTTCAAAGCCATATATAAAAACATCCCAAAGAAATGGTACAAATACTCAAAACTATACCCAACAAAGCTGCAACGAACAGCTGGAATAAAATAATCCAAAACTTCAAAAGATTTATAAATAAAAACAAAATAATATGCTTAAAGGTGGATAAGAGAATCAGATTTCTATTAAAAGATAAAATCTATAGAAAAACCATACAGAAAGTGGAAAGATTAGAATTCAAAAAAATAGCAGCATATAATACAATGAAAGATAAATTTACAAATGCAGCATTAAGAAAACACACTAACAAAGCATGCAATAGAATAGAATATTTTGTAAGTCGCAATACATCCGCTAATATTCTCGCAGATCAAACAATACAAAGAAAACTGATCACTATGTATGTCTAATAATAGATTTTGGAGGAGCATACTATTATAAGGCCATAAACACTACCACAGAATGGCTACAAAATCAATTGGACATTGAAAAATGTTAAAACAATAAGAGATGCTAAAATAAGGGAAGAGTTCAAACTCATGTCACTAGATATAACAGAGCTACATAGTGAAGTATCTTGCAAAGCATTAATAAACATAAACATAGTAAACACCTTACTTGAGGAAAGCAGTTACAACAAACAAAAGGACATCATCACAGCTAAGTTCGTCAATAAATATTATAAGATGATGGACTCATGGCCAATATAACTACCAAACAATGGAATAATGTGCAGCCTAACATTGGCAAAAAAGAAAAACAAAATTGCATCATCTTCCCTAGAAAAAGATGAACATATTATATACAAAAGTTATGTAGATGGTGTAGTCATATGTGGACTTGTGCAAATAAAAACAGAAATGTATAAACAGTCAAGCACAGAATCATCACTACAATAAACTATAGAAAATGAAAACACTACAAGAAACATTAAATTCCTAGATTTAATGTTCAATAGAAATAAAAATAATCTGAATAATAAAATAACAGTGAAGCCAATAGAAATAAAATGTGCAATTTATCCCCAATCGAAAATCCCTATAACATACAAATAAGAATTTATAAGATTTTTTTCAAATGAAATAAACCGATATGGAAATATGAAACAGACCAAAAATGTAACATTGAATAATACATAAGACCTAACTAACATTAGATATAGCCAAAAAACACTGAACAAAGAAATCAAAATGTTTAATGCCAAAATAAAACAGCATTTAAGAAGACAAGATAGCAACAAACCATGTGTCACAATGCTTTCAGTGATAACAATTAAAATAAAGAATATTCGTAAACAAAGGTACAATGAAGGCTTTAAAATATCAACCAGTATCAATAGACTGATCAACAATGCCAAAGATAAACTAGAAAA
The DNA here is from genome assembly GCA_028023455.1 of Epiperipatus broadwayi. Classification (NCBI taxonomy): domain Eukaryota; kingdom Metazoa; phylum Onychophora; class Udeonychophora; order Euonychophora; family Peripatidae; genus Epiperipatus; species Epiperipatus broadwayi. Next base: position 2,836,487 of record JAQFVV010012497.1, read on the forward strand.
ATAATTCCCACAAATAATACATGAAGTACAATACAAAAACCCAGGATGCACAGCAGTATATTACAGGTCATCTGAAACCAACATCATCTCAAGGATAATATAATGTTAAGTACTTATACAAAAGGACTAAAAAAAAATCAGAATATAGGTTGCTGTTCTTAGATTATGAAAAAGAATGTGGACACTATTTCGATCCATAGATTATCAAACTGATATACATAGAGTGAGATATAGAAAGAGAAAGAAGACTCGGCATATCACAAACAATAATAACAATAAATAAAAGACCCAAACAGCACCCAATTATTGAACAACTGAAATATGTAAAACCATTCATTTACATATTAATAACAGCCACTATAAAATAGCATACCTAAGATTAAGGTGCATAACATAAAAATGCATTAAGATGAATGGAAAATCAAAAACATCGGAGAAAAAATAATTATGTACTTCATAAAGCATATCAACATACATATGAAAAATTTGAATATACCAAATAATATACAAACTATGTGATTCAAATGAGCTTTCTTTAGGTTCTAAAATTTCTAATTATTTTGTCATGTTGAGAGTTTTAAATTATGAAAAATATTTTTAATTTTTATTCCAATTTATCTTGTTAAAATTTTAAAAAGGGAGAATTGATTTGAGGTGAAAATAAATTTATAAAATTTAAGCACCAAATATTCATTATAAGTTCAGTAAAATTTAAAGATATGTTCTGAATTAAATTGCAATGAATGCATTTTAACATTTACAATTTGTCAATAAATAACATTCCTTTTCAAATTTAAAACTTTAATACAACATATGCATGATGTACTGGATTATATATATCAAATAATACATAAATAATAACTAAATGCTTTAATTTTCATTATTTATAATTCTCTGGCAATGAAAATTATTATTTTCTATAGAAGTCCTATTCTAATAACACTAGTCACTACTAACAATCATTTGATTTCTAATTTATGTATTTATTTTACAAAATTTTTCAGTTTTAATTATATTTTTCATCAAGAGATGAAGCAAGCTTGATTTTAAATTTTTTATTTTTAGTCAAAATTACTTTTTTTCTGTTAGACATGCTTAATTTATTTCATTGCCTTTTTTTTATTTTTTTGGAATAAACATTTTTCAATTTAATTATAATTAATTTTATTAAAAATTTATTATATAAATTAATAACGGTAATAATTTTTTTTAAGTTTATGATATAAAAATTTATTACATTACTGATAATATATATAGTAAATATCTTTTTTATTTTTTATAAAAGTCCTATAAAACAATTTCTTTTTCTATTTTAATTTTGAAATTATAATATACAAATATGAAATCAATACATTTTCTTTAACAAATACATTTAAAAAATTACATTCAAATGTTTGTTTCCAAATGAACTTGGAAAAAATGATTTTCCAAGAGAAAGATGATTGACAAAAATCTCCAATTTAAAGGTTAATATAGAAAACTAAAAATAATTGCAAATTCCTTACTAAGTCGAATATTTAAAAAAGAAATGAAAAAATTCAACATTTTTATTACTAAAATTAAATTATTAATTTGAATTATAATCTATTATTAAAATGCAATTATTATTTAAATTTTATTTATTAATTTAAACAATACAATATTCTTGTAGTTTAAAAATATAGTACTCCATTTTGAAATACTAAAATATCTGAATCGTTAAGCTTTAATATTAGTAGAAAACATATCTTTCATAAGTATTAGTACCCATAAATCTTAATAATGTAAATACTCATTAAAGTTTTTCATGTAAATCTGCAACTGAGGCATTAAAATATATTAAAAATAAAAGGCATCAGCAAACTATCACTGACAACAATCATGGATTATTGCTCAGTTGTGGTAATTTATTATCTAATTACTCTACTATGAGGTTTTTGTTTTTAAAAAATAAATTTCAAATAAATAAGCAGTATTGTTCAGTGAGAATTAGATCACTCATTCACATAACCACAATGAAAGAATAATGAAAATCTTCAATGTTAACTACTTGGGAATTCATAAGAAGTTTGAGCACCAAAAAGAATAGTTCGAGCCATGATCCATGGATCTTAAGTTCCAGTTCCCTATTCTACCACTACACTAAACTTTACAAAACATTACTATAAAAGATATATATTTATAGGTATATATATTAAATACAATAACTTCACTATTCAATATACATATATAAATCTGTGAAAAATATTAACCACTATTCCTATTTTTATTCAAAATCTTTTTCATAAAAAAAAAAAAAAACTGCTTAGCCACAAAAATAATAAACAAGAAATAATAATTCTGTCTTACATTGGTGGTGAGAGGTCAGCGCGACTGCCTTGCACTTGCAGGCAGTTGCCCGGGTTCGCGACCTGGCCGATGCTATGACACTTTAAAAAATAATAATAATAATTCTGACTTTAAAAAAAATAAGTAAAAAAAAAGACAAAGGCATACAAATATAACAGTAGTTTCATAAGAAAAAAAAAAAAAAGGAATATGTTATTTAACAAAAGGAGTGCAAAAATTTGAACAAACAGCAAAATATGCATGTTCAAAATATTGTTCAAATAGCAAAAAATCAGTTCACAAAAAAAGGAAATAACAACATTGAAGTATGATGGATTGATATAGTAAATTTTCAAACAACAAACCGTAAGTCATGTAGAATAATATAAATTAATTAAATATTGAAAATTATGATCTATAATAAAAAGAAAAATATATATAAAAACTATTAAAAAAATAACAGAAATATTGAATTAGCTACAGCAGTATGAAAATGCCAAGAAATTTTTATTACCTGAAAGATCATATAATCATATAAAAATTCTTGAATAATTACAATTTTATTAAATGAATATATATATTATAGACAAATAGGTTGTCTGTGAAAGCATTAGGAGTTGTAATCAACTCAATTAATCTGCTACAAACTAATGAATGGTAAAAAAAAATACAATAGTAGAGTTATAACTGAAACACACAGGCTTATTATATACCTGGGTTTATATATGTAATATATAGGGTATATGAGCACAGACTTTCACACGACCCACCACTCTCCACATCATCTCATAACACTGATACACTTGCACACATACATGTTGAAAAGATAAATAATCACCAACATACGTATTTCATGCCAAACCAGCAATCATCAGTTGGTCCAGATTACCACCTCTACACATATATGCTACAAGTGATCAGATATATATTAAGATAGCCAATCCTCATACTTTAATGGACAGGCTTCAATCTACTCCACACTCCAACTCTTCAACTATCCATCCAATTGAAAATCTGATGATGGAATGCTCAAAGGCCACCCTAACACCGAGATTCTTGTCACACCCATGTTGACCTAAAGTTAATCTGAGTTAGTTTCTGATTATTGATCTCTCTATACTTTGATATATTCCCTACAGATATAGCAATTGAGGTGACAATAAGTCAACATAAAATATTTGATCATCATTGATAGCAGTTAACCATTGCTTGTCAATTTCTTAAGGTATTTTAATCTATTGTGTCTTTATATTTAAAATTATGTTTTAAACTTTATATGAAATTTCACTTTCAAATTATATAATAAAATCACTGGACTAGACATATTGCTAGAAAAGATGATAATAAATGAACAATTGAAGTCCTACACTAAATTCCAAAAAATATTATTTTAAAAAAGCTTAGAAAGCATGTGAGATAGTGAAGCAGTCAATCTTAGTATAAGATTGTGCTTCATGTTTCTACCTACTAACCTGTGTTTAAATCCCTATTTCCCATCCCGCTCCTTTTGTCGTGTATATATATATTTCATGTATATATTTGAGATGCGCGCCTAAATTATAAAATTTAATGTTTCAATAACATGTTTTAAAATTATTATTAATTCTTTTTATTAATTATTAGTTTTTTTTATTAAAGTATGCTAGATGCGGCTCAAATATATACATAGGAGCAAAACTTACTAACAAAATATTGATGTTTTTAAATATTTATTACATGTCATTTTTAGCTTTTTCTTTTTAAATTGCTTGTTTTTCTATTAAACTATATATTTTTTTATAAAATCCAATAAAAGATGTGACTGTTGTTAATTGACCAAAAATAATTAAAGGGAGGTATTTTTTAATTAAAGTTTTACTTAAAATAAATGGGATTAAGTAGATTAAAGATTTTCTTTTGTTAAAAACATGTTGTTAAATCTATATTTCTAATCTGAAAATAGATTTGAATTTATTTTTGGACGTTAATCTTAATATTGCATCTTCAAAAACAACTGATAAAAGAAAAAGTATAAAATGACTGAATTTTGAATCACAAGAGAGATTAACTACTATTGAAAGAAGATTAGCTACTATTGAGAGAATTGATTATAAACGTATTACACATCGCTTGAAACTTAAATAATGTAGGAGTAAATCCATCACTTCTTGACCCTTTTGGGGTCATCATCTTTCATGGCCGTACCATTCTGCTGCCCAAGAGGAAAAAGCCCGACCTAAGAACTTCAGTGTGCTAATAGAAGCTTGCTGCCATAGGAAAACTTGCAATATTTTAAATTGAACTCTTAAAACTGCAAGGTAAATTATTTCAAACCGCCACCATTGAAACTAAATCTAGCTTGCCTAATTAATCTCGAATTCTACTATCAAGTTTTCTCATGTATTCTTTAACTTTGCCTTTTTTTTTTGTTTTAAATATATTGTAACGAGCACAGATGTTCGTTACATTGTTTTTTTTTATTTATTAAACATGAAAGTAAATTAAAAAGTTCGCATTTAAAAATTTTCTTTAAGAATTAAAAATTGAAATTAAATATCATCTTAAACTCGTATATATTAAATCACACAGATAATGAAAAATTATTAAAATAAAACTTTATTAAAGAAAAAGTATTTTAAAACTAAATTTTAAAAAGATTTGGAGATAAAATTATATCTTTAAATTTATCTTTAAATATATCTTTGATTTGGAAAACAGGTTAATTAATCAGAAATGGAAATGATAAATTTAATTAGTCAAATGTAAACCAGCCTTGGGCATTTAAATGTAAAAACATCGGTCAGATAGGAAAACAATAGAAACTTTTAGCAAATGAAATAAATCCATTGGAAAATCGGACCTCAACGAAAAGGATCATCACATCGATGACGTAATGTTAAGTCAATCTTTCAAAGTAATATAAAAGGACAAGTTGGGAAATTATTAGTGAGTGATATTGATTATTTACGATGTGACAGATATGTAATAGTGCGGAAGTGAAGGAGAAGGGATTGAAAAAGACGCACGTTCAATCCCTTCAGTTGTTATAAAATGGAAAAATGAAACATCGCTTTTCGTATATTCAGAGGACCACAGGATCATCGGGAAATTTAACGCTGGATTTCAAACAGCAAGCAACTGTAAAAGATGAACATTTCTAAAACCGTAAGAACTTTATAAAATATAACGAACAATATTAATTTGAAAACACTAAGAACTTTAAATTTTAAACTTTCCTAGTAATTTAATTGTTACAAATAGAATCCTATCTGACCAAACTAAATTCTTTATTAATAGTGTTATTTGATGTATTTTTTTTTCTTATTTATGTAAAATCATTTCCATTTATTTATTTTTTGTTCTTTAAGTTTTTATCATGATTTTTTTTTGTTTTTATCATGATTTTTTTGTTTTTCATTAAATTAATTATATAAATGTTAAACTTAAGTCGGGCGTGAATGGCTGTATAGATTTGTAAAGTTATATTAGGGGAGGGTAATCTTAGGTTATTTGTGTCGTTGTTAGATTGGGTCAATGGATTGGATATATTGATGTAGTTAGTAGATGTAGTCGGAGATTCGCTACTGGCAGAATCGCTGCATACGCCGCACTCTCCCGTTTTGCCTATGGAAGGAATTATAAGACGCAGAGCGCAGTTCCTTTCTATGGAGTTTTTTTTTATTGCTCTTCTTGTCTGATAGATGTCATATTCCTATCTGATGAGGGTCAATGCCTTCTCTTAATCTTTTTGGTGCTGTCGTATTCCGTATTACATTGAATACATCGATATATCAGATGAATTGATGCCAGTTTGACTGCGAATTTTAGCCTAAGGTTAAATAGGGATAGAATATTTTATTTTCAAATGCAAATTTATGTAGTCTATTCATACTCGGCCCTAAATAAAAATGCATTAAATTTAAGTTGTTTATAGATGCTTGCATGGATTGGTTATCAGTTAAGTATGTTTTGGGTTTTCATATTTGATCAAAATATATAGACATTCGATAAATAATGATGCCTTACGGTGAGTATCTAAAATGTATTTCTTCGGATGTCTTTTAAATAATTGGTGACAATGCAAGTATCTTATGGTGAATACTACTGGGTTACTTATAAATTTCCCTCTGCAATTGCCAGTATCAATGATTTTATATTTTGATCATTTATGTTTACTTTGGAATGTTTTTAACCGTGTAATCTATGTAACCGATCTATAGCAACATATTAAAACAAGCTTTTATAATCCCATCTGTGCGAACTTAATTAAAATGTAAACTTATAATATAATAGAAATTAAAATGTAAATTAAAATCTAAGGTAAAGTTAAAAATAATGTTAAATGTTAAAATGTAAAACTAATACTAAAATAATTTTAAATTTTATATATATGTGCATAAATAAATGTTTGTACGTTAATTACTGGCAGTGGCTTATTTTATTTATTTTTAATATTGAAATATAATTAGATAAGATATTATATTATTTAATCTCTGCTATTCCGCTGAGCTAGTGACATGGGCTAACGACCGGATGCAAAAAAAAAAAAATTTTTTTTTTTTACTTACGTATCTGCCTACTCTATAAATTTTTCTAGGTTCAAATGCCTAGATGGCGCCCTGTAGTGCAGATTACGTTAAGTAATATTCTCCGGATCGTTACAACTGGCTTTCCCAATCTGGGGCCGATCTTTAATAAACCACAAATAGCCTGAGCAAATTTTGTCAAAATGAAATATTTTTATCTGTTTACATATAGTCGTATACTTTAAATCTTATAAAAGCACTGCCAGAAAGAAATAGCACATATATTAAACACGAGAAAGTATAAATAATTTTAAACTGTATTTTGTTAAAAAGAAAGTCAAAAGGTTGCATTTGATGTTTTTTTTGTTAATATATATTTATACTTTAATGTGTATAGGAGCGCACAGCCACATAAGTTTATGACGGTAAATGTGGTACCTTACGGAGAGTACCGTTGGGAATTTACTTCAGTGTAATCCTATTTAAGCATTTTAATCAGTCATAAATAAGTTGGTGGTATTTATAATTGTGCTGCAAATATACATGTATAAATCCATTATCTTTCAAAATATATTTACTTCAATGCAACCTTCTTAAATAAATAATTTATAAAATAACTTGCTTGTCATGCCGTGTGTAAAAATAAAATGTATAAAATAAAATAGAACTCTTGTGGGGAGGGGTGTAAACGTAAATGGTCCTTAGGTAAGTGATAGTAAACATTTTTCTTTTTGTATATAGTCTTTTTGTAAAATTATTAACCGGATGTTTTGTAAATGTCTTCGTCAATCGTGTACCGTAATTACTAACCCTAAGTAAAAGTTTTTTGTTTTTTTTTTATCATTGTTTTTTTAAGCAACTTTACTGATATGTAACGAGCACAGACGTTCGTTACATTGTTTTTTTTATTTATTAAACATGAAAGTAAATTAAAAAGTTCGCATTTAAAAATTTTCTTTAAGAATTAAAAATTGAAATTAAATATCATCTTAAACTCGTATATATTAAATCGCACAGATAATGAAAAATTATTAAAATAAAACTTTATTAAAGAAAAAGTATTTTAAAACTAAATTTTAAAAAGATTTGGAGATAAAATTATATCATTAAATTTATCTTTAAATATATCTTTGATTTGGAAAACAGGTTAATTAATCAGAAATGGAAATGATAAATTTAATTAGTCAAATGTAAACCAGCCTTGGGCATTTAAATGTAAAAACATCGGTCAGATAGGAAAACAATAGAAACTTTTAGCAAATGAAATAAATCCATTGGGAAATCGGACCTCAACGAAAAGGATCATTACATCGATGACGTAATGTTAAGTCAATCTTTCAAAGTAATATAAAAGGACAAGTTGGGAAATTATTAGTGAGTGATATTGATTATTTACGATGTGACAGATGTGTAATAGTGCGGAAGTGAAGGAGAAGGGATTGAAAAAGACGCACGTTCAATCCCTTCAGTTGTTATAAAATGGAAAAATGAAACATCGCTTTTCGTATATTCAGAGGACCATAGGATCATCGGGAAATTTAACGCTGGATTTCAAACGGCAAGCAACTGTAAAAGATGAACATTTCTAAAACCGTAAGAACTTTATAAAATATAACGAACAATATTAATTTGAAAACACTAAGAACTTTAAATTTTAAACTTTCCTAGTAATTTAATTGTTACAAATAGAATCCTATCTGACCAAACTAAATTCTTTATTAATAGTGTTATTTGATGTATTTTTTTTTCTTATTTATGTAAAATCATTTCCATTTATTTATTTTTTGTTCTTTAAGTTTTTATCATGATTTTTTTGTTTTTATCATGATTTTTTTGTTTTTCGTTAAATTAATTATATAAATGTTAAACTTAAGTCGGGCGTGAATGGCTGTATAGATTTGTAAAGTTATATTAGAGGAGGGTAATCTTAGGTTATTTGTGTCGTTGTTAGATTGGGTCAATGGATTGGATATATTGATGTAGTTAGTAGATGTAGTCGGAGATTCACTACTGGCAGAATCGCTGCATACGCCGCACTCTCCCGTTTTGCCTATGGAAGGAATTATAAGACGCAGAGCGCAGTTCCTTTCTATGGAGTTTTTTTTTATTGCTCTTCTTGTCTGATAGATGTCATATTCCTATCTGATGAGGGTCAATGCCGTATCTTAATCTTTTTGGTGCTGTCGTATTCCGTATTACATTGAATACATCGATATATCAGATGAATTGATGCCAGTTTGACTGCGAATTTTAGCCTAAGGTTAAATAGGGATAGAATATTTTATTTTCAAATGCAAATCTATGTAGTCTAAACTCGGCCCTAAATAAAAATGCATTAAATTTAAGTTGTTTATGGACGCTTGCATGGATTGGTTATCGGTTAAGTATGTTTTGGGTTTTCATATTTGATCAAAATATATAGACATTCGATAAATAATGATGCCTTACGGTGAGTATCTAAAATGTATTTCTTCGGATGTCTTTTAAGTCATTGGTGACAATGCAAGTATCTTATGGTGAATACTACTGGGTTACTTATAAATTTCCCTCTGCAATTGCCAGTATCAATGATTTTATATTTTGATCGTTTATGTTTACTTTGGAATGTTTTTAACCGTGTAATCTATGTAACCGATCTATAGCAACATATTAAAACAAGCTTTTATAATCCCATCTGTGCGAACTTAATTAAAATGTAAACTTATAATATAATAGAAATTAAAATGTAAATTAAAATCTAAGGTAAAGTTAAAAATAATGTTAAATGTTAAAATGTAAAACTAATACTAAAATAATTTTAAATTTTATATGTGCATAAATAAATGTTTGTACGTTAATTACTGGCAGTGGCTTATTTTATTTTTTATTTTTTTAATATTGAAATATAATTAGATAAGATATTATATTATTTAATCTCTGCTATTCTGCTGAGCTAGTGACATGGGCTAATGACCGGATGCAAAAAAAAAAAAAATTTTTTTTTTTTATTTACGTATCTGCCTACTCTATAAATTTTTCTAGGTTCAAATGCCTAGATGGCGCCCTGTAGTGCAGATTACATTAAGTAAAATTCTCCGGATCGTTACAATATATGTAAATTGCTTTTCAATAATTTCTATAAATTTAATCCTATCTCATATGCTTTAACTTCTTTTTAATTTTGGTGCGGTCATTTATTTATATATATTTGTTACTTGATTTATATATCTGCTTGCTTATTAATATGTCAATATAAAACAATCTGATGAATTGAATTTTCTAAAAATCCTTTCTTCTTTTTAAGTAAGCCTTCATGAATCAAGTTTATTAACGTCCTCTTAAAATATAACATATTGTTAATTAATACACTCGCCAGATTGTTTTTCGAGCCAACATTCTATTTATGTTTTAATATAATATATATATATTTGTTTAACTCTGGATTTTCTACCGGTGTAAATCCAGAACTTAAGCTAATTAACACTTTGAAATCTTTTAAAATGTTTTGTTTTTATTCAATTCTGAAAGAGTGACCCATTAATTATTTTCTATAACTGCCAGTCTTCTTATATTTTCCATATTCTTAAAATTTCAAATCTTGTATTTAAATATTTCAGTTATTGTACAATCAACAAAGGTGAGATTGATTTATTTTAACTAGCAGAAAAAGGGCTGGGGGAAAATCTTAATGTTTCTTTTACTAAATCAAATCTTAACGTATATTTTATTAATTTGAAATCTAAATCTCAATGTTTCTTTTGCTATATAAAATCTTCAAGTATATTTTAAGTAAATGAAATGTAAATCTCTCTCTATATATTATAATTGCATGATGTATTATAGTATTCAAACAAGGGTCATTTGTTTTTAAAGCAGTAAAACTTTTCAATGTCGTTGGTGACATTTATCATTCGTACTTCGTGAATATATATATGTGCTTCTTAATCTGGGGGTTATGAAAAGTTTGAACCCATAGATTTATTTTCATTCCATAGATAGTTGAGCTATCTGGAACCACATTTACTCCGTATCAAATGCCTCTGGCGGTGATCCCGTAAGTTTGGCACATGCTATGCATATACACTTCGTAGATAAAAGGCCTCTCGCGTCGGTTATACCAGCAAAAGTCTGGGCCATGCCATGCCTATCCACTTTCCTCTAAGCACTATCCAAGAAGGGGGTGTGAGATTTTGTTTTTTATCCAAAAGCACGACCTTTTCCTCTTAGTTATTTTAGGCTATTATGTCAGCACCGCAAACTTCTTATTATTATTATTTCTTTTGCTTCATGGCCCAGTTTTAATGCTCTAATATTAAAATTAAGCTTTGCTTAAAATATATATAAATGCCAACTACTTCTATTTATTAATTAAGTTTATTTCAATCTTATAGAGTCCCACCATCGTAATTTATATATCTATTTAAGAGTATCTATGCGCCTTGGGCAAAATAAAGTGTTCATCTTACTATTGTTAAATGATCTTCATTAAATATTTTGTCATAGTTTCAAATATAATCTTTTAACTGTCTTTTGTTTATTTTCACGATCTTAATGGTGTGAAAATAGTTTATATCATATGTATAATGAATTTCAGAACGCTCCCCTAAATCATATGTTAGTCACCATGTTTCAGAACCATAACCCAAAGCAATAATAGCAATTTTATGTAACTTCTTTCTAATACTGATTGGCATCTTAATATTAGACCCACCAAAGATGTGTTTATTTGTAATATATTATTTAGCTAATAAAGAGCATAAGAGAAATAATAGCGTGAATGACACTATGTAATTATCTACCGCTTGCTCATTCACGCACATATTAATGTACTGAATTTATAAATGTATATAAATAATTTTTCATTATATTAAACTATATTTTAATTGTCTAACTTATTTGAGTAGTTCGAATTCCTTTTCCTCCACTTCCACATATCACAGTCATGCTTATGTATATTTTAATATAGTCATGGTTAATAGATGTCTCATTGTTTTGCTCAGCTCTGCTAGTCGGCCGGATTAATTCTCATGGGCCATCACTATTATGTTATCCATTAGGTGTTTGATCTGGGGCTTAGAGAGTGGGTTCGAATTCAGGCTGGTCCCTGACCTAAATCTTGGGCTTGACTGGGTTTGAAGAACATTTTGTGAGTTCCAGCTCATGTTTGATGGATAAACATGTTTTGACCGGCACAATAGATGGATGAAATAAGAAAGTTTGATATTGTGATGTAGAGAAGAGACTTTTAAACAGAGAAACTGGATTAAACTTGGACATATCAGAATGTGCTGATAATGATTGAAAATGATGATGATAATGAAATGATTGAATGAATACAGAATCACTTTTTTAATTGTTGTTGTTTTTTTTTTCAAAATCAAATAAAAAAAATAGAGATCAAAAAATAATAATAATTGGTTGTCATCTGATCGTTCGTGTCAGCCACCAGAGGCGCGATTTCTAGCTAAATTTCTAGAAATATGCTGTTTCCGCGGCCGCACCCAAGCCTTTAAGCATTCTTTCTAAAAGAAATCCTAGAAAAATTGTTAACTCGGAGTTAAGTCTACTTTCTACGCTAAAAGGTAGAGTATTAACTTGGAAGTTAAGTCTCCTTTCTACGCTAAAATCTAGAAAGAGTGTTAACTCGGCTTAGCGGCTAGCGGTGTGACTTTTTCCGATGCTAAAAGCAGAGGAAAATGCCGTAGTTGTTTATGTCACGCACTATATCGTAATGCTGCGTTATGTATTTGATGTAACAATATCGTACTAGGGTGTTTATTTTGATCATGTCAAAATTATTTAAATTTTCATCGGTGCCTTGTTTTTTTAAAGACCAATCGATGTACTGTTACATTTTATCAATTTTAACAGTATCATGATTGTTCCTCATAAATTTGTATTCCTCCTAAATTTTCGATTAGGGTGGAATAGTGTAAAAATTTAAAAATCACGCTTTGAGTCACGTTTTAGCGAGAAATTTTCCGAGACAAAAAGTACGGCTAATTCCCACAACAGAAAACTTGAAAAGATGGGAATTGCCAGACACGGGCCAGCGCTGGAATATTTCTACAGCAGAAAAAAACATCCTGCTGCTGAAAGAAAAGATTGGATTGTGTGACAAATATATGCAGATTTGAGGTCCGAAAACATCTGCAGACGGAAAGGTTCACTTCGTAAAGGCAAGCTTGTTTGAGGGATTCTAAATGACCTTCGTCAAATGTCAAAAATAAAAGAAGTAACTTCAATTTTTATTTAAACGTACATCCCTTCTTCTCCCGATAATTGTTGGCGTCGGCAATCAAATGTAAAATAAAGAAGTAACTAAAATTTTTATTTAAACGTAACCCCAAAAACCCTTCTTCTCCCAATAATTGTTGTCGTCGGCAATCAAACGGTCAAATAAAAGGAACGTCAATTATTCTTTAATCGTATAGAAAAAAACCCTCCCACTAATTGTCCTGGCCAATCAAATGTAAACCAATCGAAGTTAGACAGTAAATTATTAGTTAAACATAACCCAAATTACTATTCGAACGTACACCAAAAAAGACTCGCTCTTGTCAATCAAAATTAAAGAAACCTAGACTATTATTGTCCCATTGTCAAATCGAATATTATTTAGGAAAACCCAAATAATTTATAAACGAAAAAAAAAAAAAGAAAGTCAAATCAGTTTTCAATCAAATGGTAACCGATAAAAGTAACTTAAATTTTGATTTAAACATACACACGAACAAAAACAAAATGCAAAACTCTTTCTCCCAATAATAGTTGTCGCCAATCACCAAAAAACACCCACCCCTCTCACTAATTATTGTCAGCAATCAAATGTACACCACTACTAAAAGTAACGTAAACTACTATTCTTTAAACGGTTACACCCCTTCTTCCAATAATTGTTGTCTACAATCGTACACACAAAAAAACACCCTTCCCAGTAATTAGTGTCGGGAATCAAATGTAAACCGATCAAAGTAAGACCGCAACTTATTATTTAAACGTAACCCAAATTACTATTTGAATCTACACCAAAAAAAACACCCGCTCTTGTCAATAAAAATTAAACAAACAACAACTATTATCGTCCCATTGTCAAAAATATTTATTTGTAGAATCAAAACCATAATTTATAAATGAAAGGAAATCCAATCGGTCATCCATCAAATGTAAACCGATAAAAGTAAAGGTTTTAAATTTTATTTAAACATAAATACACGCGCGCGAGAAAAAAAAAACAACACTTCTCCCAATAATTTTTTCGGCAATCAAATGTAAACCTTCAAAGTAACGTAAATTATTATTTAAAGATCCATCATAAAACCCCGTTCTCTCTTGAATTTTGTGGTAAAAAAAAAAAAAAACTATTATTATCCCATCGTCAAAAATATTATTTGGGAAAAATAATTCAGAAACGAAAAAAAGTAAACTTTGTAAACAAACCAAAAAAAAAAGTCAATATTAATAGAGAATCGCTATCCCGGGAACTATATATTAATGTGTTTTTCAGTTAGAAATCGCACCTCTGGCGGCTGACATGAAGGATCAGATGACAACCTAATAATTTTATTATAATATTGCTAAAATTTTGCAGAAAAGATGAATAAAAACTTGAAATTTAACTTCAGTTTACAAGATGAATATACAATTTTAGATAAATTATTTTCATATAAATATATCAATTTATTATAGTCAGACATGATTTAAGTAAGTAAATAATAACAGTTCTTGCTTTGCATGAGTTATAAAATACAGTACAGAGGTGATTCTATGAATATGCTACCTTCATCCCCCTACCCAAAATTATGTTGATTAAATAATCAGCTTGCAATGTGAATATCATTTTTTCATAAGAGACAAAAGAACAACTGTATTTTGTTTAGGAATAAACTTAGATCATAGATTAACTTATTTTTTCATCTGTCTAAGATTAGATCAAAATTAATTTCTAGAAAAAAAGCTCCTTTGGAAACAGATGGCACTAACTGAGATTATGATGCAAATACTTTACATAATAACAGCTTTTTCATCACTAGATTATTCTGTTGAAGAATACTCTGACCCTATTTGGAAAAATAATTCTTATATCAAACTCCTAAATATTACTGTAAGAAATATTATTGGCACACTCAATTGTATTTTTTTGCAGTAACTTCCTTTTCTTTCATATTTTCCTCAGCCAGATATCAAAAGATGCCTCAGCAAAAAATATACAAAAAGCTGTTAAACAGACCAGACTTGCCAATCACAAACGTGATATAGATCAACAGTGGACAAAATTTGCCTCAGAATCGTATGCTGTTTTCAAAGCTACTTTATACATTTGTTAAAACAATGTTTTTCACTGCCATTTTTCCTAAAACTTTATACTAACAATCTATAGAAGTATAGTATGTACCAATATTAAAATAGTTAATTTTGTAAATGCTTTAAAGTAAAAAAAAAAAAATATGACATTTTGAACTTTAAATTTTTACTTTTTAAATAGTACCAATCAAAAGGATTGTTACTATAGAGTTTATTATCATATTTGTATGGATAGAGAATGTTTCAACATTTGAGACAAAATTAATTCCAAAAATAATTACCATGAACACTGCATTATACATTTCTTCCAATGCTTGAATTCTGGATCATCATTCTTCATGAAATAATACATGCTTGTATCATACTACAACTTAAGTATATGTGATTAATAAATACGACTGATTTTAGTTAGGTTATAAAACCTTTGTTTATAATGATTGAATAGCAGAAAAGTGTAAAATGTAAATATAAACAACAAATGAGAATGTTTAACCAACAATAGAAGGGCAATTTTGCTTTTACTATTAAAGGTGAATAGGTTATATTTATTATACCATAGATCTATCAGTCACAGTAATTTAAAGCATCACCATGAATAACATCATAAAGAATTTACATCTGAATTGTTTCCTGAATTAGAATTGTGAAAAAACCAAGCTAAAATGTTTGAAATCTAATTTAGTCATTCAACAAAATAACTTATTTGTTTTTTTAAGCAAAGGGATTTAGCTACTGAAACTAATTTTGTTATAGCTTGTACTTCTCAAATTAAACTATCTTACAGTCATAGAGAAATTGCAATAAAATTAAATTTACATATAATAATAAATTCCTATTTCCCATTACATTTCTGAAGTTAGTTCTACAATCATATGTTTTATTGCGGAGTAAAATGAAAGGCTATGTTGTTTTCAACTTAGCATTGGAAGAATTTACAAATATTTGAGATGTTTCTCAACTATCTGTATTTGTCTGCAATGTTACAAGCAATGAAAATGTAAAAAAAAAATTAGATAAGCTTAAAGGAAATCACAAAAGATATTGACATTAAAAATGCACTTAATCCATGTCAATTAATTGCTTAACTACCATTGCATAAACTTATTAGCATTGTAATAAATGGAGCACCAGCTATATAAGTCAAAATACTTCTCTAACGGGGCAATTAACGCATATTAGCTATCTATCATGAATGTCTCTAGTCATTTTATCATTCACCTTGATCATTCAGCAAACAAACACATCAAGTTCAACAATAACATAAATTACATTTTAGATATTGTGAATTTCATTTGAACAAATGCAAAAATATACCATGAATTTAAAAATGTTATTGAGGAACTGGAATTTGAAGAAAATCCATATAATCTTTTTTTCTACTATATTGTAGTATGACTATCAATTACCAAGTTTTTGAATAGCTATTTCATGAAAAAAAATACAACTATAAGATAATGGATGGTTACAGGATCTGATATTTCAAGAAAAGAATGACATAAAATTTGTCTAATGAGTTTTCAGAATAAAATAAAACTTTTCAAAGACTGCTGACAGCAAAGAAATTAAAGTACTTTCCCAACCTTAAATTAAAAATAACTACTTTGCCTGATATTGAAATTAATGACAATAAATTTAAACAATATAAAGAAAACTTAAAAACACTTTATAAGTTTGAGAAACAAAAAAAGTTAAACCATATTTTGAATTTCTTGTGAATTCTTTTGTGATTGATATTATCAAAGATGGATATCTTATTTTTGCATTTTTTACCATGGATATTGCTTCAATAGTTTATTGAGATTCAGGAACAAGTAGTTTAATTCTAATACATAAAAATTCATCTGTAACTGATTTTTGGAAACAAATCCCAGAAACAACGTATTTCATTCTTCAGAAAACTGGCTTCTGATAAATTTCCATTTTGGGGATAATTTATTGCTGTGAATCTTTCTTCCCTATATTGAAATTTATCAAAACAAAATTTCTGGTAACCTCATTAGCAGTCATATCACTGAACTTTTTAGAACAGATTTGGCATCATACCAGCTATACTTTAAACTATCAAATTTGGAAAAGAATAAAAATCTTTATGCCGTTCTTCTATAAAATAATAATCAGAAAATAAATTCTTTTTAATAAATATATAAATATCAGTAATAATTATAACATAAAAAGCCTTTTTCAGCACCTTGTTTTATATCTGAAATAGTTTGTTAATGTTAAATAGATTATTAACATTTGAAAAGGGTTTCAAATTTTCTGATTATTACTTTAAACTATGAACTGCCTACGTGAAGACAACCAAAATCTTCAACAAGTAGAGATTACTATTGTTTTTTATTATTAATCAATACAATTTTAAAATATTTTCTACAGTTTTTGAATATTCAAAATTTAATGAAAAGTATTATATATCTCTTATTACTAAAATATATATCCATCTGATATAATTCATCTTCAATCAAAATCTTTTACAATATTCAAGAATTTACAATCAAAAAATTATGATGTAAAAATGGAATTCTTATGAAGTTCCAAAGATACTTCTTTTTCTGGATCCAACAATAAAGCCAGCTGGATTTGATCTTCATAAACATAACTGAGTCTCACTGACAAATTCAGAACAATCCATGGTCATTGTGTCATCTGATTCATAAGTAGAATCAGCCACTCATCTATTCAAATAACACAAATTATGAATCATACAGTTAAAAACTGCCCAATCTATAATTATAGTCATAAAATTGAAGGAATTGATAAAGCCACCAATGAATCTATCTTCTGTTAGAATTTCTACAAATTTCTTTATGACATTATGTTAATAATTAAGCTGTCTAAAAAAATTCATTAGCTAAATACATAAATAATATTTCATGATTAGCCAGATTATTTATGGGACAACTTATATTAGAATTTGTTCAGCTAGAACTGTTGATTTTTATTCTAGACTAAACCAACATTTATGATCATGGTACATTAATGTTCTTTATAATGCTGTTAATTTATTATTCAAATATTTTTCTATTTTCACAAATAAATAAATATAGATAATATTTAAAAACTATTTGCAAGTTTAAATATTAAAAAAAAAAAAATCTAATGCAGGATGTTCAAGTACATGAACAGTTCAATGGTCATAAGCAATAAACTTAAGGCCTTTCAAACCACTTCTTTCAATCTCTATATTTTTTATCATGGTCTTCAGGTAATCATAATTATCATCTCTATTAGGAATCTCAACTGATATGGTTAAATAAGAATCCAAACAACCATGAAAGTCTCCTCAGATCCCTGTTAATAATATTGATTATGAATATATAGTACCAGTAATTTTTTTTTAATTTTTTTTTTCCAAGTGTCATAGCATTGGCCTGGACGCGAAGCGGCAACCCGGGCAACTGCTCGTAAGGCAGTCGCGCTGACCTCTTGACCACCAATGCAAGACAATTTTTTTTTAATTATTTATAATATGTTTATAAAAATAATAAATTAACGATTTATTTTTTACTTTAAATAAAATAGGCATTGACTGAACATACTAAATTATCAGATAAACAGAACTTTACTTCTGGTAACTATAAAAAATATATACTAATAATATAAATTTTTTATTTTTCACTAACAGTAATTTTTTAATCTTTTATTAATTAGACTTTTGTTTGACCTTCAAACATTTCAAATCTCTCATAAATTATTTTAGCCAACTCATTTTATCCCCAGTGACTCATTAACTAGATAAACTTCATGTGAAAACAGTTGGAACTCAATCATTGCTTTATTTTATTTTATTTTTAATCATATATACATGCAGCAGACATTTTTATAATAAAAAAATTATAAAAGCAAATCAATCTTAAATTAAGAGACTATTAATGGTGATGCCCAAATTACAATATATTTGATCATATTGATTGTAGATTGCATTGTTTGCAATTTCTAAATATATTAATATTAGTTTAAAAAGCAAAATTACAACTTACCTAACAATAATTGTAATTTTTAAGTTCAAATTATCACTCTTAACTTCTTGAGTGGGTAATTTCACAATTATATATATTACATTGCTTCCATCAGCATATTTTATAATCCTTAAAATATCTTTTGAGTGATACTTTATTGAATCTTTATAAATTTTCTTAGCATGACTAACTGCCATACTGCTTTTTTCATATTTCCACCTGAATTTTTGCTATACTTTAAGAAACACTGTAAAACTAATTACACATTATAAATATTATCATTCCTTGATTAGCAGAAAATATCATGTGCAGCAAACATGAATTGCAATGGTTTTTAACATGAATAAAAATATTTCTTGATTCTTATTAATCTTCTAGCTACTGACATCATAATAAAGTAATAATATGTATAAACTAATAATTTGTCATTGCTTTCTTCAAAAATTTTCAGAATCTATAAGTCTTATTAAAGTTTATAATATTCTAAAATTGAGATTTTAGAATTGTTACAAGGGTGGTAAAAATGGCAAACTATCATCGATGCTTGCTTTAATACCCAGATTTGCAAACAGTGAAGAATTTAACATACACTAATAATTTTAATAATTTATTAAGCATAGATATTTTATAATAAGTGTTTGCATTTTTTTTAAATGAAATTGCTTATGAATACTCAAATGCACAGATAATCACAAAAATGTTTATAGAAATATTATATTTGTAGAAATCATATCAGAAATTATTGTAGTTGCAAATTACTTCTATTATCTAGACTTACATTTAATTTATTAAATTTTAGAGTTGTTTTTTTTTCTATTTCTTTCTGTGGTTATATATGTTTGTGAAGTAAATTTGTATATTAAATGTGTATAATGAATTTATTTTATCATATAGCTCTATATTATTAAATAATATAATATTGTTCTTAATATGAAATCCTAAAATAAACTGTATTAAGTACATAAAGAACAATGATGACATCAATCACATGATCACTGATTTGGTTGTAGCACTTCAATATCTTGTTTGCTGAGAATGCTTGTGGACATAGAATTCAAAATATATACATAATATACATTAAAAAATAGGCTATATAATTTTATACATAAAACCATGAATCATAATTTGTATATATACACAGTATTTTTGGATATTATACATTTAATATTATAAATTTATGTAAAAGTAACCCAGGTCCATGCATCACAACACAGCTCTATTTTCTTATCATTTCCAATGCTTAATGAAATAAACATACTAATAAATAAAAAAACCATCTAATTAGTGGATGTTTAAATTGAAAAAAAAAACATTATACTGATGAAATTAAAAGGCAAACTTTTAAAAGAAATTATATTCAGAAAATTAAAAATAGCATGAAAAGACAGAATTATAGTAACAGATATAAAAACTGGCATTAAACATGATGGAAAAGAAATAGAATCATCAATAATTTTTCTTTGTTTGGAACATTCATCAGCAACAAATGATGAGCAGTGTAAAGATTATTAATCTAAAAGAGACAACGAAAAGATGAACTCTTTAGATACAAAAAACATGTCATTAAAAATAATGACCAGAATTACTTTGAATAGCAAAGAAAATAAACACACGATACTCGATCGGAATAAACTGGAACTTTCACTTGAAATATAAATAAAATAAAATTGTTCTTATTTTATTTTTTTAATCACATGATGACACAATTCGTTAGAAGAATTGCAAAGAAAGATTGGGGATAAAAAGAAGATTACACTTAAAAATCTGTAAAATGAAACAGATGATAAGCCATTATGCAGAAATATTGACATATGAGTTCCTGATGCGAACACGTCTTGACAATATATATTAATGTTTATACAAAGAGATTATTTTGGAACTCTAGAATTTACTTTGAGGGAAATTTTTCATAAGTATACAAAATTATTAAAATACAAACCTATAATTATATTGGTAAAATGTAAAGTTTTTAAAAATGGAACATAATGTATTAGCATAACTTAAATATAATTTTTTAATGAATACTCCTTAAAACAAATTTAATTTAATAAAAAAATTAAATGAATAAATTTAAATTTGTTATTCATATATATTTGATCCCAAAGAAATTTTGCAATGGTAAGTTAGCAGAAAATTAAAATACTGTATCACGATAAAAATTGTGCAATTTTTATACATCACAAAAGTGAATGATAAAAAAAGAAATGCTTAAACATTTGTTTAATTTATTAATAAAAAAAAATTGAAGTAAAAAAAGAAACATTTAAATATATTACCTACTTATATTTACTAGAAATTTTGCATTACTAAATGGCAAAAAATTTGTAATAAAAATTGAAGCTTTTTTTGAACACTTTCAGAACCGATCTAACATAAAATTGATCACTTCATAAAACATTTTTTCCTGTTATCATTGTAAGGATAAATATTTAACATAGACTTTGCAAACTTATTGATTTATATTTAATTCAGATAAACTGATATAATTTTTTGCTAATTTAACATTTTCATAAAAATGAATTGAATTCTGAGGGCATATTTCTAAATCAAATTATGGGATAACTTTGTATGAATATTAAAACTTTCACCACTTTCCAGTCTTAATTTTTGGCATAGAATCACAAACATTTGATATCATTTACCATATAAAATTGAGAATATCTACATATTCATAAAGCTGGTATTAAAACTACCATTATTATTTTCCCCTGTTTTATATATTTTTTATATATATTCTCTTTTTTTGAGAATGAACTTTTAGCGCAGAATTGCAAATGTTTTGACTGTCATATAGAATTGCAAACAAATACATATTCTTACAGATTACATGTAAATTAAGCTTCATCATAAAAGAAGACTACATATATTGTTTGACTATGTGTTTAAATTTCCTTTAGACCAACATAATAATGCTCTGAAAAGCTGTTGCACTTTTTTTTTTTTTGATGTCTTTAGTTTTGAAAATAAATATTTAACATGGAAATGCAGATTTTTATTTTTTATATGTTGTACATAATTGACAGTAGATATATATTACAGATACATTATATATGGATAAATACATTTTGATCTGAATTTCTCACTATTCAACTTTTTCAATTGATATATGCAATACAAGAATTGTAGCTTTTGCAAAAACAAATTCTGATTTCATGTTGGCTGATCTAAAAGCTCTTGGCAAATAAAAAGTTTCAATTTCATGCATTTTAAAATAATAATAGTGTATTTATATTAGGAATATTAAATAAGAACTATTTCAAATGAAATCTTAAATTGCATTAAATGATAAAAGAAAATCTGAAACATTAAAAAAACTAATGATTAGTGAAAATATAAAATAAGACATAAAAGTTGGTTATTTAATAAATAAAGTTATGGGAAATATTACGATATAACAGAATTTTACATAATACCAGAAGTATAACACTCGGAAGACTGAAGACAAAAAGTTTAATTCATAAAAAGTTACAATAATTACTGGAAACAATTGAATCCTTTGTAAAGAGGCATGGATAGCTAGAAAAATTAAGAAAGAAAATAAATTGAGAGAAAGTTCAATACAACAATATTTAACACCCCTTCACAGCATATAATTAAACATTTAATAAATTATGCAAGCAATGACAGAATTAGGGAAAATATAATGACATGAATTAATTTTTTAATAAAAAGAAATTATTGATAAAGAATGGAAGTTTAAAAGTGTGTTAATAAATATTTTTATATTTTCTGATAGTCTTTGTAAATTGAAATTAATGATGAAGCTTTATTAGTAATTTTTTTTTTTTTTAAATTATTAATAAATAAAATAGTTTAAACAAATGATCCTTCATATAAAAAAAAAAAAAACCTTATGAATAAAAGATCAGAAAATTACAAATAACATAGGACAAATTAATACTAGTAAATACAAAAAATAAATTATTGGACACAATTTAAACATAAATTTGATTAACCAGTACAATAAGTAATTTTATGTTACAATAAGTTTAAGTGATCAAAAACACCTAATAATTTTTTTTTTCTTTTAAATAAAACTAATTTCAAATAAATTATGTACTGGAGTTATAAGTTAAAGGGAAAAGTAAAATATATGTTTTATTTTTAAACTGACCAATGAAAAGATTAATATCTATTTAAAATATGTATTAACATTTAAACATATAGATAGGCAGAAGAATGACTGTAGGTGAAATAGTGATGCAACTGCCTCAGGCACTGAACTGGCATTAAAATGAAACAAACTAAATACATTAATATATTTATTTATTTATTTAAAACACATTTTTCTATTTCATTTACTGCCTTGTTTATAATACAAATTTTCAACCATTTTAAAATACACACTTTTTTAAGATATCTCAGATACCAAAATTAATCTATCAGCCTTTGGGAAAGTAGTATACATAATTGATAGCTTTTTCCTATCATCTATAAACTGTTCAGAGGACTTAGTTACCAATACCAATTAAAGCATAGTCTAAGTTTGTTTTTTTTCCAAGTATCAGCATCGGCCGGGACGCGATCCCGCAACCCGGGCAAGTCAGTCACACTGACCTCTCAACCACCAATGCAAGACAGCATAGTCTTTAAGTTCTTACCAAAAATGAATTTACAAAAGATAAATCACAAAAAAATCCTTAACAAGCAGTGGTTAATGCATATTCCTTGCTAGAGTTCAAATCTAGATAAAAAATTTGAAAACAAAATTTAGATGAGAATTGCCAAAAAAAAAATTGAATTTTTTTTCTCAAGTAACAGACCCATGTCTAATCTAGCTATACATCACTATTATTAGTTAAAGGATTAATATATATATATTTTAGCAACTGGCTCGTGTGATTGGTGATACTTTCAGTATTCCTCTTTGAAGAATATTGGCAAAGCCTTTTCCCTGTGATGGACTATTTAAGACTATTAAATAAATTGGCCTAAATTATCTTTATAGTCTATTTGATTTCATTTATTTTGTCTGTTAATAATTTGATGTATATTCCTTTATACAAATAATGTTGAACTCTACCAAAAATAGCAACTGGTTTATATAGATGTTAACAATGTTTTTTTCCAGTTAATCTGCACAATTTTATAATCCATGAAAAAGGACAATTTTGATATTGAGCAGTTTATCTTTCTTAGTGTCTAGGATTTAAAACAATTTTTCTTCTATGACAGTGAAGAAAAAAAAATTTTTTCTTGACTATACTTCAAGTTTTCTTAATTATTAAGATAAATACAATAAAGGTCTACAATTAATATACTTCAGAAAATTACCTTATTATATATATATTCCCCCCTCCCCATCATACTAACAATATAAATACAACATCCTGTGCTAGACATTTAACTTGAAATATTATTGTAATAGTTCAAGAATTTAAATGCCAAATCAGAAATTTGAAATAAAAGAAATTTATAGTTACAAACAGGAAACTCTTGCCACAAATTATTTATATAGACAGATATTCCTAATTATTATGTTTTGATTTATAAATGTCAAACTTTCTGGACTTACAACTTTGGGATCAAATATTTCAAATAAATCTATTAATGATTTTTACTAATTACTTATTAAATTAGAGATTATCCCTAGCCTCCATATTTTTCAGATGTTTTTTATTCATATGTTTCAATAATGTATGGGGGATTAGAGGTTTTAATTATATATAAATACTACCACTGATACTTAATCTTGCCAAAAGTAATTATATTAATAAAATAATTTTAGGTTTTATAAACATTGCACAAAATGACCCAAATCAGTTTATAATTTTGAAACATTAATTTATTCATCATACAAAAAAAATGTTCTTTATTTCTGATCCTCATATGCGAAAAAACTACATTTTCAGCAATAATCCACTCCATATAACTCAATTCTAGAGCTATCTATATAAACACAAGTAATCAACTGACATAAGACAGTAGCATGAATTAATCACCAGTCTGTTTTTTGCAATTAGCCTTCATTAATAAAGAGCAATGGATTGCACACATCTAACTGATAGTTTTATTTCTTTTATATTATTCATGCTAATGACTAAAACATTTCAACAGTGTAAGGTGCTGAAATTAAACTAATTGTTTATCATGCTATATTATCTGATACTAGATCAGCAACTATATACATTTAGTAATCTTAACCACGTTTGGCACTACCACTTGATGTACATTTGAAAAACTACATTTACATAGCTGGCTCTAAAATAAAATCATAAAAAATGAATAATTGTTAATTCAGAAATATTAAATACAAGTTAGAGTAATCAAACGTTTTGTTTTGGTATACACAAATGTATCAATATAAAAATTTTGATCATAGAAAGATAGTTATATGCAAATATGTTACAGGGACATTTTTTTTTTTTTTTGGCAGTTATATGAATGTTATGATATAGTAGGTTTAGTATGAAAAATTAATTATCATCATATGGAAACAGACTTTAATTCTTGAATAAAAACAACAAATTATAAAATAAAATACCTACTACAGTAATTTTTAAAAAATACTCATATAGATGTGTAATTAAATAAATATTCAAGATTAAACATTTTTCAATTACTCTTTGCTCTATATGATTTATTACATAGTAGAATGACAGACTTTAGAGCCCAACATCCAGGGATCATTGTTCAGCACTGTCACTTTTGGTATTCACTATTTATGAACTCCGAACAATAAACTGTTGCATTTTTACTATACAAATTTAGCACGTAATTAACATATAACACAAATATAAAATTATTTATCCAACATCATCATCATCATCTACCATTATCAATCCACTGCAGGATGAAGGTCTCTCCAAGTTCAATCCATCTTCTCCGATCTTTAGTTTCTCTTCTCCACATCACCCCTGCACATATTTCATCCATCCATCTCACATGTAGTCTCTTTCTGGGTCTTTTACAATCTCTTGGAATCAAGTTTAAGATTTCAATTGTCCATCTATTATCATCTCTTCTAGCAATGTGTCCAGTCCAACTCCACATCAGTCTTTTAATTTTTTCAATGAGGTCAGTAACACCTGTTTGTTTTCTTACCCATATATTGCGTTTTCCATCTCTTCTTGTTACTCCCAACACGCATCTTTCCATACTTCTTTGAGTAGTATGAAGTCTCTGTAGTCAATTTTAAATATAATTATTTATTTTCACAAAAATTATCTTGGAAAATGTTAAATAAACTTTTTCGAAAAAAAAATTTAAAATCTTTAAAACAGTACTTTTTCATATTTGTTGATATACCTACTTTTAAAAAGTTATCATCAAAACAATTATCCAGAATTGGTGAATGGCTTAAGCATGGAACCAAAAGTATTCCCATCTGTATATAATATATGCATATTTGGATATTCTTTAATAGTAACTGATAAAGGCTGTAAAAATGTTTGCATACACTGTTTTTGTTTTTTTTCTTTTAATGTGAATCAGTAAATTATAAAAATCAATAAAATGGAATATTTGCAATTCATTTAAAAACTTTAAACCTGATATAAATCAAAAAATGTAGTCTTATTCTAGGAATTATATTACAATTCTCATTAAAATATTCTTTAAAAAATTTTTGAACCATCATGGACAGCTAAATAAAATTACAGTATATTACATGTGTTTTGATTGCTTAATAATCTTCCTCAGTCTAAATAGAAAAATTGCATATGTGCTACTATCAAAATATTCTAATTTTAAATTCTATACAGATTCTTTAAGAAGAAGAATGTATATTTCTATACTAATAACAAGCATAAGTAATGAGAAGTTGTCATATATATATTCATTGATTATCTATAATAATGCATTCTATACCAGCCTTTAATAGAAATGGTTCTATGACAGGGGTCGCCAAACTTTTTTGATCATAGACCCCTATATAATTTTTCGAAATTTCCATCGACCCCCAAAAAAGTAATTTTCAGTTAAATTAAAATAAAAATATCTATTAGGTATTGCGTTTGTACATTTATTTTATGATTTTAAACATTTACTAAAGTAATTTTACATTGTGTAACAATAGTTTTATGAAAAATATGTGATTTGCATATTAAGAATTGTTTTTCCTTCGACCCCCAATTGACCCCCTGGCTCAGATCGCCCCCTACTTTTGATAAATAGACCCCTGGGGGGTCTATATAGACCACTTTGGCGACCTCTGTTCTATGACAACTTTCAATTAATTATCATTCAATCTCTTTTAAGGCAACAATGATAGGGGGGGGGGGTCAATATTTTCATTAGATAAAAAAAAGCATTAAACTACATATTAATTTAAAATCTTACAAAATTTAAAAATTAAACCTCCATATCCAAATGTATTAAATATAATAACATGCAATTCATGGAAATAATAAAAATATAAAAGTTGGGTTTTTAGAAATAGGATTGTAAAAAGCTCTGGTGATGATTGCAGGACAGTTGAAACTGTAAGAATGAAGTTTTAATATAAAAATAATAATGTTGAAGTGTTTAAGAAGATTGGAAATAAGTATGATATGTAAATATAGAAATCAATACATAAGGAAAAGAAGAAGAAAAGAAATAATTATATTTTTATATTTAAATAAAAAATACATTTCCATATTTATAATAATTTATGTTTTCTATTATTTTTTTTTTTTTCATAAGAAATGTTAAATCAAGTAATTACATATTCATTCTAGCTGTTAATTATATAAATGTTGTTTTCAAAATGCATTGCTGATGTTATCTTAAGGTGCCATGACTTTCTCTTATAAAAGCATGAGTGGAAACAGTTTTTAAGTCAAATCTATATAATATTAAAAAATTATGCCATTGTTTGCCACCATGAAATGACAATAATTCAAAAACATTGACAATAGTTTAGGTGATTTTTTTTTTTTTGCAATTCACAAAATAATACAGTATGCCAGTCATTGAATAACAGTAGAGATATTTGAAATACCTTGTATAGTATTTTGTCTCATGTCTTGAATTATTTTTACAATATAGCAAATTTGCTATTGACATTGAAGTTTTATTATTAAAAATATTTTATTACAAAAAACAGTATGTGAATAAGATAACTATTCATATAATTATTCTGGACATTCATACATGATAGGTACATATAATTTAAACTTGGCTTTTATTAATACTGAGCATGATTTTGACTAATTATTAAACATAATCATAGCAATCTCACTTCTTTATACGATTTTGATTGCTCTTTGCTTCATAATGAGTATATTAATTGTAACATATATATCAGAGCCATTATAATTCAAAATAAGAAAAATAATCTATGTTGCATAATTGATTATTTATTGTTAAGAGTATTTGAATAGGTGTTTTATTATTAAAAGGCAATAACAAAAGCAGGAAAATCAAAATCAAAAATAATTTTAAATATGAAAATTAAAACCTGCATTGGCCATTTCAAGACTATTATTATAAAAGTATTACCTTAATTAACAGGATATAAAATTAAAAAAAAAAATTTTGTTGGCCATGCCTTCCTTTTTAATGAAAAAGAAACATAAAATGCAGCTAGTTTTTTTTTAAAAAAAAAAAAAACATGAAACATCATTAAATCATCTAAAAGCTAGCTTTCTTTTAAAAGATTTGGTTTGGTTTGTATTTTGTTTCACTGTGAAAAACTGAATTGCTTCCCCTCTCTAATTTCACCACATGCTACTGATTATATATATATATATGTAACAAGAAACAAAGCAATCATTAATTCTACTCTGCACCGTTAGATAATTATTAAACAATAAGTACAGCTTGCATTTATTATGTTACAAATTTGATAAATACGATTAAATACAATTAGGGAATAAAAGATTTCTTTTTTTTTTTTTTTAAAAAATTTTAAACCTAACATTCTTGATTATTCAAAAAGTTTGTCTTCAATGAAAAGAAAAAAAAACACCCCATAACAATGTTCAAACAATAATTTATTGGCATAAAAAGCATATTTATTCACAGTATGGAACTTTTTTTTCCTGTAAAAAAAAAAAAGGATTATCCAAGCAGTATCTACTATTTTTAAAAGTCTGAAAACAAGATGTTTAATATCAATAAAAACAGATTTCCTTGAAACATTTTGGCTACAAGAGCTAATTATCATATTTAACAATAATTATTGTACATAACAGTTTTTTTTTTTTTTGGTTTGGTTTGTTTTTAAACAACAGCATAGCAATTTTTTTTTTTTTTTTTTACAAAAGAAAATTATCAAATGAAAACTATAAATTTCTTAAATAAAAATGTTTTAAATCTGCTATATTTATATATAAAAAATAAGATTGTGACTTCCAACAATTCCAATATTTTCTACTCATCAACTTCTGTCCTGGAAAATCTCTCTCCCAATCTCCATCACTTGATTCTATCTTGAAATGATCTTATCCAAAAAAAATACTAGGGAACTGAATTATTTCACTAGATCATATTTTTTGTCTTCCTTATCAAATCTCAATTCTAAACTATGCTTCTCTCCATAATTACATGGCATAGTAGCTTTCTTGATGTTATAAATACTAGCAGTCCTATGTGAAAACCATGATTCCAATAAAATTATATAGTATATACATATCAATAGCAAATCTTAAAAATAAAAAAAAGTTAATGAAGCAATAAATGACATAAATATGAACAGCACATATAATAAAAATCTTTTATCTACATTTTTGTTTTTCATTCTTAACTATAAAAATTAAAGTATTACTTATGTGTCTATTTTATTGCATTATTTATAACTAAACTGGTATTTATTTGTGGACTATATGATTGTTTTAATATTTGATCACAATTAAAATAAACTTAACATCAAAATCAAAAATAACTTGTTTGGCTAAAAACATTTGTTTTCCAAGAAAGGATTTCATGCATTTATTAAATAGAAAATTTTGATAGTCTTTTACATATATTACAATGGAAATGCAATTAAAAAAAATATGAAAACCATTGGAAATTTAATGTATGTTTGTTAATGACAAACTACTACTGATGATGATCAAGTATTATTACTTGGTCTTAGACTCTACTGCAAAATTACAATTTTGGACAGAGAACATATATTTCATATATCTAAACCATAAATCAAAACCATTAGAAATTTAATGTACATTTGTCAATGGAAAACTACTACTGATGATAATCAAGTTCATAATTTTGGATAGAAAACATGCATTTCATATATCTAAATTATTAAAAAATAATGCTTTTAATTCCTAAAAAATTACTACTACAATATAAAGTGACAATTTATATGGAACTAAATTTGGTGTATTAAATCCCTGATTATAAAAATAAAATTAAATCTTGCAAAGTAGTACTGTAACTCAAAAACAATTTTTGTTAATTCACAAAAAAAAAAATTATAATAAAAATCAAATTCAGTGAGTCAAACTAAAAAAAAAAGTTTTCTGCATTCATTCTCTAAATCCTCACCCTCCTCTAATCTTGAAGTAACTAATTCAGAGTGAACCTATAATTGCTTTTAACTTTTTACTGTAATTATTTATCCTCAGTAAATCCTGCAGTTTTGTTCATCATTATTTTCAATAATGAAATTAGTAAAAACCAAAATAAGGTTACCATGACTAATTCAAGTTTGAAAAATATGTTGCTTACTTCCAAACATTAAATCTGATGAAAGCAAAACTAACTTAAAAATCTTATAAAAATAAATATTTCTTTAAATTTAAATATTTTTTCTATAAGCATTAAATATTTTTATCTATAGCAGACTATATTTATACAAAAATTCAGTAGTAGTAGTAGTACAAAAGTTGCATAATTTTAAAAAAAATAATATACAAACTGTAAGAGATGTTCACTAATAAAAACAAAAATGTAGTTCCTTTCATTCATTATACTTCTGTACAAGATATGTATGCTGTCTATTTATATACATTATTTGTTGCATCATGTAGTTTTTAGGAAGATCAAGCACAAAAATTATTTATCAGCTTATTTGAAAATGAAATTTTGTACAAGATTAAAAAACTTCATAACTGCAACAGAAAGATAAACAAATTCAAAAATGGTAATAATTAAGCTTTCAAATAAACTTGTCGATATTCTTATGCTCTATAATTGAAATTCAATTTTAAAATTGCTTAAATTCAAGATGCATAAAAAATGAACACCTAAGACACATAGATACTATCAATACGATATTATAAGACATTTGAACCCAGACTTTCAAGCTCCCTTCAGCTATCCAATCTATCTCATATAACCGATACACATGATCACACACATATGAAAAAGATAAATGATCTCCAATATATGTATTTTATGCTGAACCAGCACTCATCAGTTGATACAGATCATCATCTCATACACATATATAATCAGTGCTCTGTTTATATTAAGATAGCAAATCTTCAAACTTTAATGGACAGGCTTTAATCTACTCCACCATTCAACTCTTCGGCCTTCCACACCATTGAAAATCTGATTATGGAACCCCAAATCCCTTGATGATATCAATATTATTGTACTGCACATGTTGACCTTAAATTATTCTGACCCTCATGTATAGGATCTTGTCGATTTAAATACACAGAAGAGGGATGAGCAAACACAGGTATACTTTTATATCCCTCGAGTTTACATGTAATTATAGGAGATTTGAACCCAGACTTTCAAGCTCCCTTCAGCTATCCAAAATATCTCATACAACCAATACACCTGACCACAAAAATGTAAAAAAGATAAATGATTTCCAATATATATATATATGTATTTCATGCTGAAACAGCACTCATCAGTTGGTCCAGATCATCATCTCATATATATATATAATCAGTACTCAGTTTATATTAAGATAGTAAAGTAAATCTTCAAACTAATCCAAGTCTTCAATCTTCCATACCATTGAAAATCTGATGATGGAATGTCCAAATGATGCAAAATCCCTTATAATTACATCTAAACTCCAGGGATATAATATATATTTGTATTTAAATATTATGCATTTAGCCTGTATTCTGTCCATGACTTTTCTGTGTATTTAAATGGATAAGGTCCTATACATATGACGTCAGAGTGACTGTAAGTCAACATGGGCATGATAATAATATTGGCATTAACAAAGGATTTGGGTGTTCCATCATTAAATTTTCAATGGTAAGGAAGGCTGAAGAGTTTGATGATGGAATAGTCTGCAGCACAAGCACTGATTATATATATATATGGAAGATGATGATCTGGACCAACTGATGAGTGCCGATTCAGCATGAAATATGTATATTGGAGATCATTTATTTTTTTCACATGTGTGGTCATATGTATCAGTTGTATGAGATAGATTAGATCGCTGAAGTGAGTCAGAAAGTCTGAGTTCAAATACCCTATAATTACATCTAAACTTCAGGGATATAAAGTGTACCGTATTTAAATATTATAATAAGATAGTAAAAAAAAAAAAAAGCAAAAATGATGTTATCAAATGTTTAATAATTATTATTATTTCAAATATGATCAATTAAGTTCATATATAAAAACCAAAATATCTAGATTCCAAATTAAAAATAAAAAAAATACTTTGATGAAGACCATTTAAAACTTTATTCAAATTATGTTTCTCAATATTTTTTTTAGAAATGTATCTTGGAATTACCTATAAGCAGAAGTTTAAGGATACAAAATACTGGCTTTTTAAAATAAGACAGGATGATAATTATATAGATAATTATATGTTGGACTATTTCTATCATCTAGTTTTTAATTGTTAAATGTTTTTAGAAAAAATCCAACTTGTATTTATACTTTTCCAAATACATCCAAGTGTTTTTTAATATGAAGATTAGTATTCAAGTGATATTATTCTCCTCTGCCCTACATAGTTTGGTGCAGAGATAGAGCAACAGATTCTGAAATTATAGGTCCAAAGATCACAGCTCAGGCCAAGCAATAAACGATTTATTCATTTTATTGTTTTTCTCTCTTTTTCAAGTGTTGTTGGCCTGAATAATAACAGAGTTAGCAAATGAATTGAATTGATAACCTGTGATTTTATGAATATTGAATCTAAAGTGATGTTTTAATCAACTATGCTATTCTATCAAAGACAACAATCAACAGAAATTTTATATACTCTATCTGTGACTTTGATTTTTTTTACTTTTTCTTAAGAGAAAGGATGATAAGTGGTTGCCACATATGAACTATTAAGGTTGACTAGTGGGAATAGCTTTACAAAGATAATATAATGTTGAATGTTAATAAAAAACCAGTATGAAAAGAGAAATGTCAAACATGATAAGATTGAGGAAAATAAAATTTCCTGGAACACATTTTGAAATATACTTTTCTATAAAATGTTCTCAAGAATAAAGTTTTGGAAAAGAGGTTGAGGGACAGATCAAGGATATCTTATCTTAAAAACACGGTCAGTGAAATTATGGAAAGAATGGTTAAGGAAGGAATAATATGAATGCAGTGATATCTTTAGAATCTGATGGTGATGATGATAGTAATTTATAAATAAAACATTTTCCAAATAATAGTTAAAAAGAAAATAAGCAAATGACAATCTCATTATGTGTGTGTTTATAAGTAAATAAGTAATATATAATGATTAAAAAAAAATGACAGATATGCTTTGGCACAGTAGCAGACTGATATATTTGAAAATTAGGATCAATTCTCAGCCTACCATTTGGGTGCTCAAACATCATATGGCCTCCATAACAATGAAGAACCAATGTTAAATTCTTTTTTTTTTTAAAAAAAAAAAAATTCAATCAAATGAATTTAAAAAATGATAGCAAGCCTTCACAGAAAATTTGAATTTTCATCAGCTATATAGTAGCTCATGTCATCCCCAATCACGAACAAATCTTATATAAGTCAACAACAGTACAGATTAAGGGTATTTTTTTTAAAGTAAATAGCAATTCAAATAATATATACATAAATATTACAAGCAGCATTAATCTTGCATCATATAAGATAAATAATCATTTCATTTAGGACTTAAAATCAATTAAAATAAGCTATTGAAATAAAAAATATGCTATATATAAATAAATAATGTCAGATGTAATGATGTGCTAAAATTTATTGCCATGGCAAAGACTACCTGGAAATCAAAATATAATCCAAACTAGAAATTTTATATCTATCTATTAAGCTAAAAAAGAAAAACCATTGTACATTAAAGGTAAAAGTATAAAATGATTAAATATATTAAAAATCTAAAGTTACAATCTTCAAATATAATACCATTCAAATATATTAAACTAAAAAAAAATCAGTTTTTATAATTAATTTTTCCATAAAAGAAAATGTATAATTAATAAATGTTGATATCATAATAGCAGATCATAAGAGGTCATTGTTATATTTTAACATGTATAAACAATCTGTTTTGTATAATTTTGTTATGATAATAATACTTGTCTATTTTATATTTTGCAGCTCTGAAGTAGACTGCTGCAATAGAAACTGTCAACTATTTTAAAAGTCTGAATTTGATAAATTTTGTATTTATTTTGCGTTAAGTACATAGAGTAATGTATTTCTGTTGTTGTTTATATTAATATTAATATCACAATCTCTTTAATGTCAATATATAATTATTTAGTATATATAAATGTTTTTAGAAATTTTAAAAATACATTATTTATTATATAGAAAGAAAAATTAGCAAAACATTATAAGCCTCCTATACTATTGCAGTTAACAGCTATGATCTGAAATTCTTAATCAGAATGCAGCTTGAAATTTTTTTTAAATAGATGAAAATTTCTTAAGCAAGCATATAACTTTTTCAGGTATAACAAGCATTTAGCAATCATTGCACTGAGAAAAAAAAAAAAAAGTTGCATAGTTTATGGACTATTTGTTATATACTGATGAGTATATATCAACCAAATGCATTGCATGCCTTAAACATATGAAGGAATATCACTAAAGTAAACATATAGATGTTTGCCTTCAACTTCTCTTTACTGAATGCAATTAGGATGTGACAAAAAAAAATTTAGAACTACTTCCTTGTTTGCAATTAAACTTTTAAAAAAGTAAAAAAAAAAATGGATGATTACAATCAAGTAATGTAACAAAATACCTATGACTTTCTTCTCTAATAAACATTAGGTTCATTAAAAAAAAAAAAATTCCAAAATTCTGAGAAAGTATTTTGTAATATATATAAACAATAATAATCTCTGATCATAAAAAAAAAAAATTAAGATAATCACCAATCCCCTTTGACCTTCAATGAAAAAGATTTAATTTATTCATAAAAATTACAAGAACTACAAAACTATCATTTAAAAATACAAAATAGATGTAAGTATCCATATAATAACAATATTATATAATACATATATACGTATTGAAGAATATAGGCAATAATAAGATATACTGAATATAAGTAAAGTAATTTAACAATATTAACAAACATAAAAACTAAAAAAGTAATATCAATGTTTCTAAATATACACACAATATATTTGCTATATATTATCACACCTATCATTTGCATGTAAATGATTTTCTCATTACTATTATTACTTTCTCTGTTTTTCAAAAGCTCATACTACTTCATCCTTTTTTTTAAAAAAAAAAAAGACAAATCTTATAACCAAGTGTTGACTCATTGTTGATTAAATTATGATGCTTTTAACTCCAATCTTTTCTCACCATTGTGAATTTTTAATCAATTTAAGTGATATAGATGATTTTATTTTATTAATGCAAATTTTCTAAATTATCATTCCTTCCAATCTATGCCTTTTCTTACCCAAATATCCAACAAAATGTCTTGCATTGGTGGTCGAGAGGTCAGCACGATTGCTTTGCACTTGCAGGCAGTTGCCCGGGTTGTGGGTTCGCGTCCCAGACAATGCTATGACATTTTAAAAAAAAAAAATATCCAACAAAATAATCCAATTCACCACATCAAAAACTTTCTCAAGATTAAGAACACAAACTTTATTCAGTTTTCAACATATCTGGTTTTAAAACAAAATTAAAATTTCATATAAATTATACCATCATTTTAATACTGCAATAAGTTTGTGTGTATGTGCCTGTATATTTACCCAAAAGATATAGGTATAAATAATTTTTTTCTCTAGTCTTTTTCGATTAAATATCTAAATACCTCTTCAGAAGCACTCCTAATTCATTAAAAATACTTTAACTCAAAAATTATAACAACTCATCATGTGAAATGTTCTCCTACCTAGGTGCATTAGATCTTTTATCTGCAAGAATTTTCCATGAGAGAAAATCTAATGGTCAATTTTCTAAGACATAGACTAAGTTAAAAATACGAATTAATTATAAAATTTAACTATAATCACATTTTGAGTTTACTCAAATTTAATTTAACAATGGCTTTTATAATCTTTTCCTTCATCATTGCATGTATCATTTTGTCCTTATCTATGCATTTTATATATAAATAAATTATTATAATAATCACTATTTTATAAAACAATGTCTAAAATGTGCTTGGAAAAAATAATAAAATCTTAAAACAAAAACTGGACAACAAATGATAAACAGACTTGCATCTAATTTATAGCCTCAATGAAACGATATGGCTGGGATTTATAACATCCACACAAATCTATTTCTCTAGTTTTC
This sequence comes from Epiperipatus broadwayi, assembly GCA_028023455.1. NCBI lineage: Eukaryota > Metazoa > Onychophora > Udeonychophora > Euonychophora > Peripatidae > Epiperipatus > Epiperipatus broadwayi. The sequence goes on from JAQFVV010012497.1 coordinate 2,873,118, forward strand.
ATTTTTTAAAAAAAAATCATCCATTATATACACATGCATAGACATTATGCTTCGATGGTTTGGAATATCTAAAAAATATACACAAATAAGTACGTCTTGATTAATAATGGTTTATATCCAAATTACTCTGCAACAAAAAACAACTAATTATAGTTTTGTTTTTTTAAAAGTCAATAAAGTAGACAAAATAGATATATTTTTAGTTTTTTATTTCACAACATATACTTTAATCACGAGTAAAGACTTCTAAAAAAAGTAAATAATTATCAAAATACATTTCGTGCACTCTTCAGTTGTGAAATAAACTATTATAGATATATCTAAAATATTATACATGGATGGGACGGATAACGTTGAAATATTTATTCAATTTGATGATATTTAAAAATAACTGATATATTCTTTTTTAATTAAATGATGTCGTAATTGGGAATGTAGGAAATTTGTCACCTTTAGATTAAATTCTAATAATTCAAAATATATTACCGATCTACTTTGGATTATTATTTCTTTGTAAAATGATGTCTTGCACTATTAAATTAAAAAGTATTAAAAAAAAAAACCAGTACCATAAATTTCTTAATTAGAAGTTGTATCACCCCCATTAGAAAGCGTAAAAGGGTGCGAAAACGATTGAAAACTATATTTCGGCCGATCAAAAATTAAAATTTGTTCGCAAGTCAAAAAATTAATGCAGACATATAATACTAAGTCATATAAATGTAATCAATATTAACCAGTTCAACTTCTAATTGTCACTTAGAAGATAACTCGATCTAAACTGCAAACGGATACTAAAAGAGAAAACGAAACTAAAAACAAATGATATAAATAATAACAAACTGAATTAAACTAAAATGAAAATTCATTTTAATTACTCAGAAACTTCGAATAAAGAAAAACAATATACAACTTTATATTGAATTAGATATTAAAATTCCACGTTAATATATTCGAGTTGAAATGTAATCGAATTTATAGATCAATAAACTTAGAAAAATATAAATACTGTATACCCTGTGTTCACTTGAGTTATTGGCTCAGGGATTGATGCTGGTTAGCAAAGCTAGACTCCGGTTTGGTTCCGAAAGATGGCACAGAAATAAAATGGAAAATTGACTTTCAATCTTTCGCAATTTATGTTTTTATATAGAATTAATGCTCACTGTAAGTTTCATTAAACAAGAACTTCAATATACAGTTAAGTCGTAAATGTAAAAGACGTCGCGAGGTGCTCAAATTTGAGAAGGAAAACTCATCATTTGTAAATATGTTTGTGTACGTAATAAAGTGTGTGTTTTTCCTTAAAGAAAAAATCAGACATACAGCTAAAGTTCAAAATATTTCAAGAACTAAAACATATACTTAAGATAATTAATGAGAATAATACACTGTCATAGCCGAATATTATTTTAAAATAGGTTGGTTTTATTTTTTTATATTGAAGCGGAAACTGTTTACGATAAGTGCAGAGTAATAAATAAGAAACTTGCACGTAATTTTCAGAAATTGCAGAATATATAAACTTTCTTTTCGATAACAAAGTGTAGTTAAAGTAATGAATAAATATCTTTATCGGGTAGCAAAATTAAATTATTATTTTCAATAAACTAAAACAGGACAATCCGAAATAGGGTTCATAAAATGAATTTTATACGGTATAAAATATAACTAACCTGTTTCCATTCTCCTTTTAAAATAATTCTTAAATGAAGACAGTCAGAACCACTTCTGTAGATTATAGCGATAAAAATACAAAAATATACTTAGACCGACAAATACTCCAGACTGCATATAGGTTTGCCAGTGCTATTCTAACCAACGTAGAAAGAAGAGAATTTTAGCCTCGATTTCATTTTAACTTCTGCCACCTATCTGTAGATAGTTAAAAAAAAAAAATCTTATCGGCGAATCTCCGTTAAAATTAATTTTATTTAGATGCTCGATTTATAGCAATACCTTTTTTTTTTTTTAATGAAAGAAATATTTTCTGTTTATCTATGTGAATATGATTGAGCAATGATACAAATAAAACTGCTTCATAAAACGTAAAATATTAATTATATTTTTTTATTACCGGTAATACTGTATTTTATATTAATACAGTATTTGATCATATCGCTTAATTTGTAATGCCGTTTTAAGTACAAAAATTCGCACAGTTAAATTATTTTAAGAATTTTAATTTATTGCGTATACATTGTTAGTTAAATGTTAATTTCATATTTTCTTGACTACATATTTTGGCTTTCTAAGAGATGCAGTTAAATTTACAAAAAAAGTAATATGATAAGATTTGCTTTTACGTTCTTTAAAAATTATAATACATATTTATTTTCATAGATTTCTTGTATAAAAATAACTGAAACACAGCCTTATTATATACCTGTGTCTATATATGTAATATATAGGGTATATGAGCACAGACTTAAAATAAAAACTAGTGGAAGTGAAATAATATATGAAGTTGTTTGTTTTTTTTTTTTAATACGTATTTAATAACTGATTATTTGTGCAATGTATGCAATCAGATTTCGTGAATAATATTTTAGTCACAGACTTGTTTAAACTGTTAACATCTATGTAGTATATATTTTATTATTTTGAAATATTTTAAAGTGCATATGCTCTAATCCTAGAAATACAGACTGAAATTAGAGTAATTATATAATTAAGTTAATCTCAATTATCAAGGAGATTAGTAATAAAACGATTGACTTATTGTTTTTTTACATTTATTATGATTGCTAAAACCCCCATCGGAAAGAGAACTAAAGAAGGATTTTACAGAAGCAAATTATTTTTCAGGTATCTACCACCAGTAGTAAGTCATCAAGTCAATGTAGGGAAATAATTTACAAGTCATATGGATCTTTATTTTTTTGTGTTTAAGTCTTTGGATTTCTTTCTGTATTAATAATTTGTGTGTAGTCTTTATGTATATACATATTCACAATAAAAATATGTAGTCTTTATGTATATACATATTCACAATAAAAATATAAACATTCACCTTTCTTATTACAGTTACAATGCTTATTTTATTAAGATTATTCAACCTTATAGTTTCGATTGGTTTGCTCATCAATCAAAACTGCTAAGGTTGATTAATTTTAATAAAATAAGCATTGTGACAGTAATAAAAAAGATAAATTTGTTTAATTTTTTATAATTTTATTAATGCAGAAAAAAGGATAAGTTAATAATGCTTCATAAAAAAGATAGAATATATTCACAACATCTATTTATTACAATGCATTTGTTATTCTTGCTATTAGGATAAATATATGGAATAGTCAAATTGTATTTTTATATTGGACTATTTCCATCATCTAATAAGTGTGTTGAATGTCTTTAGAAAAATTCAATTTTATTTAAATATTCCAACTACAACTAGAACACCATCATCACAAACCTTCAGGAAAACATTAGTCAATTTTTTTTTTTTGCTTGATTTTTTTATCCTCTCATATTACTATGTATGTCTGACTAGCTTGGAAATAAATCTTAGTCACATTATATTGTTATATATAATACTGGTGCAGTAAACATTCTGGAGCAAGCAAAGCAGTTTACTTTTCAAAACGTTTCAGTCAAAGTAGCACTGAAAAAACATGGACAAACATCAACACTATGATTCTAATAAGGTAATGAAATAAATAAGTTTAGAATAAATTTAACAACTTTTGGAGGTTTTGATATAAATAATTCCAAATAGCCTTTGTATAAGATGAAAGTAGATTTTTTTTTCCTACTAGATAAGAATGATAACAATTAATCAAACATAGCTATATTGTTATATTGGAGAGGGAAGATGTTTGAGATTGCTAATAAATTGTAATCATAAAATACTATTGATCTGATTTATGATGAACTATTTGGGAAACTTATTAATTTCTTTAGTACAGCACTGTCTAAAAAGCAATTCAAAAGTGAGAGCATAAGAGAATATAGCACTCCAAGATGCCCTCAAACAATTTTTATAATTAATGGCAGATGAGAAATTGGGATAACAATTTCTAGCCAATATAGATCTCAAGTATTCAGATGTAACAAAAAGTTTAACATATGAATTAGTATTAAAACAATGTTTCCAAAATGATCCTTTATCAAAAAATAGCAAGCATTCATTATTAAACTGGAAAAAAATGCAATTGGGAAAAAAAAATGTCGATGGTAGATGAAAATGTTATTGTTTTGGAAAAGAATATTTAGCTCACAGTTACAAGTGGAAAAAATGTAAGACTTATAAAAGTAAAGGATATTTGGCAAAATTTTCCAGAAGCAGATCACAATGATAAAAAAAATCAAAACAGACAATAAAATTAAAATAGGTTTAAATTTTTTTTACAGAAGTCACATAACCCAATATACATACTAAATATGAATCTATATAAACTCAGGTTGCCATAGAGATAGAGTGGATTAAGAAATGTGCTTTATCAAAAAGAAATTGGGAATATTTGTTGTTTAAATGTAAAAATCTGCTGCAGATTGAAAAAACTAATCTTTGAACAAATGTAAAGCGAAATTCAATTTATATAGTCAGAATGGGAAATTTACTGTTTGATTATTCACTAAAGAGTCAGAATTAAATATATATATATTGTAAAGGGGAAAATTCAGAGACCTTTAAGATTTGAATTGAATATCATAAAATATATTTCTATAGAAAGAAAATAAAAGATCACTTCCCTAATTTAATTAAATCTGAAGAAAGAAAATAATATTCAACTGTTAAAATATCAATTATAGAAAATGAAAACCTATCATTTGTAAACCTTGAAAGATATCATTTACCCAAAGGACAAAAGTGTAGGATGAAATTCAACATTTGACTGCAAACAGAGTTTTAACATTAATGGAAAAATCTGTATAGGCTATACCAATTGTTGTTATCAAATCAAATACTTTGATATGCCTTTCTGGTGATTATCACATAACCATGAACAAAAATCTATGTAAAAATGTATATCGTGTACTAGTTGTTAGGAAAGTATTAACGTTAATGGAAAAATGCTCACAATTGCAAAGCTGGATGTGAACACAGCATTTCACCAGATTTGGGTAGATGAAGAATTAGCAAAAGTCAACAATTAGATTTCAAATGTTACTTTTAAATATAATTGTCTTCCTTTTGTTGGGATTATATTGCTTCAAAGCTTTTCCAAATTAAAAAGTTATATCCTATTATACTTCTAAGACAGCTCTCAAAATAAGAGTAATGAGTGTATAAAATCAATTAAATAATTTTAGGATTACACTTAATCCTGAAAAGTGTTTCTGGAAGAAATATTTTTTTACATGATAACATATCAGAAAGGGAGATATATCCTACATCTGAAAAAGTCTGGTCAAGAGAAGCCCTACATCTATGAATGTTAAGCAACATCAAGCTTTTTTAAAATTTGTAAAATTTTAAAAGTGTTTTAAAAAGAAAGCACAGCCACTGTGTAATTTTCTTTGAAAGAATCAGTGATGAAAGTGGCAAACAGGCAAAAAAATGATGTTTAACAATGTAACACCCTCCTAATGTCTGATAAAATATTAATATGTTGTGTTAGTGATTTGGTATTGTTAATTATGAATTCCTCTGAATGCAAAATACCAGTGATTAACCACCAAACAATTGAGGAGTAAAGATCTATTTTTGTATTTTGTTCAATGTCAATTTCACCCAGCTTGACAAAGAAGCTCTAGCAATTATATTTCAAATAAATAAGTTTCATCAATATTTATATGGACAATTTTTTTAGAATCAACACTGGCTATCTTGTCAAAAAATAAGCCTTTGTCTGCTTATCTAAGCAATGCTGGGATGTGTTAGCAAAATATATTATCAGTATATGATTTTGAAATAATGTAGCAAAAGGAATGTTCTATTCATCATGTAGATGCTCTATCAAAGATACCTGAAAGAATAGAATCTTACACGATGGATACTGAAATTAAATGTATAGACACATTACACTCAAAGACATTGAACAGTAAAGGTGTATCAAAATGGATATGTAAAGACAAAAGATACCAAATTTTCTTAAAAATCAATCTACAAAGGTTGGCCATTTCAGAAACTGAAAATTCTCTCACATTCTGGAATTACAGAATAGCTATCAACCTCAAATGGCTGTATTTTCATTAGAAAAAGAGTAATAGTTTTTTCACAGGGTAGGCAATTAAGTTTTAAAAGTAATAAACCTGAGACATCCTGGCATCATTTGTACTAAAACACTGGCTTGTGGATACATATGGTGGCTGAAAATTACATTGTAAGTTATGCCCAAATACAGCAAAACTATTAAAGCAAAAGTTTTATAATATAGTCTGTAAGAATCAACCATAGCAAAGAGTACACATGGATGACACAGATCTTATAAATAGTCAATTTTTCCTAGTAGTTATCAATGCATACTTTAAAAGAGCTGAGTGTAAATAGCGGAACCATTAAAAAGTTAAAAGAGATGTTTGCTTATCATAAGTTATGGAACTTGGTTTACATACAGCAATTTTTGAAAAATTCATGAAAGATATTAAACATATAAAAATATCTCCATATCACCCAAAATCTAATAGTTTGGCTAAAAATGCAGTTCAATACCTAAAACAGAATCTTAATAAATCAAGTTATGCTGACATATATTAACTATCAGATGAATTATTGATGGTTAAGAAGGTAAATACAAAACTAGCACTCTTAATTCCTCCCAAAAATAGTGTTCAACATGACACAGAAAATAATTCTAATAAAGAAAGCAAAAATATAAAATAGGAGATAAAATTTAGATTAGAAATAATTTATTAAAAAAATGAATGAGATGTATTATTGAGATTCTATCTAAACAGTCAGTAAAATTTAAAACAGAAAATAATTAGTAAAAATTAAAACAGAAAATAATTGTATATTAAAGAGATCACAGTAACATCGGTATCATAGAAAAAGATAAAAATGAAGATAGCAATTGTTGATGGCATGCAAAAAAAGAGTCCTGCAAAAGTGACAATGAAGATAGTGAAGATGTGAAAAATCAAACAAGACAATAAGAGGCTGAAGCAATAACCTTAAGAGATAAATATCCTGCAACAAACTTACAAAAAGAGCTCTGAACAGTCAGTACAATTCAGTCAAAAAAAACCATCCCAAACACTTCTCAGCTTACATTTGGAGTAAAGATAATGAACAAGCAAAACCCAAATTCTGAAGTAAAGGGAAGATATATGTAAGATATGCAATCATATTTGATTAATAATATTTCAATCATTGATTGAATTTTTAAAAAAATTATATTTATGTAGTATATATTGTAACTCTCCCCCAACACCAATCCCACATTTCCTATAAACAAATACTCAGGGTGCCAATTCTACTGATAATAGAATAAACTACTAATCCGACTTTACTTTGAATTACTGTCGAGTCTCTTACAATGTTGTCCTAATATAGCTTAGCTCAGTGGGGGCTACAGAGTTCTATAAGATGTAAAATGCATAGTAAACATAGGAGGAAACATTATGAATTGATAAGAGTAAAATATATATTGGGTTTTACAATAACTAAGTAGTTGAGTTTAATATCATCTCCTCCCATCATCTAAATGCATTAAGCAACCTTTACTAATGATAGGTCTAAATTAATAGAATAAAAGTACAGTGCTAATTGACTCTATTGTATGGTAATTTAAAATTAAATAAAAACAAATTATAGCACTACTTAACCTATAGTGCCTACCAATTTAAATTAAATAAATAAATTAGTATCTATTCTGAAATAATAAGGGAATATCTCAGGGAATTTATTATATGACTTATTTAAAATTTATACTCTACAATAGCTACCAATTACCATCATAAAAGTAATGACATAAATTAAGCATTATTTCAAGTCATCATCTAAATAATAACTGAATACTAAAATTTTCCCAAAGAATCATCAAATAGTCAAGTATTTTATATAGTGTTTGGATCAAGAAAACAAGATCATCAGATCTGAACATATTCATCATTAAATTTATGGAATAGTGCAATCATATATTGAATATATGTGTATGTGTGGAAACATGAATGCACACTGAAGAATAAACTCTGAACAAAGTGTTTAAATAAATAAAACATTTATTACATGATATGGCTAAATAACATTTTGTACTATTACTTTACACTTGTACATGTTATTGGATAATTCTGATATCAATGACTGAATACACTAACACAAGAGTAATTAACATTAAAACAAACTTCTTTGCTTTTATTCCAAATATATACAAGCTATCAGTCAATTCTGATATGCTTAGGAAAAGAAACATTTATTAACGCTAACACTGAAATGATTAAATATGAAATTAAGCTTCCTTGTATTTTTACTTAAAATACACACATGCTATTAGCTAACTCTAACATTCTGATAACCAAATAAACACCTGGGTAATTAAACATTAAAGTAATGTAATATGTATTTAAACATATGAATTAGAGGTGACACTATCCTTTTTAAATCAATTAAATAATTCTATTAACTAGCTACACTTTCTTTTATTTTGTTTGCTCATTCAAAATGAGGATGCATCACTCTGAAGATTTGGTGATTTCAAACTTAAAATAATTGGTATGGTATGACTTGAAATATTGATTCAGACTTACAAATCAGTGATAGATTTTTTCCATATCTTCAGGATTAATGATATTTTGTGCATGCATCTGTATTGTGCTACCTGTTACAATATAAACACAGTTATATTCCATCGGTTTACTTATGAAATTGAGATAAAATATAATATCGATGACACCATAGATCAACCAACACCTTTAGCACTACTTCTACCTTAGATGTTCTATAAAAAAAATCAATCCTACTTTTTTTTTTATTAGCAAACTACATTACACCTGGATATGAATAAATGATGGGAAAACATTCCAAATGAGTACATGGGGGACAAGAAGACTTTCTTAACTTTAATAATTTAAATAACAAAATACAGAGAGGCTTAAATACTGGTGTGGACTGGAAAGACAAAAAAAATACTACTTTACTTCACATAATATAATCATCATAATACATAATTGCTTAATCTGGAAAAATGTAATCCACTCATGACAAGTATTTCAATAAACTAGGGGAGAGCGCTCTCAATCCTGGCAATACAATATATCATAATAATTCCTTCCTTCATAGCCACTAAATACATTTCAATCTAAGCATAAAAATAATAAATTCACTCTTAGTTAAATTCCTAATGGTTCCACTTCTTTGGCACATCACATTATCTGAATCTGATTGGAAAAGTAAGTCAATCGACTTTTAATTCAACAGTTATATAAATGGATTAAACAACAGACAGGCACACATGCATAATAATACACAAAATAGTTTCAAATCATATTCAATACATAAATGTGGTAACGACATTAATTAATAAATAAATTAAAAATCTCTCATTCCCGACGAATTATAAATATCTTGAATCTGAAATATAATAATTGTTATTAAATAATCCTTGACATTCTAGCAAAGCAAAGGTAAACAACACTTTGGTGTATTTAACATTAACTAATAGATTGAAATAAAATTTTGATTTGTGACAAACTACAAATCTTTTAAATTTGAAGCAAAATAATTATTGGTAAACGGACCTCATAACCTCTGAAAACGTGAAGACAAAATAATAATTTTATGCATTTACCCCTTCGTAAAATTAGCTGTTAGCTTTCTAATAGCAAACTGATATTTCTATTGCTAACATATGCATATAGAATACCTGTATACAATAAAAATTATATCAAAATAATGATTAATTTCCAGTATAATATTTCTTCATATTATACTTATCCGAGACAATCTTAAAGCAAAAAATAATAATAATTAAATAAAAATATAAAGACAAATAATTGGTCTACCTATCTATCAGACACAAAAAATAAATAAATAAATAATTAAATCTTCAGCTGGGAACATAAGAATTCATTTTCACAGTCCATAAATAACACATCTTGAACATGTATGAAAATAATAACAATAATTGTAAAATGAATAGGTGTTATTAGACATAGAACAATTTCCTGCAGGACAAACAATACGCATTTGGGTCTTTTACAGAGCATTTCAAAAGTTCTTAGCAATAGCTAACTGAATAGCTGACAATATCTCATGTGGAGTATTTAATAAAGGCAAATAAATATTTATTACTGCAGATTTTAGTAATAATTTACTGTTTAATCAATTACATTTATTGAGGTGCTTGCTGAATTATTAAAAGTCATCCATTAGGCAAATAGCTGGTTATTTCATAATATTCACTTAAGTCTACATGATTTTTTTTTGGAACGACAACATATTTTAATAATAAGTTAAATACATGAGGAGAACAATAAAATAAAAGTGTCCACATCTAATATTCATGCTCTTCCACTCATTCAGTTTTAAGCATATTTAAATATAAGTTAGTGATTCATTAGTTATATAAGTCATGCATTCTGTTCCTTAATCCTAGATACACGAATGGTAAAGTATATTTCTTGTTCAATAATAATAATAATAATAATAAAGCATGTTGTAATAAGTTAGATACACATATCCTTTCATTTAAACTTTACTCTTTTATAGTTAGTAGAAGTTTTTAATACAGAGTCTATGAAAGGTTTTATAAAAAAAGTTCAGCATAAAATTTTTCATAATATAACAAAATTCACATATTGCAATTGTTTCTTTAATATTAGAGATTATAATTAGGTAAATCAAATTTGAAATACAGACACACATATGCATTTCAAATGATGATATTAAATCTAAGTTAGTCAATTGGAAATATAGAGAGATATGTACCTTGTTTAAAGTTGTTTAAGTCTCCATCCTTGTTTTATTTTCCAAGAAAGATTTCTGAACTATTTTCATACAGAAAATTAATATAAAAATAAATTGTACTTTTTAGTTTGAATTGAATCTCAGCTGTTTGACTATGGAAAAACCACTTTGTAGAAAGAGAATTGTAATAATAAAAAAACCCTTGGTGGAGAGAGAATTGTAATAAAAGCCAACTTTCTTGTAAAGTATCCCCCTTTTATATCTGTTTTTAGTTATATATCTATTTCTTCCACCAATCAATGGTGACTCATTCAAATGTCAACTTTAAAGAAAGGTCAATCCTTCCTTCTGCACTGAGATAATTAGTTGGAAGTATGCAATAACCTTTTCTCTCTTGAAAAAGAAAAAGAAAAAAAACATTTTGTCTTCTAAATAATATTAATTAAATTGAAACAATAAAAAAATATTCTGCATTTATAGAATGACAAAAAAATAATTATTTTAGCAAATAAAATAGTTGATAGTGTATTTGTTCATTTGACAATTCACTGATCCATTTATCTATCAATCACTGCAAATGGTATTTAAACTGACTATCAAAGATATCTACTGAAAATTTAAATATTTTACTGTAAAATATGATACTTGGTAATTTAATCAAGTAATGAATGAAAAATAAAGTTGAAAGATGGCACAAACATACTTGCACACACATGCTGCACTACAAGTACTAAACCAATCTTGCCCGAATAGAAGTTTCTATGGCCATGAATCAAATATGCTGTATTAACTACACTATGGACTGAAATATCAAGCAAATAAACCATAAAATCATCAAATGAACATCAACACTGTCTTACAGACAAATAAGATAAGTTTGGATCAATTGAAACTATACACCACAATTTCTGTGACAAGTCACCCCCCCTTTCAATCATTAAATATCCATCAAAGAAAAATACTAAACATCTCAAAACTTCCAAATAATATCTGCAAGTGATCTCTACATAGGGTTTTGGATTATTAATGACAAAATTTTTTTAAAACTTCAGGTTATTTCATTTTTTTGTTAAATGCAACCAGCTGTTGCTGACACAGTGCTACCTATTAACAATTAGTTTATTGTGCCTATTCAGAAGGTCACAATATATATTATTATTATTATTTAAAATTATTTTAAAGCACACATGTCTTAATTCTTGAAATAGATATCATAATTTGGGTAATTATAGAATTATATTAATCTCAGTTTGCAAAAGGATTAGTAAATAAATGATTAGCTGAAAATTATTGTTAAAAAATAGCCTCTATTAAGTTACTATTATTAAAACACTTATTAGATAATTATTTACTCCAGACCTTTGGAAAAGTATAAAAACAAATCCAAGAAGTAATTAGTTGATAGGCAACTTATAACCCAAGATATTCCCATTTATAGTTCTCCAAATGGATGTGGGGAAGCAATTTACAAGTTATACAGATCTATACATATATACATATATATATATTTATATGTGTGTGTGTGTTATTGATATGTTAGCATACATTTGTTAGTCTCACTGTAGAATAAATGTTTGAAACTTGTAAGTCTTATTTATTCCATTTCTAGATCCATTCCACACTCTCAAATTACTGTATACATCTGACTAACCTATAAATAAATTTCAACTACATACTGAAGTTAGTCCATCATATATGACATTTTACAATGTACATTTGAGAAAAAATATTAAGTTTTTGATAAAATAATAATCTTAAGTTAAAGCATTAATTAATAAAATGATAGTTTTTCAGATAGATTTAAAAGAATTTCGTGTGTTTATACAAATACAATAAACAAGCAGATTAATAAATTGATTTTATAATTATGTAATAAGACAATTACTAAAAGAAATTCTTATTATTTTATTCACAACTTGCATATATCAAAATGGAAACAAATTAATATCACAGATATTATTGAAATATTTAAAAAAGGGAAATGAAACAGAGCTAGACATATTGCTTTTTTAAAAAATGATAATAAACAGATGACTTAAGAGATTTTAATAAACCTAGAAAATGACTATCTGTTAATTGAGGGATTTGAACTCAGAATTTTTCAGTCTATTTATTCACCACTCCATTCCTGATATATGTATTTTATGTAGAACTAGCACTCATGGGCCAGATCATCTCCCGCACATATATACAGTGGTGTGCTTTATTTATATTAAAGTAGCAATTCCTCAAACTTTAATGGAGAGGCTTTAATCGTCTCATCCTTCCAAGTATTCACCCATCCATTTTTATTGAAAAATTGACAATGGACAGCTCAAAGCCCTTGTTGGATTTGATATTATAATCATACTCATGTAGACATTATGTCAATCTAATCCCTCGTATCAGACATTACATATTTATATATATTTATAGGAGAGGGATGAGCTAACTATATTAAGATGTAATCTATTTCCCAAGCAATATATAATTCTAAGGCAGTATGTCATTTGCCTATACTGAATGTTTCCTATATGTATAAATAGAGGGATTTGAAATCAGTATTTTTCAGTCTATTCATTCTTCACTCCATTTCAAGCAACTGATACACATGATCACATATATGTGGATAAGATACCATTATCCCCAATATATATTTCATGTAGAACCAGTGCTCATCAATAGAGACAAATTGTAATCACCCCACATATATATACAATCAGTGCTCGATTTATATTATGATAGCAATTACTCAAACTTTAATGGTCTCAGGGAAGTGTATATGTGTAAAAAGCATATATATTTGTATTGAGTTACAAATACAAACTAAATGGATTAATAAGAAAGAAAATATTTAACAATTTATTAATAATGAATAAGACTGTCTTAGACTAACTGTTAAATAAATAGATATAATAGGATTTATTAGAATGATATGCATAAGAAAAACTGCTACTCAGAATTGATGGATTAAACTTGGAAAAATTACCATCCTGCAGTCAGATAGTGTTTAAAAATGACTGAAAATGTGTCTTCATAATGATTGTCTTCACTGTATTTCATCTCTTACTGTTTTGTTATAATAGATTAGAATAACTATCTTCCTTAAGTTCTTAATAAGGCAATGATTCACTAAAATTTATGATGTGACTCTAAATATTGAAGTGGTAGAATAAATTATTTTAAAGAAATAACAAGAAATGGTAAATTGCTGCCATGAATAATCAAAAGATAATGCAAGTTATTATTATTTATAACTTTATTTAACTGCTTTTTTTAAATCATATTTTTCTATTTTCATAACATTCTATTTAATATTTTAATGTACTTAATATTTTTATTTTTTTCCTAAATAATTTTCTATCTCCTTCTGTCATCTCTTTTTTCCTTTTCCCTCTTCTATGCTCTAAATCTCTGACCTTCTTTCTCTCACCAATCTATCTCTCTGCTTTACTCTTTTTTCTTTCTCATCTTTCTCCTGCACTCAGTCTCTCTCTCTCTCTCTCTTTCCTTACAACACTTTATTTTTCACATTTTACCTTTCTATGGCTTATTATTGTCATTATTATATTATTTCTCCCCCAAAAGTATAGCTGTCCTCTTCCCTTATTTTTAAAAATTTCCCTATATCCTTTTTTTACCATACTATCATTTCCAATGGCTTTCTTTTAATTTCTTTTTATGTTAAAATAGACAGTAAATTTATTTTTAAAGCCTATTAATCAATTGCAATATGATATTGATTTGTCACCCCCCCCCCATTCTTATTATTCAGGTATCCAAATATTTCAAAATTTAGAATTCATCTATGAATTTAGTTTCCAATTTTATTAAGAATATTTATTACAACTTTATAGTTATGTATATCAATATTAAATTAAAGAAATCAGTAAAAAAATAAAAAAAATTGATATAATAAAATGCATTACTTTATTTTACATATTGTAATATTATTTTTATCTACCCTATATATATATAAAATGATAAGTGAAATGGAAATATCAACAAATGATATAGTTCACTAAAAATCCTGAATGTATAATTCTCCTATCTGGTCTTAAACTCTTGTTAAAAATTCCTGGAGAAACAGAGCATCTGTAGTAAAAGATACAGTATTCTGAAAAAATATTAATAATTATTTATATTTAACAATAAACTTGCTCTGGACCAAATAAATATATGTTAAAGAATAAAGTTGCATTTTATGAAATAGTTAAAGCAAACTTAATTTTTGCAGGAAAAATAGAACGTAATTTTGTAAGTAATTTTATAGTTTGTTAAAATATATATATGTAACTTAATATATATTTTTTTAATTTCTTAAAATTAGATATTCTTCTAGAATTTTTATGTAGGTAGTAGAGGTGGAAAATTTTATATAACACATTGTGGTTGAAAATTAGGAAAAGCTTAATTAGTGTTTGTGTTTTTTTTTTGTCATCGGAAAAAAAATAATTTTAAAATATTGGTAATGTCATCAGAAAAAAAATAATTTTAAAATATTGGTAATAGACCATTATTGTATTCTTTCAATCTTTCTTTACTTTGGCAATAAATAATCTGCTTTCAGAAATAGAACTTAGAAAAACATGTTTACCTTAAGAAGTTTTTGCAAAATGTCATAAGTTACAATTTATGTAATGCATTAAATTGGGTAAATTTTAAATCCTATATATATGTGTGTTTGATGTCATTGTTTTCTCACTTAAATGTAATAGTGTTGGAATTTCAAAAAATTCCTATATATATTGTATAAAAAGAAGTGATAGAAATAAACATTTTTCCATATGTTCCACTGAAAGCATGTGAGCAAATGAACACAGAGGTACTGCATTCTCCTAATTTTACTTTAACTCTCTAATGGTTTTAGTTGGCTTGCTGCTTTTATTAGAAATCTTTAAATGTAATATTTTATTATATTACAACTTTATTTTTAAAAACTTATAATATTTAGAGAGTGTATCCCCAGGAAGCAGATAGGGAAAAGCCCTGTAGTCTTTTTAAATCTGTGGCTAGGTGGGAAATAAAATAGCACCTTTAAATCATCAGGTAGGGCAGTTGAAACATAACTACAGTGAAAATAATTTAAATAGTAGAAAACAAATCTGCTATAAAATGTTGATCCTCCAGATATTCAATTCTTTTTAACTGATCATTTTAAAATATTTTATTATCCATTTTTGTCTCATATATTATCCTGTTTTAGTTGTAAATTATTTGGCAAATTACTTCCTTTTGCGTCAGCTATCTTATTAATATCAATTAAATTTGAACTATCTTTGAAGTCTGTCATTATTTACAACAAATAGCAAGTTCTAATTTAAATTCATAGAATTTTTAAAGATTGATGAATATCAACTGTTAATAGCTTTTTTTATTAGATTGTGTCTCTTTAATTTTGCTTAACATGTATTTTAGATCTCACAAAACAATAATCACTTCATATGTCGAATCTATTAAAAACAATACAATTTTGGAAATATATATTTTTTGTTAGTTGAAGTCGAGTTCACTTCTACTATACTCTTATACAGATATTTCCACATCCCTTTCCAATTAGTATTTTTCTTAAAGAAAGAATTCATAATATATAATTTTTATTTTCTGCCAATTCCACGAGTATATGTTTTCTCTCATTTCTGTCCTCATAGCCAAATTTGCAACACTTTCATCTTTCAATCATTTCCCAATTCTAGCATTAAAGTCTCTCATGACAATTTAAAAATGTTTGGTGGGGATCAAAATAATTTTGTACATCTATATTAAAATCCTCTACTTTTTTTCATAATAAAACTTGTTAGGACATAAACCTGAATTATCTGCATTTAGTATCTTTCAATAACTAATCTTAAGCCAATAAACACCACATGATCTAGGTGCAGTGCTCTCAGATCCAAGGCTCCTCACTGACGAAGGCCACAAGCCAGAAACTAGTCTGGGTATATTGGATGAGTAGGCACTAGATGGGGATTTTATGCACAAGCTTTCTGGCATCCATTGATTATTCTAGCTTACAGTGTATGGCAATACGTATAGTGAGTTTTACCTATTTTAATAACTAATCTTACTATTCTGTCTCCTCAAGGTTATTTTTCCACTTTTCATTCATAATGAATCCCACCTCACTTGTGCTTTCACTACTTCTGTCTTAATAATAAAATACAAGTCCGCTTTTAAAGTCAATTATTTCTCCAATTTTTCTTTTAATTTCACACAGGTCAACATTGTCCCGTTTAATACTAGGCATTCTTTTAATATATATAATTTTCATTTACTTGGAATAAAGAGATTTTAACATCCTCCAAATTTGTCCACAAACCTTTGCCTTGACTAATGACATTGTAGCCTACTGAAAATAAGGCATTCAATTTGCTTTCATAAATACTCAATTCACTTTTCATTTAAAAATTATCAGCAATTGAGAAGAAAGATTGTGATGTTTCTTGGTCTTAAATTCAGAAACAAAAAATCAATAAACTCATCAAGCTGGTCTGTATAAGTGAGTTACTATCCATACTGATTTATCAGTTGAATAATTGTATAGTAATAACTATTGCAATGACAAAAATATGCAAAATAGATATTAAATATAATATAGGGGATTTGAATACAGGCTTTTGAGATCCCTTCAGCCATCCACTCTATCTCATACAACTGACACATATGACCACATACATGTGAAAAAAGATAAATGACCTCCAATATACATATTTTGTGCAGAACCAACACTCATCAGTTGCTCCAGATCGTCATCTTACACACACACACACACATAATCAGTGCTCGATTTATATTAAGATAGCAACTCTTCACACTTCAATGGACATGCCTCAATCTACTCCACATCAGGACTATTAAAAATATGATGACAGAACACCCAAATCTTTTATTAATACCAATATTATTGTCACGCTCATATTGACCTTAAGTCACTCTGCCCCCACATTTATAGCGCCTTGTCCATTTAAATACACAAGAGGAATGGGCAGAATACAGGCTCAATTTGTAATATTTTAAATACAAGTATGTTTTATCTACCTGGAGTCTAGATGTAATATAGAGATTTTGAACACAGACTTTCATACTTATATTTAAAATAGATATTGAGTATTTGTATAGTTGGATTTCTTTAAGGCCTCAAAGAGAAAAATCAAAGGATTTATTTTTAGTTACTTCCTGTGGCCAACTATACTTTATACTTTGTAATTTGATATATTTTTTTTATAATAATCTATCTAACATTCTTAAATAAGTAATTTTAAATATTATTATAATGTTTTACCTTGTTAATTTATCATATGTACAGGTTAGTCTAATTCATGTGATGTGATATGGCTACTTCTTTATCA
Source organism: Epiperipatus broadwayi (assembly GCA_028023455.1). NCBI lineage: Eukaryota > Metazoa > Onychophora > Udeonychophora > Euonychophora > Peripatidae > Epiperipatus > Epiperipatus broadwayi. Next base: position 2,891,238 of record JAQFVV010012497.1, read on the forward strand.
AAGTCAGGAATCTCTTAGCCATTTATGTTCAAAAAAACCTGTTAAGTCACCATACTTTCCCTTTCCATTCACCACCCTAAGTTTTTCCCATATTCTCTATAGATCCCATTTCCACAACATCATCTTTTTCCATTCTATAACCTTTGAATCTAGATCATCCTTATCTTTTTCCAATCCCAGCATAAAGACACAATCAATTATCCATTATATACTTATTTAAAATTGATTCTAATTCTTCTCTAGAACTACATTCGTACCCCTCATCATTTCATAATACTATTTCTCTCTCCACTACATTCTGTCTTTTAATATATTTCCAAATATTTTTACTCCCATCTTTTTCAGTTTTATTAATATCTTTCAATAATTTATTATTTAATTTCATTTCCTCTATATAATTATCTATTTTAGTTCAACTTTTTTTTATTTAAATGGTTTTCCCGTTTAATATTAACATATTTTTCACTTTCTTTGTTCTTAGTACATATTTATATTCTCTGCATGCTTTTTTCTTCTCTTTTACATTTTTTCTAATTCTCACTTTTCTATTACTTTTATACTTCTGAATATCTCTCACCTAAAACCCTATTTGCCACTTTTTCTACTTCACCACACCAATCCTTATATTCATTCCCAACCAACTCTTCAATAACTCCTTCTACATTTATATTCTTCTAACTTATTCTTATCAGTCATTCTTCATCCATATCTTTCACTATCCTTTCTACTTTTATTATTATTTTCCATCACATTACTAACCATTTCTTTATATAGAAACTATGATCACTAATTACATACTCTCTCTTTTTCATTATCAAAAACTCATTTTCCATATTTTATTCATTTTCTCTTTATCTACTAATACATAGTTTGTTGTATGAATTTATTTTAGACAAAGTGTATTGTTCCTCATAAATATTTGATAAATTTCCAATGTTCAAATTCACTCTCGGAGAAAAAATGTTCAGAAGCTGCCCATTGTTGTTATTGATTCATCAATTTTTTCAATATGCCTATTCACATCCCCTATAACTATAATTTTCTCCATTTTTGGAAACTCTATATATTTTTAAATAGGCATTTATATATGCTATTGTTCCACTCCATTATAGTTTGACTATCTCCAATGGCCATATATACTATAGCCACCATCCATTCTTGTCTTCCTAACTTTATCTCAAACCACAAATGTTCTTAACACTTTACAATATTTAAATATTTTTTTGACATTACTCCTATACCACCACCCCTCTTTTCTTTTTATTTATACTTTATCACACCAAATTTTTCAGTGTAGGTTCTTCTCTTAGATGTGTTTTCACTACTGCTAATATTTCAAGCCCTTCATTTTTAACTGCTTTGTTTAATTCCAATGACTTTTCTGCCCTCCTACCACCTTGCATATTCAAATATCCAATTTTTACAATTTCTTTTTTTTTTTTCCTGCCCTTTTATAAATTCTTTGACTCTTTCTGATCAATTATACTTGAAGTTAATTTGTTTATCATTAGTTTTACTGACCCATTCCCTTTCCACATCGACATTTGCATTTAGATACACTATTTATTTCTTACATCCCATCTATCCTTAACTTTTTTTTTGCTGATACTTTAATTTAAAACCCTATCCCCCTTTATAAGTTGCCCAAAATATATATTTTTATAAATCAAACCTAATGTGTCACTTCTTTGTTTTCCTAAATGCAATCCATTTTTACTGTATAACTCCCTATTACTAATAAAAAAATCTCACACATCCACAAACATAACATTTCTATTGCATAGTGTTTCCAATCTCTCATTTATAGAATATTTCTATCTAATATATACCTGTTGTTGAATCTTGGAAGTAATCCAACTATTCCTATTCTTCCTCTAACCTTATTCAAACTACTAATCAATTATTTGTATTCATCCATTACTCTCTCTGGTGGCTCTGACAAATTATTTGTCCCCACCATAACGCAAACATCTCTACTCCCAAGTGTATTTACCTTATCTGTAACATCTCTAATTCTAGCTCCAGGCAAACATACTATTACATATAAATTTCTATTTTCCCTTGCAATTACATCTTTACATCCTCCAATTAGTGAATCCCCTATCAATATTATCTCATAGTTTACTTTCCCTATTTTCTCTGTTACATTCTCTTCAGCATTCTGAACTTCCTTATCTATTTCTTCCTTATTGCTTCTATTCATTAATTCCTTGATATGCTTACACTTCATATCTAACATTTTTATTTTTACTTCTATATTCTTTACCTCTTCCTCTATCTTCTTTACTCTTTGGCTAACTATCTCCATTGCACTACTTATTTTGTCATCTATATCTCTTGTCACTCAACTAAACATATACTCCACTCTATCATCCATATTTATATTTTCTTCAATTTCTCTTTTCTCTTTAAACTATCTACACCTAAAAACCATTTTTCATCTCTTTTACCACATTTATACATGATCTATACAACTATATCCCTTTTATATCCTTCCTAGTCTTATTTAAGCACTTCAGATAAAAAAAACTTTATCACATATTGTACATGCTATTCATCATACATACATTTTGATGTACACATGCAGTCCATATTTCCTAATTTTTCCAATTTCCCTATTCTATATTTAAATTTATTATTTTTCTATCACTCTCCAAACCTTCTTATACAATTTTTTTTTCTTTTTTTTTATAATGGAGAATGAGAAATACACATTTCTTTAAAACTCACACCTCAATGTTATCTCTCTTTCTCAAAATGAATCACTCTCTCACTTAAAATTTAAATTAAGTAATAATCTAATATCAGCATTAAACAAACAATAGTAGTATCTATAAATATAAATATAAATATTCTGTTTTTTTTTTTATTAATTAAAGTATTGAATTAAGATGTGATATAAATATGCTTTTACACTTCAAATTATCTTCATTGTCTATATCTTGTAAATTAGGAAGCAATAACAACTCATAAAAATCAAAGTGAGCTGATTTTTGAATTTCTTCAGTTTTAAACTTCTTCATATTTATTTCAGAGCATATGCTCAGAATTTGAAGTTTATGAATCAACAAAAATATCATATAGTTTACAAGGTATAAAATTAGTAATTGTATTAGACAATTAATAAATGTAAATATATCAAATTTAAGCGTAAACAGATAATATTATAATAACGTGAAAGCTAAACACCTTCAAACAGATACACTTTAAACATGCTTACGTGACAGCCAATCAGATGGAATAATGACATCACATGGGACTCTCAATTTTAAAACACAAGCCAGAACAATTAGAAAAAGATGGGACCCATCTTAATCTATGCCTCAATTTTATTTAAATAAGCCAGACTCAAGCATTTTGAACTAAGAGTGTGAAGCTTAAATACCTTTGCATTTAATCCACTCTTAGTTCAAAATGCTTGAGTCTGGCTTATTTAAATAAAATTGAGGCATAGATTAAGATGGGTTCCATCTTTTTCTAATAGTTCTGGCTTGTGTTTTAGAATTGAGAGTTCCATGTGATGTCATTATTCCATCTGATTGGCTGTCACGTAAGCATGTTTAAAGCGTATCTGTTTGAAGATGTTTAGCTTTCACGTTATTATTAGACAATTAGATAACATAATTTTAAAAAACTATTGTGTTTTAAAGTTAAGAGTTGAAATTTGTTTTTTATGTTGAAAATGTATTTATTTTAGCTATATCATTTTAAATGGAAACTTTTTTTTAAATATATTGTGATTGATATTAATATATTATGAAATGTAATGTGGTAAAATGTAAAGTATTTACAGATATCTGATGAAGACTTCAAATCAGTTGAAACAGTTAATAAATAAAGTAAAAATTGCTTTAAAAAGTGCTAAAGAGAATGGCACATTTTATTATATTATAGAGAATTTGGCACAGTTCGTAGAGCATCCAACTTGGTATCAAGATATTCAAGGATTGATTCTACCACTAAAACTTTTTATAATTTCTCATATATATATATTCTAACCTATCTAAAGAGCGAATGACTTCTATTCAAATAAATGAGCGAATTCAATAAAGAGAATTCGGAAAGCCTAATTCTATTAAAGAGATTCGGACGCTTCCGTCTAGGACGGGTTTTTAAACCCTATATTTTTAACTAATATAGCTGGACGTTAGGTTAGTTATAATAATTCAGCTACAGCGATATGCAGTTCAGACAGAGATAGAATAAAAAAAATTATCATTAATAAATTAAATTAAAAAAAAAATAAACTAACATTCTTTCTCTATCCAAAACACATTCTCTGAGCTGTAAGTACTTGCACTGTTCGACAATGATGATGATGATTTCATGTCATTGTTAGTATTACTGACTAAAACAAAACATTTATTCATTTGCCAATATGATCTCAATATTTTATTATTATACAATCAGAAGTTTCAATCTCTTAAGCCATGCCACGCTTGTAATGTTGATCATAATTGATCAATTCTTAATGTAAGAGCACTTATAATAATGACACTAATCTCAGGGTTCTCTGTTATTTTTAAAGAAAAATGCTCGGCAGTATTGTGTTGTCACATATGACTGACATTCTGGTCAGCTATAGGAAACATTTACCTTATTTAAATTCCAGGTGTCTTCATCCACATATCAACTATTATAATATTTAACGAGTTGATAACCATAGTCAATAACAACGCATAATTTTGAATAATACAGCCATTTTATCCAGAATCTCAGTCGGAATGATGAAAAGACAAGGGTGCTTTTGTGTCCTTCCATCATCCATGACAACACAATAATTTAACTAAGATTTATTACTTAGACCCTTCACTTAAATGTGTATGGAACAATGTGCAACCAAAACTTACTAGTTTGGGAATAAAGTGATTTTACACACACATAAAATAAAATGTTTTGGTCTGAAGTTTTCAATTCCATAACTAATTCTTATTAAATTAAAATATACTGAAATATTCTGATCTGCTTACAATTGTCTATCTGGTGTATTGAATTTAAGATTTCATAAATGATTTTGGACTCAAGAAAGTATTGCAAGTATTATGCCAATACACTTTTATTTAGCACACAAGAAAAATGACTCAAAACAACTTGTAACAAGACTATAGTTTATTATTAAATTTTTAACAAGATTATAATTTATTATTACAGTTTAACAAAACTATCCTTTATGATTAACATAATAAACAAACATATACAATTTATTCGATCCCATATGGATAAAACAAAATATAATTAACATTAATTCGTCTATACTTTTAGACTTGGATTCGAACTACTTCTTCATCTTCTTTTTACATTTATGCAAATTGAATATAACAAATTAAATATTATTATCGCTTCATCAACTCATCCGTTTAGTGTATCTTATATGAACGGCTGCTTAACTTTATTAACTAACTATTTATTTTAAAATAAAAATAATCTGATTCGATTTTTATAATCATATCATTTAATTAAATGATAGTTTTTATTTAGATAACTTATTATAATTTATGGGTTATTTATCAGAAGTTACACTTATTATTTTAATATTTACCTTAATAACAACTGAAGTTGTTATACACACTGTTTTTCTTAGTATAAGTTATATTGTGAGTGCTACTTAATCATTAACCCGAATTAAACCTAGTATTTGAACCCTCCATTGGCAAATAAAATTTTTAAATCATGCAATTTTAAACTTGCTCTCTCCATTGACTTACGTGTGGATTACCAGCACTATTCCGCTGCACAATCCAGACATTGATCATATATACTAGCACGCTATTTATACTAAATGGATCGTGAGGAATTAACCTCCAATATACCCATTATCTTGCCATAACTTTCTAAACAAAACACAATATTCAACACCTTCCGTGGTGGAATTATCTCTATTTTCTCATGAGGAATATGGAATAACACCGAAGGTCTGTAGAGTTAACTACTACATTAAAATAGATTGGTGGGTCCTTGCCTCTTACTTGGGCATAATAGGAACGCACACCAAATATAATCCTCTCCTGGGATTTTAACGAATGAAATACACTAAATACGATATAAATTACTGATCGTCCTAACTCTGAGAAGCGATCACTTGGGTTATAAACATACCCAAACACTAGATTTATCTATTCCCCTCATGGAAAATAAAGCTTTTGGGGAGGTCATTTTCCATCCCACCAAATAGATACATTACTATTATTACTAATGCGAATATTAATCATATACTGATGCTATATCGGGGCAAGACAAGCAAATACACTAATTACATTAAATTTATGTTCCGGGGTATATTTAGATCAACGTCTGAAATCAATGGATAACACAGAATAAACCATAATAATTTTCACCTTTGCCAAAGAAACATTCAACAAGTAATTGGTAGTATAGATTAAGTGAATGCGTTAATAAAGAATAATTGGGAATAAGTTCCGCAATTACATAGTATAAATTTGTTTCAAACTTTAAATAAGTAATATCCTGTATAGCACTTCTCTTTAATTACTTCTGATAATTTTAACTAGATATTTTACCTATCAAGTATCTGAATTTTTCTTCTTTTACGCATCTAACATATAAATTTATCCCCATAATTGCATATCATAAGTAAACACATTTTATAAAAAAAAAAACAATTTTTTTTTTTATGTCGAATATAAATTTAACCTAGAATAATTACAGGAAAACATACCTTTATGATTACAAGGTCATTTAAATATTACTTGACTATACAGCCTTTAACCTGTAGATATAAAAAAAAATACACATAATTTTACAAATTAATAAAAAAAATCATTACTTAACAAGTGATTATTATCTCACTAGAAAAATGTTTTTCTGTTGGGCAATTTATCTAGATGAAGAACTTGATCCGTTCGTAGTTCACGAAGCAAAATTTAAAATAAGAAACACATTTTATTATTTCATTTATATAAAAGTTGCCTCCATTCTGGTGCAATTAATAAATTAGGCAAAGAAAACATAGCAGCATTGGATGTTAACTCTTCCTTGAATTAACTGATATAATTTTTGGGATCCAAGAAAACAATACATATTTTAACATGACGAATATTTGACGATTGACGATCACATATACAATTCTTTTCTTTTTACTATTGGTGATACATATCATTTTTAGCTAGCTGGCTTAGGAATAAAACTAATGCGCGAATTTTCCAAAATACTATTATTATAAGGACTGCAGCTGACTTACGTGGATATAAAGTTTTAACGACTCCATTTGATGTATAATATAACATATTATATTATAGTTATAATTAAGTCACTAATGTTTGTAGTTTTTATTCCTACTCTAGGAATTATAATTTTTCTTTAATAATGAATTCTCCGTAAAATGCACACATACAAATTTTCCGATATTTGCCTTGAGAAAATTTATATTTTCTTTTTTAAAAATATACAGGTGCATAAGTAAATATCCTTTATCACTACTATTATTTTTAGATAATTTTCAGTGAATAAACATATTTTAACGTGGGGAACTTACATTATTTTCAAACGCAGACAATTTCTTTTAGAAAGAGCGCGAAATGTTTCTAGTTAACTTTCCTTGGCTTTTATAATATGTCTTTTAAATATAATTTTTCTTTTATACCACAAAAAGATAATTAAATAAGGTAAAGTTAACAAATCATTGATTATTTCCTGGAAATTATTTATACTACTTATTTTAAATATAATGACATTTTCAGTGATTGCTGTAGTTAATACGGTCATTTTGAACTTTAGCATAAGATAGTATATTTTTGCGTATAAAAAGCTTTAAAATAGGTAGATGGCAATAGAAAACAGAATATCTTATCAAATAGGATTATCCCCGCATGGTATTACTAACAATTTACTGGACTTATATTTATTTCTGCAATAAAAAATAATAAAAAATTTGTTACCGAATTTCAGTACTGCTTCCTCCTTGTAAAACTAAAGTCAGACTAAACTTTCTTCAAATTTTGGCGGTCTTCTTTTAGCGACCTCTTACAGAAAAATAATCATTTAATTATAACATAAACAAAAGAAAGGGAAAAAAAAAAAAACTTATTACAATTATATTTTTCCGTATAATTTAAATGGATTACCAAGTAAATTGACAAATAATAAAAAATAATAAGTATATTTAATTAACAATGCTTATTAGTGATGTATAATTCTATATACACTATTATCTAAATTAATTTAAAATTTACCAGAAGTTATTGTGCTTTATGACAAGATATTCATCTACTCTCCCTCTACCCATCCAAAATCAATTACTGTTTATAATATGTGCTTTTATACTATATTAAATTGCTATTATTGTTAATATTTTAATTAAATTATTCATGCTCTTCTTCAAAATGACATCACATTACTAAATTTATTAGTTATTTGCTTAAAACACGTTAAAGTGAGTAAATAGTATACTTTATTAATCACTTAATATTATTATTATTTTATCTTTTTATTTTCTAAAAAAGGATAGCATTGTTTTCCTGTGGAAACAATGCTAAATAAACCAAGTGTCAATAACACTAGGTTACAATATATATATATTACTACAGTTTAAATGGCATTTTTTTATATTTACAGTATTATCCTCATTGGTGTGTTTAAATGTCAAATTATCTCTCAAGACAAAAAAATTTAACATTCAATCATTCTCACATGATACTATAATCTATCATAACATTTTACATTGTTTTTTAGTATCCCAATTTTATATTCCTATACTTAATGCTATGCTATCAAGCACATTTTAGTTCTTTTATACATAAAGTAAGGTTTCTATTACTTAGATTAAGAAGTTTATATCAGAAACTTTTATAGCATTTAAATATCAGAAAACTAATAGAGAGAGTAGATCTTAATCAACTTAAACAATTATGACAGTGTGAAATATGATCAGGTATGATAATCAAGATATTAATTGAATTCTGAATAGTATAACAATCCAAGTATGTGCAAGATGATAAAGAAATATCAGCAACTTCAGTCAAGAGATGGAAACTACATGCTTGAAAGTTAAGTATAAGAAAATTAATGACAGGATAAAATAAATTTTTAATAATTATTCACACTGATAAACTTGCCTGATTAACTATATTGAATTGAGCAATATTTTATATGTGGAAATATCTGATTTAAGATCATTGCAATATACCATTACTAACTGATGACAAAAAGTTAGAACATTTCAATATGTAATCAGCAAAGTTCAATATTAAAAATAAGAAATTAATAAAACTTTAACATAATTTGTTGTTACCTTAACAAAAGGTATTATTTACCATGATAGATATACTGCTAATGTGGGATCTTCAAAAATTAAATTCTTCAACTCATTCATTAATAAATATTGGCAGAGCCATTCTTAACTATTTTTGATGCTATCAAAAAAGTTCATTTCCATAAATTGATATCTTAACAAGTCAAAGTCATTCTATAAACAGAAACAAAAATATTTATTTAGAGAAATTAAAGTAAAAAATGCATGAGATAGATGAACAAAACAAAAAATGGAATTTTTTTAATGTAATAATAATAATATCACAAACAATTACAAATATATAGTAACATTAGACACATGCTACAGTTAATGATAATGGGTAGATTAATTATTAACAGAAAAACTTTCTTTAGAAACAAATCAATAAATGTAATGCTATATATAAAGTAGTTTGTAGGTGTGAGTCTAGTTACATTAGTGAGTCAAAATGTGTATTTAAAAAGAGAATTTATGAACATGAGCTATTGTCTAAAAAATTGTTATTTTGATGATATAGATTCAGTTATTTGCACTGGAGTTTTTGTTTTAAAAATGTTGTTTTATGTGAAATATGACTTGAGAAAAAGAAAAGTATGAAAGGTTATTTTTTAGGTAAACATTATAATTGTATAAATATACATAAATTATGGAAAATTACCATTCATATTAGAATATTAATGTTATATGAATTTAAGGAGATTTGTATTTTTTAAATTTTAATTGTACTTGCTATTCAAGATGGCAGGCATACCATAAACTAGCTATAAATGTTATTTATTTATATATTGTCATATTAAAAATTGTAGTTAATTCCAATATTATATAAATAGGTTACAATGAGATATTATTTTATATAAGCTATGTTTTTTATGTAATAGTGATATTAGTGATTAAGCCAATGCACATGCGCTTTAAAGATAAATTATAAATGAATACTCTCGATTCTTCCAGACACAAGATATAGTATTTTAGAAAGAATGGAATGAATCCACCCATTCTTTTGACCCAATCATTTGTGTATAGGCAAATCTTAAGCATGTGGAAATGAAAGTGTGAAGGTGTTAAACGATCACTATAAATTACATTTGTTGTGTTTGAACGAATGACACTTGTGAAATCTTTACAATTTATGACACATCATTCTTTAGTTGAAATTAAACATATATAATGAGATGTTATTTTATATTGCACTGTTTTTTATGTAATAGTGATATTAGTGATTAAGCCAATGCACATGCGCTTTAAAGATAAATTATAAATGAATACTCTCGATTTTTCTAGACACAAGATATAGTATTTTAGAAAGAATGGAATGAATCCACCCATTCTTTTGACCCAAACGTTTATGTATGGGCAAAAAAATCAAGAGAATTCATTTATAATTTATCTTTAAAGCACATGTGCATTGGCTTAATTGCTAATATCACTATAAATAGGTTGCAAAAATAAAATAGATATTAATTAAACTCAAAACATGATAGAGGTCTTTCCAAATGGCTTTTCAAATAAGTTAAGGGAAAATAAGATTTTATTCACTAGTCTATCAATAGCAAAAGTTGTAAAGATTTTTTTCTTATTTAATTAAACATAGCTAATACTCATTTACTGACCAATAACTGGATAGTTAGCTAGTTGGCTATAAGCTGGCTATCTGAAAAAGGCTTCCAAGTTTTATCATCCAGATTTAAACCTCAAGACATGAATTATTCATTATTCTACAGGTTCTTTCAAATGTGTATTTTTTCCATTTATGATGTTTTCCTTATCAGTCACATTATCATAAAATACTCTTAGAAATCTCTACAAGTTTCTTAAATTTACCACATTACTTGAAAAGAGAAAAAACATTCTAAATGAAAATATCAGAAAAATCTAATACACAAAAAAGATTATTTAATTATATAAAGTAGTTATTTCTCTAAAAGAAAAAAAAGTTTAAAAAACTACAACCACTATCGATCCTATATCAGACTATATCTGTATATCACATATCTGAGATACAATTATAAATTTTAAAAATGTTGAAAATTAAAGAATTGTAAATTAAAGGAAACATAAATTTAAAAAAATAACTGTTTATTGCTCAAGTTTAAGGACCAGAAGTGACAGGATTGAGGTTTGATCTGGAAACTTTTTCCAGAGTTTGCTCTCCACCACTGCAACAAACTGCTCATAGAGCAGGAAGCATTGATAAACTTATAGATTACAATAAAGCAATGGTATCAATTCAAAATAAATGTTTGTTTTCTGTTATATGAAGACAAATCAAGTATTTTAAATGATTAATCAAGAATTTCTGGATTATTACATAGATATTCATGATTTAGGACTTTAAGCATATTAGTTCAAAATATAATTAGCAGCTATTCCAAAGATAAAAATTGAATTATTTCAGCAACTTTTTAAAAAATAGTAATTTAAATCTTATAGTCAATCATTAAACTAATCAGGTGATATGAACCATCCTTATTTATGAGATGAATTAGAAATATTTCATGTAAATCTATGGTTCAATGGAAACAGACAAATTTTTCCTTTAAACTACTTTCACCCAAGAGATAGTCTCTTATTTACTTTGAACCCTTTGTGAAAGAATGAATAATCATTACATTGCAGACATATTTTCAAAGTAATTTTTTCCTATCACTGTATCTCTAATTTCTACTTCATTATATCATAACCATCCACCAGCACTCATGGATAATTTTGTTATGGCAGAGTTGAGAGAAACAAAAATTTGAAAATCTGAAGATAATACAAACATTTGAATGTTTATTTTAAATTAATGTTCATGCAAAGTGCTTAACAGTGAGCATTAGAATATTAACCACTCAGACGCATTCTAAGCTACACTAAAATCAAAAAACATTTACCTAAAAAATAAATCAAACATTTTCAAACAAATAATAAAATCTTATACTAATTTCAATCTTAAGAATAATAGCTATCTTGAATCACTATTTAGCAAAGAATGTTTAATATATTTTATCTAAATGGTGCATAGTATTCATGGTAGTTAAGTCAATCATCTTATATATTGATTTGGTAATGATTCTAAATTTCAGGGTGTGTTTTTACCAATACCAAATAAGACCAGAAATATCTACCCACAACTAATAAGTTTTTGACTATATTATTAAACTTAACAAAAGTATACAAATAATAAAACATGATATAAAATACCTATTTAAAATATTGCTAAAACATAAATAGTCAAAATAAGAGTCATAGATCAATTCATAGATCACATGACCCTATCTCTTAAGCTTGTAAGTTATAAACAGTGAGGATTGCCAATTCCTCTACAAGCTTTATGATAAATGCTTAGCCAGAGCCAACACGAAACCATGGTCAGGGGTTTGGGGAGGGGTTCCTGACAGAGATATTTTAAGTGCTGGCTCTGGCTAAGCATTTATCATAAAGCTTGTAGAGGAATTGGCAATCCTCACTGTTTATTGCTAAAACATATTTTGTTTTTACTTTTGTTAAATAAATATCTATAAAATTGTCAGAAAGTATAGACCATACACAAAATATATCAACTATTGATTAATCAAAACTTATAATGGCTTAAAGTCTAGGAATCTGATTACTTGATGTGGATCTAATTAAATAAAATTTAGAAAAAAATATAAAACATAATCAGAAATTTCTGTGAGTTGATAGCAAATAAGACATTAGAAAAAAAGTCTACATTAAGTAAAACGGTTTGTTTTGTTTGCAAAAGCCAAGTTTAATAAAATTTATCCTTGCAAAAATTTTGACTGAATATATTGTGTTGCAATAGCAGTTAATGGTACTTAATACTCTGTGGTTAAAAATTATGGATAACAATAGGTGTTGGTTTTATTTATTTGTAGATATACTTAATTATTTATAGATATATTTGCATATTATAACAATAAAAATACTTAAATTGGACTCATATTGAAAATATCTTAGAAGTCTTATGTTATGTGATGATAATTGCTTGATCCAATGAATTTTCTATATTCTTCATTCTAACTTATAAAACAGCTGAATTCTAATTTTTAATTTTTAATTCTAGTTTTTAATGAGAAAGACAAAATAAAAACAATATATATATATATTTAAAGAAAATAAAATTTAATTAGTTTTTATAAGTTGATTCAGTTAACTATTTTGTAGATATCATAATTAAATGCCTTGAATGCACATTAAATATTTTAAATTATTACACACATACTTAAATATATTTCCCCACCAAACAAGAATAAGCCAATAAATATTTGGGATTTTTTATTAAAACGCATTAATATTTTAAGAAAAAGTTCAACTTTAATACTGTGATCATAAAAGCAGGATGAACTTTTAGTCCACTTATATAACAAGCAAGATATATAAAATATGTAAAGGTTTGGGGATATATAAAAAGCATGAGTTTATAAATACAAACATTGCATGACATGTATAAAATATCAAGAACAAATATATTTTCATTCTTAGATAAATTAAAATATGATAAGAAAGCTATGCTGTTCTCTTTAAAATAAACAATAATAGTAATTAATATTTGCTTTAGAATAATAATATTGTACTAATAAGTTTATTACTAAACTTAAATAATTTGGATAAAGATAAACTGAGTTAGTACTGGAATAGTAAAATCTTTGGGGGAAAAAACTATTAGTATGATTATTTTTTCCTTTTATATATTAGGAATTTTTTTTTTAGTATACCATTGACAAAAATATTCTAAGAAATTGTATTTTCTGAAAAATATGTAAATATTTATATAACTTGAATATTTGTAATAAAAACTCAAAATATGTGTTGAAATATAACTTAAAATGATTTCCATTAATCAATAAAGGAATTAAAATCTAAAGATAGATTTAGAATGCATATTTTAATTAAATGCAGATGAACTAAGAATGTAATTATAAAATTACTTAATTATAGTATGATTTGAAAAACGGAAATGATAATACATATTGTTTTGTATTTTGTATTGGAATATTAAAAAATGGAGAATATAAATAAAAAGATTCAGACAAATTAGGCAGATTGAAATCAAATTATTAAATAAATTCATGTAACTTGGAAAGGATTGTTTAAAGATGCAGAAATACAAGTTTAACCAAAGAGGAAGAGAAAGAAGTATAGCTATTAGGAATTATAATTCTATATCTGCAAGAGAAGAAAAGTGAAATCTAAAAAGAAAACAATCAAAATCTATTAAAATTATGGAACATATATATAATAATTTATCTTTATATGAATATAGACACTTTCTTCCTTATTATTATAATCTCTTTAAACACATAAAAATCAACCTTTCTGTGATGGAAGAATCAATGGCCGTCCTTGAAAATACTAAACTGTTTATAGGAATGACTCCTTTCTCCTGAGTGATCTATAAGACTAAGTCAGAAACAACCTAAATCTTCAGAAACTCTAAATTCCATAATAATTTGTATTCCGTAAAAAATTTTGAGTTAAAAAAAAAAGAAAATACCTAAAACGAAAAAAAAATACCAATAATAAAAATATAGCTAAAAAGGGGATAGAAGAAATAAAGAAATGGTACAAAAAAAAAACTGTTAAAAGCTATAAAAATACATTATTAGTAAAAATTTCAGAATGCACTTAATTAAAAATATATTAGAATATGATGATAATTTTTTTTTTTTAATATGTCAAAGCATCGGTCGGAAGCGAACCCCGGGACAACTGCATGTAAGGCAGCTGTGTTAACCACTCGGTCACTAACACTTGACAATGATGATAAATTTTAGATATAAAAGTTCAATATAAAACGTAATATATAAATTTGAAACATATCCCAAATATGTAATTTCTAATTAATATATTTTATAGATAACACTAAATCTTAAATATTAATAAGTTTACATTACTTTATTAATATTTTTTCTGTTAGATAATACTTGTATTTTTTTTTAAAAAAAATAATAATGTTTTTTTTTTTTTAAAAAAAAAACTGTTGTAGTAATGGTTTTAAGAAAAATATTCTTCAATATTTTATTTTTATATGATATATGAAATAACTATTTTAATTTTTTCTACGTTGTTAAAAATATAGCAACTAATAAATATATATATGGTGATAGATCATTTTAAATTAATGCTGGGGGATTGAGATATAATAAATGAAATGCCATAATTGTAATTCAAATATAACTCATTTATTCTTTAGAGGTAGGTTCATTATGTACCAATAAAATAATAATTCTATCTATATGTAATAAGCATAAGCTGGATCATTTTACACTAAGATCAAATAAAAAAAGAATCCAATTTTCTTATTTATATTTAATAATTTCATTATATCTTTAAGTTTTTAATCTTAAAAATTTCTTTATCTTTCTTTACATTACAATATCTATCATTAGATCCCTCTTTGTGTATATAATAAATATGTGATACAGTGATGAGCATGAGATAGATAATTACTCTATATATGTGACAATGATAATGGTATTGAGATATATGATTATGATATATATGTTATAATGATGATAATGAGATAAAATAAGAAAGATACTAACTTATGTGACAATGATGATGATGATATAGATGATTAAAATATGTATGACAATAAAGATGATGATGAGATGAGAATTTGCATGTAATGATATTTATGAGATGGTAATAAAATAGCTATATGATGATGAAATAAGTGATGCATACTAATAGATATGAATTAGGTGAAGTATTATACCTGATAAAAATGTAGTTATGAATATGGAATTTCATGATCATGTGGATTTAGATCCAGAAAGATAGAGTGAGATGAATTGGAGATTTGAAAGGTAGTAGGGTTAGAATTCATTGGAATATTAGTCCATTGGCTTTATCAGTGATGTCACTCCTATATGGTGGATGGTGTGAATAATATATTAAAGATGTTTTTGTCTTATACCCTGGCCTGATCACTTTCAGCTGCAGATTTGATCACATCAATGACATAATATGAGGATCTGCCTAATAGTTACAATACATTAAATATTTAAAAACAAATAATTATTTAAATTTTATGTATTATATATATATGTGGAAATAATATTCTTCATTTATTCTAACACACTATTATTATTGCATGCATTCTTAACTAATTTATTATTTTTAATAAGAATTTCTAAACTTCTAGAATCATAAAATCCTCAAACATCTCTACCATCTTTAATCACAAATGTGTTATCTTCATATTTTTCACTATTTTACAAAGGATCTTATATAAAATATTCTAATATTTAAACTTAAGTAATTATTATATCAACATATAATCTTGTTTTTAAAAAACGCCCAGATATTTAAAAAAATTCTGCACTTACTAATTTCTACTAGAAAAATAATCTAATGGTTCATTAATCAGGAGTTAGGAGTTTAGATATTGAAAGTGATATGGTTGGTAATAATATATGGACCTTGAGTGCCAGAATCCATCACTGTAGCACTGCACTGATGATGCATTGCAGCTCTGCTATGATTGTATATATCCTAAGCATTGCCTTTCCAGAACATTAAGACCCATAAACATCATGTATATGTATATAATTACTTTTCCTCTCACAAATCATTTTTATAGCTTTTCCTCTATAAGCACTTCTTCAATGATCAACATTCCATTAGCTACACTTTTGGACTTCTTTTTAATTTGAATAATGGATAAATATATTATATTTATCTTCTCATTAAGTCTGGTTATAATAATTTATTTGTGAAGTACTTCTATCTTATTTATTAAATTTTCTTTCACTTATTTTTTATTGCTTTTACATAAATCTAAGTTTTTATCTTTTCTTGCTTACTAGCCTCTTTTCTTGTTCACTTTATATTTTATTTTGATTTTCTTGTATTTCATACTTTATTTCATTTTGCATATACTGTTTTTTTTTTCTATTTTTCTCATCTGTACTTTTGAAAAGTATTTGATATTTGGTAAATTGCGTATTTTTAAAAATTCTTCTCACATTTATTTTGGTGTATTTTTTCTTCCAATTTTAAAATATTACATTAATACAGGCCACTACATCAATATTGTATCAATTAACCACAAACCTATTAAATCTTCCATAGCTCTATATTCTACCATTAATACATTTTCCTAGGTATTTATTTATAAATTTAATTTTATGTCTCATTTTATTTCATAACCTTCTTTAGGCTATATATTATGTTTTTTTCCTAGATCATGTTTTTTCATGTATAATTTTATTTTCAAGACTCTCAGGAATACAAATTGTATATAAAATATAAACCAGAAATTAATTTTTATTAGGCTTTGTGAACTCTTAGATTTCAAAGACAATTCAACTTATAGAATAAACCACTCCACTGATTACCAT
The DNA here is from genome assembly GCA_028023455.1 of Epiperipatus broadwayi. Lineage (NCBI taxonomy): Eukaryota > Metazoa > Onychophora > Udeonychophora > Euonychophora > Peripatidae > Epiperipatus > Epiperipatus broadwayi. The sequence goes on from JAQFVV010012497.1 coordinate 2,908,815, forward strand.
TGATTACTCTGGCTTGCACTGATAGTGCTACTGTATGGAGAGTTTAGCCTCTGTGTAACTTGTAGAATAATTAAAACCTTGTATTTATCATAGATTTAGTCTTTCTTAAACAATTTACATAGAACAATATGAATTTATGACTGAACTTCATATTAAATACTTTAAATTATGTATTTTTTTCAATAAACAAAAATAAGTTCATAAAATATTTCATACTTATTATTAATAAATAAACAATACATGAAAAAAAATTCAATTTTGATATTTTAAATGTATATTTTAAAAAATATGATATTACAGTAAAGCTGTGAACTATGCTGTATCAATATACATGACTTCAATTATACGCTATCAAAAAAAATGTAAACAAACAAACAAAAATGGAAATAAAAAAACAGAAGAAACATTAAAATTCAGAAATTTACAATTTTTTAATACTCGAGCAGCCATTTTCAATCTCTTATTGCCATACATGATCACACTGAAAGAAAAAAAATTGATAAATAAATTTTACAATGTATGATTAGCCATTTTCCCATCTTAGAGCACCATATACAATCATGTTCATTAATAAAATTTTATAAGTTTATGTTGAAAATGCATACATTTTATTTTTCCTTTATTATCCTGTCTGAATTTGATGTGCAGTTTCTGAGTAATAAATTATTTTCAACGCATAATGCTAAAAGTTTTACAAAATTTTAGAACATACTTAAAGTTGATACTGACTTAAAAATATATATAAAAAAATAATTCATAGCTTTTTAATAACAATATTACTATTATGCTCTTGTAAGAGAAAAAATATTGAAAAAAAAGAATAGTGCCCAGATCATATTTGAAAGTTAGACATTTCATAATTTACCAACTAATGAGTGCTGGTTTAGCATGAAATATGTATATTGGTGATTATTTATCTTTTCTGTATGTGTGTGGTTATGCATATCAGTAGTACAAGATAGTGTGGATAGTGAAGGGGCTTGAAAGTCTGTGTTTAAATCCCCTATATTTATTTATTTTAAAAATATAGTACACTAAGTTTTTTATTTTTTTTTCAATGAATGAAAAATATATGTAAGCATGTCTCCTCTATTTATTATTAATAACTACATTATTTTATTTTTAAAAATTTATGTTGATGCTATAATTTTAATTTTTATATGCATGCTATAATTTTAAAAAAATATTTCTGCATTATATATATGCATGTTAAAAGTACTATGCACTTGCAATTTAATAAACAATACTGTACATTGTATGTGATAGAAACTTACAATAAAATATAGCTTATGTCAGGGATCCCCAACCTTTTTGCACTTATGAGCACATTCTATAATACCAGCCAGGTGGCAGGCACCATTTATTTTTTCAATCAGGTGGCGGGCATCATTTATTTTTTCAATGTAAATTTATAGTTGGATATTGTTAATAATACACATAATGTACAAAAAAAATATTTATTTCAAAAATAAAATTTTAACATATAATTAACGTATGTATTTTTACGCTGTAAAAGTAGAGTATGCCCTACAATTTGATTACAATATAATACAATAATTTATAAGAAATTTTAAAAATTAAATTTATTTGTATCAGATAAATAATTTTTTATCGTGTTCGGATAGCAGCAGGCACACATAAAATGGTCTGCGGGCACCATGGTGCCCACGGGCATAGGGTTGGGGACCCCTTGCTTATGTCATGGTTCCATTGTATTCTTATAAAATTTGTTAATAAATTGTATATATATATATGTGTGTGTGTGTGAATATGTAAAAACTAATACAATATACATTATTAAAAAGCAGTAATTTTCATTTATTATAATATATTTTCAGTATAAGAAAAAAAAAATATATAGAAAAAGAGATGATGTAGAATTTATTCCATGTGTTTATGTTAAATTAGTAAAATATATAAAATTAATTTTAATCTGAAGTTTAAGGTATATATCTGGGTTAGGGATTATCTTTAGTTTAATAATTGATTAGTAGTCATCATTAACATATTTATTTAAAATGGTTGGTGTCAAAGTTGGAATTGCACAGTTTGTTGCTTATACATCAAAGTGCAATAATTTGGTGCCAATAAATAATAAACAAATGTGAAGATATGTAAAAGATTGTTATCAGAGCAATTGAAGAATGATTTTTCAGCATAAATTGTATTAAGAAATGGGATCTTTATCTTTTTCTGAGTCTTTATTCATATTTTTCAAGAATATGAAGTGGAAACATTATGTATTTTGAAAAACATTATATGAAAATTGAATGTTACATAAATTTTTTTAACATCATTGATTTTATTATTTCTTAAATAAATTTTTTTATATAATTTCAACACATACAGCACACACATATATATATATTATAATGGTCAGCTTACTTATGTTGAAATTATTTCAATTTAATTTAAATTACATGGGAGCCACCTGTCATTAAACATTATGAATTATCATCAAAAATTTATTGCTACAAAAATTGTGTGCTTACTGTGTAGATGTGAAGAAAAAACTGGGGTCAAGAGAAATAGTTTTAATTGGAATTGGATTTGTAAAGATCGGGAATAATATTGATAACCTTTGGAAAGTGTTTCAATACACCATTTTAAGTAAAAAAGTGAAAAAAAATTTTTTGGTGTTACTGTAAGGAGGCTTTATAACTAAGTTGTATGTGAGATTAGTTGGTTTTTTAGTAATTTTGTTACTAAAGAATTTTTTAATTTAAGAAAGAAAGTGATTTATTTAAGAAAAAAAATACCCTTTTGAAACCTAAGGTTGGAAAATACATGTTTATCTATCATCATTGAAAAAAAGTAAAATTTGTCTTCTTTTGTATAAAGGGGTTTGAAGAATAGAAGATGAAGCATAAAGTTAAATATAAAGTAGGGAACTTGGAAAAATAAGAAATATGGATTGCATTTGCATCCCACAATGCATATATAATATTCAGAAAAAAATTAGGCACGCTATGGTAAATGTACTGTACATGATGAGATTTATTATTTGAAGTGCTTAAATAAGACTAAGAAGGATGGAACAGATTTACAGTCATGTAGACAATGTGTAAATGTGAAAAGAGGTGAAAAAATAGTTTCTAAGTATAGATAGCTTAAAGAGAAAGTCAAGAGAAATAGAACAAAATGTATTAGAGGAAGATAGGATAGACTATGTTTTTAGTGGAGTGACAAGAGATATGGATAAAAAAATAGGTAATGCAATGGAGATGGTTAGCCAAAGAATAAGTAAGATACGGGAAGAGGTAAAGGATGTAGAAACAAAATCAAAATCATTAGAGACAAAGAGTGAGCAGATAAAGGAATTATTGAATAGGAATGATAAGAAAGAAGTATATAAAGAAGTCCAGAAGGTGGAAGAGAAGATGAAGTAGGGAAAGTAAACTATGAAACAGCACTGATAGATGATTCACTAATTGGAGAATGTGGTGATATAATTGCAAGGAAAAATAAAAACAGGTATGTAAGAATATATCTGCCTGGAGGTAGAATTAGAGATGTTACAGATAAGTAAAAAAACAAGGGAGTAGAGATGTGCATGTTATGGTAGGGACAAATAATTTATCAGAGCCAATGAGAATATTGAAGTGATTAGTAATTTGAGTAAGATTAAAAGAGGAGTAGGAATAGTTGGATTGTTATGAAGATTTGATAATAGGTATATGTTAGATAGGACATGTTCTATTAATGAGAAACTGTCAAAAATGTGTGAGAGAAATGATATTATGTTTGTAGATCTGAATTTTTTTTATTAATAAGAGGAATTATATAGTAAAGATGGATTGCACTTAGCAAAACAAGGAAGTGAAGTATTAGGGAGTTTGATTTATAAATAATATAGTTCAGGAAACTTATAAAGGAGTGGGTGGAATTTTAAATTATGATATTAACAGGAAGAAGACAAATGGATGGGATGTAAAAAAAAAAACAAAGGGTAGCTGATTTAGATATAAATGTAGATGTGGAGAGGAAATGGATCTATAAAACTAATGGTGAGCATGTTATTTATAAATGTAATGGAGAAGAAAGAGTCAAAAGAATTTATAAAAGAGTAGTTAGGAAAGAAGAAATTGTTAAAATTGGATATTAGAATATGCAAGATGGTAGGAGACCAGAAAAGTGACTGGAATTAAATATAGCAGTTTAAAATGAAGAACTTGAGAAACTAGCAATAGCGGAAACAAATCTAAGAAAAAAAAGAAGAACCTACACTGGAAGACTTGATATGGCAGGTTATAAATAGAAAAGAAAAAGAAAGAAATGGTACTGATATTGAAGTTATGTCAAAAAAATATTTAAATACTGTTAAATGTCAAGAACATTTGTGGTTTGAGATAAGGTTAGGAAGACAAAATGGATGGTGGCTATAGTGTATATAGCCAATAAAGATAGTCAAACTACAATGGAGTAGAACATTAGCATATATGAATGCCTATTAAGGATATACAGTGTTTCAAGGAAAAGGGGAAGAGAATAATCATTATAAAGGATATGAATGGGCATTTTGAGAAATTGATGGTATAGATAACAAGAATGGACAGCATTTGAAGAATTTTTGTCAGAGAGTAAATTTAAGCATTAGAAATTTGCCAAATATTTATGAGAGACAATACCCACAGTCTAGAAATAATATATTTCACACAATAGATTAAGTAATTAGTAAAGAAAGAAGGAATGAATAGAGAGAGTATGTAATAGTGATCATAATTTTTTTTATAATAGAAATGTGATGGAAAATAGTAATAAAAGTAGGAAGGATAGTGAAAGATGTGGGTGGGGAATGAATGATAAAAATAAGTTAGAAGAATATAAAATAATAGTTGACAAAACCATGAAAAAATTGGTTTGATGATCATAAGGACTGATGTGGTAAAAAAAAGTGGCAAATAAGGTTTTAAATGAGATTACTCAGAAGAATAAAATTAATAGGGAAGTGAGAGTTAGGAAGGTGTGAAAGAGAGGGGGAAAGCATGCAGAGAATATAAGTGTGCTATTAAGAACAAAAAAGTGAAAAAGATGTCAATGTTAAATGGAAAAACTTAAAAAAGAAGTTAGCTAAAATAGATAATTATAGAAAGAGAATGAAATTGAATAGTAAATTGTTGGAGAAAATTAATAAAAGTGGAAGATATGGGAATAAAAATTTTTGGAAATACATTAAAAAAAAGGAATGTAGGGGAGAGAATGAGGGAATAGCATGTAGTTCTAGAGAAGAATTTGAGACAATCTTAAATAAGTATGGAACAGATATAGAAAAAATGTTAGATGTGAAGGACAGAGTAATAACAAACATAAAAGCATATAGTAATGGAAATATTAGATTTACAGAAAATGAACTGAATGAGGCAGGGAAAAAATTGAAAAGTGGAAAGGCAAGAGCTTTGGATGGATGGGTAGTAGAGATAGTGATTAGGACATAGGGCAAAATTAAATCTATTATCAGGTTTTAATAAGATGGCCCAGAAGAGAGATTTTCCAGATAGTTGGAGTAATACAAGAGGAAGGTTACTATTTAATGGAAAGTGTAAGAATCATAGAAAGATAAGCAAATATAGATTGATAGCAGTAACATCAGTGTTTCATAAAGTTTTTGCATATGTTGTGGCTGGAAGGATTGCAATGAATGGGAGAAAACAATATAGTGGGAGAAATGCAAGGAGGTTTCCAATCAGATAGATGCATATACCACAGTTTATTTGTAGTTATACAGTAAAGTTAGAAACAGGGTGGAACTAAAATGTCAACCTATTTTGTTTTTGTTGTATTTAAAAAAAATGGAGAAAATAATGCAAAGACTAGGAAGAGGGATAGAGATACCATTAATAGGTGGCAAGGAAATATATACATTATCGGGTCTTTTATTTGTGGATGATGTCTTTTGTGCACAGAAAGAAGGAAGGATATAAAAGTTATGCTGAAAACATGCACAAGGGTAGATAAAGAGATGGGGATTAAATTTAGTTAAAAAAAATCAAAAGTAATGATGATTAATACTGAGAAAAAACAAGCAAATAATTTTTATTGAGGGATATAAAGTGAAATGTGGTGAATAGGTTAAACTATTTGGGAATCGACTTATGTAAGTAGAAAAATTGCTTGGATGAATGGGAGAAAAATAAATTGATATATGAAGTAAAGAAAAGAAAGAGACTGATATAAAGTTAACAGTGTTTTTATATAATAAGTGTGATATAGCTAGAATTGTATGGAAGGGAGTGGCAATAGCAACGTTAACATATGGTAACAATGCATTATGTGTTGGTGAAGGGGTGTTAGATTACTTAGAAAAAAACACAAAGAGAATTAGGAAGACATGCATTAGATGCAAGTGTGTTGACAGCAAAGGAGGCAATTCAAGAGAAATGGGATGGTCAAGTTTTTATATGAGAAATGCAAAAAGCAAAATGAAAATGTTCAGTAGATTGCAGTTTATGGATAATAGAATAGCCAAAATAATATTTAATTGCATTACAAGTAAAGGGCAGGCAACAAGATGGGTAAGAAAAGTAGTATGGTGTGCAGAAGATTTGGATAAAGACTTTATTTCTGTATACTTATACAAAAGGTGGGATAATTGTGTTAGGAAAATTGTTGAGTATTATAGTGGGAAGAAATGGGATAGAAAAATAGATGCATTAATAAAAAAAACTAGTATGGAGAGTAAAAAGAGTTTATATATAGAAATAAGTGAAATATTGAGTTCAAGCTAATTTATGATAATAACAAAGAAAGTAGTTTACTGTTTAAGGATCAATCAGGATCTTTAGCAACAAGGGAATATACACATAAATGAAAAAATGTGGGTGATTTAGTCTGCAAGTTATGTAAGAAAGGCATAGAAAATATTAACATCTATTAATTGAATATAAATGTCTAAAATCAGAAATGGTACAACAAATAATGAAGTTATGGAAGAATAAATATAAACAGTTATTATACAGAAGTGGGTTATTGGGTATTATGCTGAATTTAGAAAAAAATATGGGGGATTTAGATATAAAGGCCATGGAGTTGATAAAGTTTATGTTGTGAAAATGGATGGAACAGGATAGAGAAGAATATGAGAAAAACTTAGGATGAGGAATGGAAAGAGAAAGTAAAGTGGCTAATAGGTTTCCCTGGGCATAGTGACTGAGAGATTCCTGTCTCCATATAAAGTCGCAGTGCATTGCATCACATGAATAGACTGGCATATTTATAAATTAATATTTTAATAGGATGCTGATGGCTCTGTTTTGCAATACCTGGCCAGATCATGGTCCTCCCAATGAATGGATATGAAATAAATATGCAGACCAGACAATATTACATATAAACATGTTAACACACTATTGACATCAATAATAAAACTATAATTCATTACAAAATATAATTGACAGTCAAAATATAACTTTTTTTAAACAAGGCCATTTCTCTAATCTTTTATATACATGTTATAGTTTTAGTTCACATGTACATAGAAAACCATAATTATTTGTAAAGAGTCCAAGGTTTCTTTGATTAATTTTAAACATTAGTTTTCCATTATACACATTAACACAATATATGATCGAGTACATTTGCAGTACAGCAAAACCCTTGTTTTAATATACTTAAAAATACAACTCTATGTATAGACAAATTTATGAGTACTGGACATTTATTTAACTCATAAGTTTCCTAACATAGACATATTCACATATTTAATATGAGATACATGTAGCTGCTGCATCTTTCTACAACAGTAATTCTAGGGAGTGGACACTTCATGTACAAATCCCAATTTAATAATACTGCAACTTCACTTTAGAGATGGCTCTTTTGAGTCCAATCCTTAATTTAATAGAACAAAATCTGAGTTATAGATACAGAAATATTTCAATTATTCACCAATGAACAAACAATTGCATATATATATATATATATATATATATATATATATATATAATATACAAATCAATATATATATCAAAATACAGTACAATTTATATAAATTATATTCTTTTAGAAGTACTTTCGACTATACACTTTGTAGTCTTTATCAACTATATAATGTTGAATAATCAAAACGAGACAACCCTTAACAATACCCATAGTTCAATTCAGATTTCCCACAATTCTGTTATCTTAACATTTGATGACTGGCGATTCATTAACATTTGACGATTTCTTGAAATCAACATAGCCTCTTTTATTTTACGTTTATTATGACAACGTTCAATTTGAATAATTTTAATATTTTTATAATCAAATTTAAATCCATATTGACAAGATTTATTATGATCAAATATAACAGATGATGAAGGTTTATTTACATCTGTTCCATATTTATTCTCTTTTTGAATTCTATTATATAAAAGCATATGTTCTTTTATTCTCTTTTCAAATGTACACTTAGATTCACCAATGTATTGTACGCCGCATCCACATATCAATCTATATATAATAGAATTTTGATTAAACTTTGAATTTTGAATTTTAGAATTATTAAGCAATCTATTTATGTTATTTGTAGAGAAAAAAGCAATATGACACAAACCATTATAAATTTTCCTAATAAACTTGACCTGCTCATCTGATATAAATGGCATTGAAATCCATTTCATTTTGATATCTTTATTTTTAATTTTATTATAGTGTTGATTTCTTTTAAATCCTTTAATAATATTAGCAATTGCATTTTTATAATAACCAATTTTCAACAAGTCATTAACAAATAAATGTACATTTTTAATTTTATCACAAGAAAACTAGAGGTTTTATTCCATATGAATCACATGTACCTATGTGTCATAAGCTGTCTGGATTGAAATCATTCTTATTTCGAAATGAAAAATTATGCAAATATTCTTGTGATAAAATTAAAAATGTACATTTATTTGTTAATGACTTGATGAAAATTGGTTATTATAAAAATGCAATTGCTAATATTATTAAAGGATTTAAAAGAAATCAACACTATAATAAAATTAAAAATAAAGATATCAAAATGAAATGGATTTCAATGCCATTTATATCAGATGAGCAGGTCAAGTTTATTAGGAAAATTTATAATGGTTTGTGTCATATTGCTTTTTTCTCTACAAATAACATAAATAGATTGCTTAATAATTCTAAAATTCAAAATTCAAAGTTTAATCAAAATTCTATTATATATAGATTGATATGTGGATGCGGCATACAATACATTGGTGAATCTAAGTGTACATTTGAGAAGAGAATAAAAGAACATATGCTTTTATATAATAGAATTCAAAAAGAAAATCAATATGGAACAGATGTAAATAAACCATCATCATCTGTTATATTTGATCATAATAAATCTTGTCAATATGGATTTAAATTTGATTATAAAAATATGAAAATTATTCAAATTGAACGTTGTCATAATAAACGTAAAATAAAAGAGGCTATGTTGATTTCAAGAAATCGTCAAATGTTAATGAATCGCCAGTCATCAAATGTTAAGATAACAGAATTGTGGGAAATCTGAATTGAACTATGGGTATTGTTAAGGATTGTCTCGTTTTGATTATTCAATGTTATATAGTTGATAAAGACTACAAAGTGTATAGTCGAAAGTACTTCTAAAAGAATATAATTTATATAAATTGTACTGTATTTTGATATATATATTGATTTGTATATTACATATATTGTGAAACGAATACAGATATCAAACTTTATTTATTACTTATATATATATAATAAACTCACTTATACAAAATCTAATTCACAGTAATAAAAGAAGTGTTAACTTAGTATAAATAAACTTGGTCATAATTTAAATAATTATTAACTTAAAATTACATATAATTATTACACTTATTATTTAATATTTGACATGTTATTTTTCTTTTTTCTTCCCACTAATGTGGATACTTTACATTCAAAATAAATATTCCATCTTTGATTAGTTTCTAAGTGACAATTTACTTCATTTCCTTATTTAAAATTATGTAAATAAACTAATCATAAATACCAACAAATGCTAAAGGATAGGTGGTATCATCTGTCTTTTCAGAGTTTGTTTACATTATATAATTAATTGGAAACTTCATTTACTTCCTGATCGATTGCATATCTTATTTATGATGCATATTATTGTAATCTCTATGCTATTCTTTTCTATGATTTTCAATTGTGATTGCTATTTTTTTTATAAATTTGTATATTAGCATTTTCACATTAGTGTTTTGAAATGATTATTGACACATATGGTATTGATGAAATAATTAATGTTAGATGAGTTCATATTTTTTATATCTGATTTCCAATATAATGTTGTGCACTGATGAGTCATATATATATATTGTAACAGTTGTGTTATGTGGCACACAATAACATAATGTATGTGCATATATATATAGTTGAAAGGAAAAGTAGTAATAAACACAGACAAAAATTTTGTAGATATTTTCTACATTTCCCTGAAATAAAATAACAGTAAAGGGTTAAATAATTTTGAATTTAACATAAAATTTTATTATAAATTAAACAGTTAAAAAGATCTAATTAATATTGAATTCTGTTTTTGAAATTAATAAGCATGGTTTATGATAATAGATATCCTGGTATTTATAAAAATTCCCCTATCTAATTTTTGAAATCTTTTAATTAATGCTTGTATACATAACACTATCTAGTTTAGAACTCTTTTCTTATCATACTTTGATAAAATTCCAAAGGATTATGGTGAGTTGAAATCATTAATCGTTTCCAATCAAGACAGATAAGAAAAACAGTTTTTAACTAATATATTTTTGTCACCCCACTCTAGCTATAAAAAGGATTTAAATTGTTTTTAATCAAGATAAGAAAAAATTTTAATGTATCTTACCCAACTCACCACGCTGGCTAATGCGTGTTGGCGAGCAGCCCATCCATGTTTGTATACTATATGAATAATCACATAGTAATAACAGCTGCAACGACAAGAAGTATGGAGTGGACATTAGGAATTTGCCCTGCTCGGTTCCTTTAAGGCCTCCAAGAGGAATCAAAGGGTCTCCTTTCTGCAGCCATGGAATCTTTAGAATAATATAAATATAATATTAGAAAAAATCTATTAATTTGTAGTGTTTGTGAATGTTTCATTTAAAATTCTCAATCTCATAGGCAAAAAAAGAAGTATAATTAGCTCTCTTAATTTTCTCTCTCTTTCTGGATAAAAACATGTTAAAATAAAAAGAAAAAAAAAGGATTGCTGATTTTTAAAATTTATAATCTGCTTTAATCTGAAAATATAGCTTATTTTAATGTTAAAATGTACATTATTTAAGGTTTTCTGACTATAATAAACTAAATAAATTTTATAATTTCTTAAAAGAAGTGTGCCAAGAATTAATAAAGAAAGAGGTTATATATTTAATTTATAGATATAATAAATATCTCCACACTTCCCCATTCTTTTTAAATACATATAAATAAAGATATAATAAAAGACAAATGACCCCCAAGATGCATTTCGTAGTGAACCAGCACTCATCAGTTGGCCCAGGTCACAATCTCTCATATACATCTTTATTATATGCAAATTATTTATCTAGAGTAAATTGTTACATTTTCATTTACCATTGTCAAACTTCCTCCACTCACAACTTTGGTGCCATCCATTTCAGATATTTATCTGAAATGGATGGCACCAAAGTTGTGAGTGGAGGAAGTTTGACAATGGTAAATGAAAATGTAATAATATTTAATTTACTTTTAATGTTTTACTTTATATGTTTACTTTTGATCAATTTTAAATATTTTGTATTTTTATATATCAATGCAAATGTAATTTTTAGTATTAAAAGTAATCATTACAATATGATATCTTTAAAACTGAGATTATTGAAAACTAGAAACAATATAAGTATAAATTAATATTTGATTATAAATGAATTTACATTAAGAGAATAAATATGGATTAGCTATTTTGAAAATTTATCAAACCTTAACCAAATTATAACTTTAAATTATTTCAGTATGATATTTTATATTACTCCAAAACTTTTAAAATAATGAATAAATAATAAGTAATGATAACAATTGCACCTTATGCTCTATGAACAGTTGGAATAATCTAGAATTGTCATTTTTCATAAGAGTAAAGATATTGTATGATCTGTCATGAGAGATATTTTATAGAAAATAAAATTTTGTAAGGTGTATAAAATGAAACCTTCATCAAACAAGGTTCAAGACAAGTTGTAATTTTAAAAATGTGATTTATTAACTCTGAGAATGGTTATCAAATGTTAATGTGAGTTTCTTTCTTTGTGAATAATCTTTTATGAAATTATTTAAAGTCCAAGAATATACTGCTTTTATTTTGAAAATAATTTTGAAGATATAAAATTATTGTATGATGGCAACAACAAAGATATTGTCATAATAGAATTCTTTTTGTCTAAGTCATGCCAATACATAATTCCAGACAATATATAAAATGAATTCTAAGAAGAAAAAAATCTACATCTATAGAGAGACTTTGTCAATAAACTGTTGAAATAAGATAGAAATTCATCCAAGTAATAATTATACTTTTAAAGTTCATTTATATCAGCATTTTAATTATTTAAAACAAATATTTAACTTTCCTTAATTATATAATAATTTGAATGTTTTCTTATATTAAAACTGTATATGCCAAATATGTTCATAGAAGGTATATGTTCGTATAGACTAAATCATTATTTTAAAAGAGGTTATTTAAAACTTTGACAAAATATTTTCAAAAGAATTATTATTTTAGAAGTTTTTAAAATAATTTAGCTTTTTTTTTTTTCTAAAAGAAGAGTTTTAAAAAGGAGATATAGCAATCAATCTTGTCCAAACTTCAATAATTATTTATATGATGATTATTAATATTATTTAAATTTAATAATTAAATTTTCGGGAACTATTAATTATATCTCTAATAAATGTATTTGATGTTAATATATTGTACCTCAGCGGATTTTCTGTTTTATTACTAGTTTATTAAAGTATTGTAACATCCACTGCTCTATTAGGTTTTTTTTACGAGTGAACTACCCATACTCAGTGACCAAATTATGTCCTATCTATTAAACTTGTTTCGTCAGACAATTCAGTAAGATTTAATGGACCCAATTATTTTTCCTGGTCACACAACACCCTTTTAACTAATGTAACTATTAAAATAATGGGATCATGTAAGCCAGCTTTTAATTTATTTGAAAAGTGCTAGGGTTTTGTATCGGAATCCACTGGCTAAAGCCCTTTTATTTATTTAGTTACAATGAAATTATTTGGAAACTCCAAAGGAATGAGTTTCAGTACAGCATTGGCAAAGGTGAATTATATTTTCAAATCTTAATAATTAACATTAATAAATTTATTAATAATCATTAATAATATACAATAAATAGTTGGTATTAGAAATAAATATTTTTATTCTAACAAATTAAAATAAAAAAAACACATTTTGAATTAATTAATTGGAAAGATGATATGCACGCTAATCCAGATATGAATTAATTAATAAAAAAAAACAGTTCAACCGTTGGAATCTCTTGATAATAGAATTTAAAGTCTTTATTGGGATTATTTTAAGCTTATTTTAGGAATTTTTTGCAAACTTGTCACAATTGGGAAAAGTTACTCTTAACTTACCGGTAAGTTGGTATAGGTTTTTGGGATCCTGAGCTCATAAAAATTTTCATTGGTCTCTCCTGCTGGTGTCTTCCATTATTGTTCCATTCTATAGCTGGAGAAAAGGCACGGTTGTAGTGACCCTTTCATTGCAAAAAGCAATCTTCACAAGGCCCGTTTCCATGCTTGCATGACAGCTTGGTCCAGCAAGTGGTGTACCTGTGCAGATTATATTACTGCCACAGGTTATGCTTGCGGAAACCTCCAACTTTCAGACATGTAACTAGAAGGTAAAGAGAAGACGCAGATCGAAGTTGTCCTCCTCTTTTTATACCTCGATCCCTTTTTGAAACTTCTGCACATTCTTTTGTCCTTTTATCAGCATATAAGATAATAATCTTGTACACTTTCTTTTAAATTTAAGTTACAAAGTCCCCCTTTCACAAAGTTCCTCTGCCATCTTTAATTAGCTAAAATATTTTTCTTTTAGCTTATCTGGATTAGTAATTTGTGTGTCTTTTGTTCTTTCCAATTTTTACCTTAATTTTTAATTAGATACAAAAAAAAATATGGATGAAAATTTTACTTTCATTGTACGTTTTAAAAAAAAAAAGATTATACAATTAAAAATTTAATTTTGTCTTTTTAATAAGAAGGCTAAATTTACTTAGCTTTTAAATATCTTACCGGATGCCAATATATTTGTACTGTATAAACAAATGGCACAGTATATTATTTATAACAGTGGTGTCCAACCAAAATTGTTTACTGGGCCAACCAAAATTAAAAATACACTATGGACCACATAAATGTATTTATAACAAAAAAATTACAATTATATAGTATTTTGAATGTATTTTAATGTCAAACTTGTTTTTCAATTTTGTTACTTATTTTTTTTAATATCAACAGGTATTTTCGACACTGTATAACATAATTGTTTTGTTTTTTTTTAATTTTTCATCTGTTTATCTATTATGACTTTTACATTTAACAATCTTCAATTTTGAGAAAAAAGATTCACGACAATAAGTGGAGCCCATTGCAGCTGCAATGTTGGAGAAATGTAGGGGAGAGAGAGATAGTATTAATAGATGATGAGAGAATAGAGTGTAGCTCTAGAGAAAAGTTAGAGAGAATCTTAAATAGATATGTAATGGATATAGAAAAGATTTTAGATGTGAAAAACTTAGTGATAGAAAACATGAAAGCACTTAGTAATGGGAATACTAGATTCACAAAAAATGAAATGAATGAGGCAGGGAAGAGATTGAAAAGTGGAAAGGTGAGAGGTTTAAATGGATGGGCAGCAGAGATGGTAATGAATTTAGGGCATAGAGCAAAAGCAAAGTTATTATCATGTTTTAATAAGATGGCACAGAAGAGAGTTTTTCTGGGGAGTTGGAGTAATACAAGAGTAAGATTATTATTTAAAGGAAAGGGTAAGGATCGTGGAAAGTTAAATAATTATAGACCGATAGCGGTAACATCAGTTTTATATAAAGTTTTCTCATATATGGTGGCTGGAAGTGTTGTAAAGTGGATGGAAGAGAATAATGTAATGGGGGAAATGCAAGGAGGTTTTAGGTCAGATAGGCATCTAGGAGATAGTTTATTTGTAGTTACACAACTTATGGATATGAGTAGGAATTCAGGTAGATCATTTTATATGAGTTTAATAGATATAGAGAAGGCATATGATAGAGTAAATAGAAATAGATTATGGGTAAGGTTAGTAAATTTGGGAATGGATGAAGCTTTAGTAAATATTATTAAGAAATTATATGAAAATAATTACTATACTTACCAATTAGGGGATATAGAATCAGTTAAAGTTAAAAATGGGGTGGGATTAAGGCAAGGATGCCCTATGTCACCTATTTGTTTTTTGTTGTTTTTGAGTGAAATGGAGAAAGCAATAGAAAGACTAGGAAGAGGGATAGAGATACCATTAATGGGTGGAAAGGCAGTATATATTTTGCCAGGTCTTTTTTTTTGCAGATGATATTTTTTTGTGTGCAGAAAGAAGTGAATATATGGGAGTTATGCTGAGGACATGTGCAAGGGTGGGTAAAGAGATGGGTATTAAATTTAGTGAAGAAAAATCAAATATAATGATGATTAATAACAGAGAAAGAGAAGATGTAGAATTTTTATTGGGAGATATAAAGTTAAGTATGGTGGATAGATATAGTTATTTGGGAATCATCTTAAGTAATCAGGAAAATTGCTTGATTGAATGAGAGAAAAAATTGGTAAATGAAACAAAGAAAAGAAAGGGTTTAGTAAAGAAATTAACAGTGTTTTCATATAATGAATATGATGTAGCTAGAATTATATGGGAGTTGTAGTAGCAGAGTTAACATATGGTAATGATGTGTTATGTGTTAGTAAAAGGGTATTAGATTACTTAGAGAAAGTATAAAGGGAAGTAGGAAGCTATGCATTAGATTCAGAGGTATGGAAAGCAAAGGAGGCAATTCAAAGAGAAATAGGATGGTCAAGTTTTTGTATGAGAGATGCAAAAAGTAAAATAAAGATGTTTGGTAGGTTGCAGTTTATGGATGATAAAAGAATAGCCAAAATAGTATTTAATTGGGTTACGAGTAAAGGGCAGGCAACAAGATGGGCGAGAAAGGTAATGCGGTATGCAAAGGATTTGGATAAAGAATTTATATCAGTATACTTGTATAAAAGGTGGGATGATTGTGTTAGAAGGATTGATGAGTGTTATAGTAGTAAGGAATGGGATAAAAGAATAGATGCATTAATAAAGAATAGGGAGTTGGAGAGATGAAGAACTCGTATGGAGAGTAAAAAGAATTTAAATATATATAGAAATAAACGAAACATTGGATTCGAGTTAATTTATGATAATAGTAAGGAAAGTAGCTTATTGTTTAAAGCTCGAATGGGATCTTTAACAACAAGAGAATATATATGTAAATGGAAAAAATATGGGTGATTTAGTTTGCAAATTGTGTAAGGAAGATATAGAAAATATTAGGCATCTGTTGATTGAATGTAAATGCTTGAAAGCAGAAAGGGTACAAATAAAGAAGTTATGGGAGAATAAATATAAACAAAGTGATTATACAGAAATTGGGTTATTGGTTTTTATGCTGGGTTTGGGAAAAGATAAGGGGGATTTAGATATAAAGGCCATAGAGTTGACAAAAATTATGTTGTGGAAATGAGATGAAGCAGATTATGGGAAAGTTTAGGGTGGGGAATGGAAGGGGAAGGTAAAGTAGCTAACAGGTTTCTTTGGGCATAGTTGCTGAGAGATTCCTGACTTCGTTTAAGGAGAAGTCCCGGTACATCACATCATTGCAGTTTTTTTAGGTTAAGGAATTTATTATGACAGACTTTTTTTTTTTTATAAAACTGAACTTTGTCATTAGCCTCAAATATATATTTCAATTCAAAGGATGACTGGAGGTCTATTAACTCCATCTGCAAATTTGTTGCAACTGATTCCACAACAATGTCAAATGGACATAAGAAAATATTAAAATATATTCTCATAATTCTTTAAATATGAAAATCTCTCCTGAAATTCTCATAGTAAATTAATAATTTCTTGTGCATATTTAGAAAAGTGTTTTTTGTCACTATTAAATTTAGGTAATAATGAAAAGTGAATTGTATTTTTTGATTTTAACTGACTTTCATAAAGTTTTGCTATGAATGCTTTTATATTTTGATAACAGTCGTGATCAATTTGTTTTCTCCTTGAAGCTGCATTTTAAGTTTGTTTAATTTCATTGTGATATCTGTAAGGAAACATAAATTTAAAAGTCACCGTTCATCTTATAATTCAAGAACAGTCTGGACATTTTCATTTATAAAAATTCAAATTTCTTTCTCAAATTCCAAAATCTTTCTAAGCATTTTCCATGACTAACCATCAAATATTCATGTAAAAAAGAAAATTGCTGCAACCAGATTCCAGTTCTTGAAGATAATCTTGAAACTGACAATGTTTCAAAGAATTATTTTTTATTGCGTTAACTGTTTAACAACAACTGACATGGTTCATATTAAATACTTGTGCACATGAATTATTAAGGTGCAAAAAGCAATGATAAATAGAAAGTTCTGAAGATTTTGAACTTTTTTTCATGACTTCTTTTTTATGCTCAAGAATTAATTTAACAGCTCCAATACTCTTGCCGATCATTGATCCGCACCAATTATGGCGATCCCAATTAGATTTGCTAATTTCAGTCTATGGTCATTTATGATAGCTTCTCATATATTTTTTCCAATAGTTGTATCTTTCAAATTCATAATATCAAGAAATTCTTTAATCCATTCATTTCACTATCCATACCTTGAATAAAAATGGCAAGTTTAGCCTTATCCTTAATTTTTGTTGTTTTATTCAAAATGACTGAGAAATACACAAACTTCCTAGAAACCATGTTTAGCATTGGATACATTTCTTTGAAATGTTATCAATTCTTCATGCTAGAATTTGGTGTGACAGGCTGATTTAACTGAAAATCTTGACTTTTTCTGGAACAATTTCTTTGGCTGCAATGATAATGTTTTTTTTAAATGTATTTACCATCTAAAATTGGTTTAATTTTTTTCACAATAATATGTGATATTCCCATGCTGGCATTTGATTGAACTGTTTATTTAGGATATACATTTTGTTCTGCAGTCTGACTTGCCTTAAGTATTTGTAATTTCACTTTCCATTCATCACTAATATATTTTTTAAAATTATCATGTTTTTGTTCATAATGTTTTTTCAAATTGCATAATTTTAATATTGAAATATACTCATGACAAATTAAACATATAACTTTATCTTTCATATAAATAAATACAAATTTTCCCATTAACTTTGAAACTGTCTGTATTCATCTTCAAATTGTCTTTTCTCCTTTTCAGACACAATGGAAATAAAGAGCCTAAAAGAAAATAAAAATAAAAATAATTAAAAATAAATTTTTATTCCATCACATTAAATAAAATTACTTACTGTTTATTTCTTTCAATTTGTATTAGGTTATTTGTTAATGTTTCACATGATATGTTCAAGCTACTAATGAAACAATAAGTGCCTGGTAATTATAAATGCGGCAATAAAGAATTCAACACTTCTATTATTCGGTAAAATCTAAACACGGAATGATTTTAAATTTTAAAATCTATATGCACGTGTAAATGTGTAATTCCAATTTAAATTTTATTCGGTTTATTTCCAAAGAATTTAAAGAAAACAAAAAAAATTATTATCATTTATTGGAAACACATGCCTTTATAACATAAGAATATGTTTATTGTTTGACATTTATTACGCATAGGGGCAAATTTAAGGAAGTATGATTTCGTTGTACCAAAACACAAATTTAAAAACTTTTGTTATTGTAAACATATTCACTAAATATATACATATTGTGCCATTACAATTTAGTCATTAGCTAAATTTATAGTAATGTGCATGTAAGAAAATGTAAAACAAAATCATCATCACAATTTTATATAAAAGGAAGTTGTAGGGCATCCAAGTTTAAACCCTACAAGATCCAGTTCTAAAAGCTTTAGATAGAAAGAAAGTGGGTCAACAATTAATATTGTTTGTGTGATGATAGAAAGGTAATACACACATTTAAACTATTCAAATTTTAATTTTTCTTTAAAAAGCAAAGTTATAACGCATACGTATAGGCAATGTATGTGTAAACTATTTAATTGTTTTATATTTCAAATATTCAACATTTTAACTTTCTTTAAAACTAACCTATGCTTGATCAATTCTAATATCTTATTCTATACTTCTATTTTGCTTTTCTATAATTGTAATTGGGATTTAAAAGTTACAGATTTAATTAAATAATAGGGTTATAATTACTAAGCTAGCAATTGATATTATTTAATGTTAGTTTATGAATGATTTGAAATAATGAAGTATGTGTGTACATTACATACAGAAATTTACATTTGTTAAATATTGAAAGAAAAGGAAGGGTTAAATCTGTCAAATTATTTTTTTGTACAATTTTATGTTAAAAGAGGAAATCTGTTGAATCAGATATCTATTTTTGTAGCAATTTTGATTTTGTAAATGATTGTTTGTCACTTTGGGAGCTTAAGCTGGGTGAAAACTCTAATTTTGAAATTGTCTTATCTTAAGATCTAAAGAAGGAAGCTCAAAAAATTGAAATGTTACCTAGGTGTAAAAAAAAGGATTAAGTCTATTTTTTTTTAAAACAAAAGTGTCTGGAAAAAGGATTAAACTTTTCAGTTGAAAAATAATTTAGTTGAAAATAAATTAGAGATCTAATTAAAACGAATTTGTCCAAAAATAGCAAGTGACACTATCTCTGATTGGTTAAGTTAGCTAAAAAATTGGATATAAAAAGGTGTCTGGAAAAATCAGTAAAAGAATTATTATTGTGATTATGATTCAGATTATTAGACTATTAAATTGAATGTTGAAAATATAAGAAATGACTGGCTAGAAAAATTATATGTATGCCCATCTTTTCCGGACCATCTGGGAAGCTGTACATCATATAGGAAAGAAAAGATGTTTTGTCTAAAATAATATTCTACACCTTTCAACTGACCAGAGAAATAAGATATTTTTAATAGAAGGAAGAAAGCATTCACCTGCATTCGATGAAAGATGAATTAATCTACCGATAAATATTAATCATCAAGTCCAATTAATTGTTCCAACAACTGATTTTAAACTCAAGAAAATTTATAACGTGAAAACAACTGCTGTATTTCATTCACTAAAAGAATAATGCTTGACAGGAAGAGAAGAAAAATTGATATAATGATTTCCAAATTATCCACTAAAGCAAATAACCTCAATAGGATCCTCATCATCAAATAATTATATACTTCCAGAAAGTGATTGTTCCAAAGAACATGGAAATTGTTGCTGCCAAGTATAGACAGTATACAAGACAAGTGAACCCTTGGATCAGTAATATGACTTTTATATCTATTTTCTTTATGCAATCAGGGTATTAATAAAAATTTAGTAATAAAGTGACATATTTTATTTAAAGAACTTTTAAAGACAATTCAGATCGATGGAAACCAAGAATGTCTTAATAATAATAGCTTTGAACTACATAAATGATTGTGAATGTATCAAAATTTATTTGTTTATTAATTTTACAGTTATGAAATATTAATGTGTAAAACAATTTTTTTATGGTATTATGATTTTAGTTTCAACTAATATATTATTATTATTTTGGGGATAAAACACTCACATACATAGTAATATTTTATATGTGTATAATTGCGAGTGAATGTGAAATAATAGGTGGTGTTAAAATATTAAATTATTTTGTCTTGAGAAAGTATAGATTTCAGTGCTTAGAAGGGAGGGGGGGGGATAATGATTTAAAACTCTTTTCTAAGAACTTGATTTTTCTAATTTCTATTAACATTTTTTTTTACATTCTACTTACATGTTAGATTTATAAAGTATGTGTGCTAATGAGCAGATAATTTTTTTTTTCTTGGAATACTTTTCTCATGGAGTGAAAATCATGATCAATGTGACATCCAACTTAATACAATATACATTTGAAGGGAAAGGGGGAAGAACTTGAAATTAATCTGAGGATTGTTATATAATTAATTATTATTATTATTATTATTCTTATTCATATCAATTTTCATGTATGTCTAGAAAATTTTATGTATATGTTAGAAATGCAGTAATAAATATTAGTTTGTTTTATTAAACGAGGCATATATATTTTATTAAGTGTAGTCTTTGTTAAGTGTGATTATTCATCATCATCAGTGGTTGAATATTAGTTATTTAAGATATAAGTAAATATGCTAAAATTAAGCAATAATTATGAATTTCTGTATAAAAATTAGTTTTATGTTTAGGCTTAATCCTAGAGCTGTAGTTGAAACCCTTGTCATTATCGTTATTATTAACATCATCATCATCGTCATCAACGTTTTAATTAATGAGCTGTTTAACTGTTTAAAGGCCATAAATAAATATTGATTTTATAATATTTAGTGATTTCTTAGTATTATTATAACCACATCCCATCATCTATTTCATAAAAGGATGAGTGAATTGCCATCCTAAATTACTTATATATAATCTGAGCTAGTAAACTTATAAAAATATTGAAACACATTTGTTATGCTAAGATCTAAGAAATGATTTATGTCTAATATATTCCACTTTGGTTTATAGATGTTTTACTTTTACCTAAATATTAGTGCGTATAGTGATATGGCTCAAAAAGCAAAATCTCTCATTTTTATTAGAAATAAAGTACCAAGAAGGGATTCAAACCCGGTACATGTGAAAAGGTTATTAGATATAACTGTGTCTAGATTCAAATAATCTAGTGGCACCCTGCTAGACCATATTCACTTAGTATTTGTTTAAACATGCACTTAACATCAAACCAAGAAATGAAAGTGGATAAGATCTTCTGTCTGTATACCTGAGTTATATGTTATTGAATTACTAGGGTACTCACCTCATGTGATTTCATATACCTGAGTTATAATACTTGTTATTAATAATTTGCTTATAATTATTGATAGTGGGATATCTTGAGAAATCTAATGATAGAAATATGTTTCATTTCATCCAATGACCCATAATATGATAGATAACTCAGTCTGATCTTTGGTTTAATAGCCACTACTCATGTTAAATAATTCTTCTCCTTTGATATAAAATCTACAATGCATTTTTCGTTTATTAAGCTAAAAAGATTTATAGTTGAATCGTTTCATAATTATTAAATACATTTGGTTACACTGGATCTGTCATCTATCTTTAATTTTGTTACAATATATAGTATATGAAAGGAGTTTGCTATTAACTGAAAGGAGACCCTTTGATTCCTCTTGGAGGCCTTAAAGGAACCGAGCAGGGCAAATTCCTAATGTCCACTCCATACGTTCTTGTCGTTGCAGCTGTTATTACTATGTGATTATTCGTATAGTATACGAACATGGATGGGCTGCTCACCAGCACACATTAGCCAGCGTGGTGAGTTTATTGGCTTTTCACCTCTGAGTTTAAGATTGAGAAACACCATGGTCTTTCTTCTCAGTGCCTGATAAGGCAGAATGAATGTTTGTGTAAATGATAAATATTTTTCCAATACATATATACAATTATGACAGACAAAAATAAAGCATGGCCCTTATTCCCAGGAGGCTGTAAAGTCACAACCAATGCAGCGGTTGGTGGCCGAAGGCGGAGGGTGCTAAGAATCCCCTGATTGTGGACCCAGGCTGCCATTTGATGACGACTTTTTATTTAGGTACTTACAACTGCAGATCACTTTCAAGTGAAGGAAGATTGCAAGAATTAGAAGAAGAATTGTCTTATATTAAATGGGACATTATTGGACTTTGTGAAGTTAGAAGAAAAGGTGAAGAAACAATTGATTTAAAAAGTGGACATATACTCTATTATAAAGGCACACATATTGGAAATACAAGTGGAGTAGGATTCATTATAAATAAAAAGTGGAAGAACAATATTGTGGAGATTGATGGTGTATCGGACAGAGTTGCAAGATTAGTTATACAACTTAATAGCAGATACCAAATGCAGATAATTCAGGTTTATGCCCCAACAAGTTCTCATAGTGATGAAGTAGTAGAAGATTTTTATATGGATGTACAAAAGGCTTTTGATCAGAGTAAACAACATTTTAAAATTGTTATGGGAGACTTTAATGCTAGAATTGGTAGACAAATGAAAGATGAAATTGCTGTAGGTAATTTTGGTTATGGTAATAGAAATGAGAGAGGACATAGACTTGTGGAGTTTGCAGAAAAAGAAAAACTTTATATTATGAATTCATTTTTTGAGAAAAATGTTAAAAGGAAATGGACATGGAAGCATCCAAATGAAGGTACAGCAGAATTGGATTATATTTTGACTAACAGGAAATACATATTTCAAGATTGTAATGTTCTTAATAAATTTAACACAGGAAGTGATCATCGATTAGTAAGGTGTAAGTTACATGTTAATGTAAAACTAGAGAGACAAAAATTATTGAGAAAAACAATATTTACAGTTGATATTCCTAATCTTCAGAAACATTCTAATGAATTTAAATTAGAACTTACAAATAGGTTTCAAGTGTTAGGAGATTTTGAACATGATTCAGATTTGAATGAAATTAATATGAAAATAACTGATACACTTTTAAAAACTGCAACAAAGATAGCTGGTAGAAAAAAGCAGCAATTGACTAATAAAATTTCTACTGAGACTAGAGAATTTATGAAGAAAAGAAGGAATATGAAGATATACAAAAATGATGTATTAAAAAGAATTGAATATCTCGAATTTTGTAAAATGGTACGGAAAAAAGTTGAAAATGATATAAGAAAGTATAACTGTGAAATAGCAAGGAAAGCTGTAGAAGAAAATAAAAGTCTCAAGAATGTTAAACAACATTTTGTTATTGGTAAGAAATTTATATCTGCAATAAGAAAAAAAGATGGAATTATTACTAAAAAGAGAGATGACATCATGAAATTCGTAGAAGATTTTTATCAAGAATTATATAGTAATAAAGAACAAGTACCTCCTATATCTATTACATCTTCCGAATTGCCCAGAATTTTAAATGAAGAAGTGAGACATGCAATTAAATGTATGAAGAAAGGAAAGGCTCCAGGAAATGATGGAATTAAAATTGATATATTAAAAGAAGGAGGTGAAGAAATGGAAACAATTTTAGCAAAGTTATATACCAAATGTCTAAATGATAAAGATGTACCAGAAGATTGGAAGAATGCAGTAATAATATTAATATTTAAAAAAGGTGATAAAGAAGATATTAGAAATTACAGACCATAGTATCAGCCTTTTATCAGTTTTATATAAAATTTTTACCAAGATAATTACAACTCGTCTACAGAGAACTTTGGATTTCCACCAACCAAGAGAACAAGCTGGATTTAAAAGTGGTTTTAGTACAATAGATCATATCCAGGTATTGAGAGAAGTCATAGAAAGGACAAATGAATATGAGTTGGTCATTATGTTTTGGATTTGTAGATTATGAAAAGGCATTCGATTCTATACACATTTCTTCAGTGATTAAAGCATTGGATCATCAAGGTATAGATCCAGGATATTGTCATATTTTAAAGAATATTTATAAAAATGCAACAGCAACAATTAGATTACATAATGATACCGGAAAAATCAACATTGAGAAAGGTGTAAGGCAAGGTGACTCCATATCTCCAAAACTTTTTACAGCAGTGCTGCAAGAAGTATTTTGTGGATTAAAATGGGAAACTAAAGGAATGAAAGTAAATGGAGAGTATTTAAGTCATTTAGATTTTGCAGATGATGTAGTTGTTTTTGCAAATGATGCTTCAGAGCTGCAGGAAATGTTGCAGGAGTTAGCAGATGAAAGTAGAAAAGTAGGACTAAAGATAAATGTTAAAAAGACTAAAGTAATGTTTAATCGATTTGCTCAAAATATGAAAATAAAGATTGATTATGAAGAATTAGAAGAAGTTAACAATTACAAATACCTAGGTCAGATTATTAATACAGATGGAAACATAATGGAGGAAATTAATCATAGAATTAAACTTGGTTGGAGTGCTTTTGGTAGAAATAACTTGATACTAAAAGGAAATATGCCTATGTGTTTGAAAAGAATGGTTTTTAACAAATGGGTTTTACCAGTTCTTACTTATGGATCTGAGACTTGGACACTTAATAGAAGAGCAATACAGAGACTTCAGACCACTCAAAGGAGTATGGAGAGATGTATGTTGGGAGTAACAAGAAGAGATCGAAAACGCAATGTATGGGTAAGACAACAAACAGGTGTTACTGACCTTATTGAAAAAATTAAAAGATTGAAATGGAGTTGGGCTGGACATATTGCTAGAAGAAATGATAATAGATGGACAATTGAAATTTTAAACTGGATTCCAAGAGACTGTAAAAGACCCAGAAAGAGACCACATGTGAGATGGATGGATGAAATAAGAAAATGTGCAGGGGTGTTGTGGAAAAGAGAAGCTAAAGATTGGAGAAGATGGATTAAACTTGGAGAGACCTTCATCCTGCAGTGGATTGATAATGGTTGATGATGATGATGATATGTAATACATTTGAAGCTTTGTTAAAAATTATTTAATAATTGTTTTAATTTCTGAGTGTAGATGATAAGGTGTTATATATCATATTAATGTATTTAACTATACATGTGATATTTATTGTAATAAAATTCATACAAAATAATTATGGTTTTAAAAATTATACACAAAAACATTGACTGGACCGCATATGACTTGTAGGCTGCGGGTTGGGAATGGAAAATTTATATAATCTATTTTAGGGTCTAGAGTCTTTAAAAATGAAAAGAAAAAGTGATAGAATAGATTAATTTTTTTGCAGCTAGCTTAACCAAAGAATGACAAATATTAGTTTATTCCACTGGTTAACAAAATGGTGCTTTTAGTACATATACTCAGAATGTCATGGTATATAGACGAAGCCAGCACATATCAAATAAATATAAATCTTTGTCATTTAGTCATGATAGTCTAACTTCCTTTATTCCAATTACTAAATTTTTTACTTTTAATATTTTAAACCAAGATCATCACCATTGATACTACCTATACTGTTAAATCTATTTATATCTAAGTTATCCTCTTACCATATATACATCTCCAAGGATATATAAATAGTGCAACAAATTGTAGGTATTAATTAATTGAATTAATGTAATTTTCATATAACCCGTAGTGTATGTTTTCATCATCATCAGTGGATAACCCTTACTTCATTTTAGTGATTGTGTTACAATGTGTATTGAGATAATGTAATCTCAATGCTAATAATTTAATTCATATGATAATGATTTAGTTAAATATTTATAATATTAAATAATAAAGTTAATATATATATAATAAAATACAAGAAGTGAACTACATTAAAATTTTTCTATTACATTGATTTTAGTTATATAATTTTTCATTTTATTTTTATATTAAAAGAAATAAGTTATTTCTATTTTATTTTAAAAGTATATTTGTAAAAATTAGAATTCTGAATATGTTAAAAATGCTTGTTTAAAAATAAAGTTTATTTTGCTCTTGATCTAATTTAGTGCTTACCAAATTATTGAATTATTTATATTATCAAATAACTTGTTTTGTTTTTTTCACTAAATAAGTACAAACATTTTATTTTTGTTTTCTTGTATATTGTTTGATAAACATCCTTTAAATCCTACAAATTAAAATAATTAATTCAACAAGCCAATTATTTTAATTGAAATTTGAAAAGAAATTTGGTAATTGATAACTGGTTATAATCTCTTTATAGGAAAACCCTGCCTGTAATGCTAGTCTCCATCAGGATTACCTGGAGCTGTAAAATGATATTTAGCTAAATGATCTTTTGGATTAATTGCTTCACTATCAATCTTGGTATTATTAACTATTGTCCAATAAAAAAAATCTTCATTTCAAGAATGAATGAAAAACTGCATTCAATTGTCTATTGTAAACTCAGAAGTTACTAATTTTTACATTATTATTATTACCTGATCTAAACTACAAGATATGAGAGCATCTATATAAAATTAATTTAAGTTTTTAAAAATTCATTACAAGCTGAAAAAAAACTACATGAAAAAGCTAATTCTCAAAGATTATATTAATAATTTAAGTTATAATACAAGCATGCAATAAAAGAATTTTAAATAAGATAGAATTTGAAATTTAATTATTATTGCTTAGAAAATATATATACAAACTGATTATTATTCATTTAAAATCTAGATAAGAAAAGAGCTTTATATTTCATATATTTTTAAAATATCGTTTATTTTATAATTATAATGTTTTAAGACATTATTTTTGTATAATAATGTTACTAATATGTATGTTACTTATTAGTTGTTGAAGAAGCAATATATTTTGTTTCATAGATAATATATATTTGAATAGAATAATTTTTCCATTACAGACTTACTTAATTTATTAATTTACATATTTTAAGAATTTGATATGATGGAAATGAATAATTGGAGAGTAGGCTGTTCTTGCAAACATATTTTAATAGCTATTTATTGGGTATAATTTCCTGTTAAAATAATATTGGTATGCTTATAGAAAATGTCATTTCATGAATATAGTATTTTTTACAATTATTTTTTCATTGTTAAATTCATCTTTATCACCCCCCCCCCTTGATTCAAAACCTTACATATACTGATGACTACTGCATTTTCATGAATCTATAACACAATTCAGAAATCAGAAAATGCAATAGTAAACCTTTTAGTTACTTTATATAAAAACTACTCAACTAATTTGAGTTGTAACACCTGGATGATAGTTATTTTTCCATTGAGGCATTACCCTACCATATATATAGTTGCAGACCAACTACTGATAAATCATTGGTATAGTTTTTTACATATCTAGTATTTCTTCCTATTACATAACATGGCAAACCGCATTACTGCTAGTAAACCATGGATATAGCTGCTTTACATAACTAATATTTCCTCCCATTACTTAATGCAGCAATTAACATTAGGAGCACACGTTAATCATTAACATTACATTGCTTTAGTAATTCTGCATATATATATATATTATTTTTTCTATTAATATATATATATATATGTGTGTGTGTGTAATATTGTGAAAGCAACTACTCTTCACACATGTCTGAAAGTGACATGCACTCCCCCCATCAATGATTGTTTTAAAACTATAGGCAGTCCATCTACAATTAGATCTTATTCTTTAAATTAACCAACAATTATTATGTGTGCCTAAATTAGAGCTCGAGCTTCTTTATAAGCCTGATTTCTAAATCATCATATTACTTGCACAAATTCAGTTTATGTATCACAGGGAAGAGAAAGATTCTCATTTTAACTACCTGTGACACTGAATTTATTATTACAAATATATAAATTTCTATATTAATAATTATTACATGTGGCTGTGTCTATGTTTGTTAACATATATGACTTAATGATTTAATGTAATTCTAAATTAAATTATTATAATTCTAAATTGCAATCTTATAATGTAATTCTAAATTAAAGAAGCTAGAATAAACTATATTAAAGATGTAAGTAATATTTACTAAAGCTATAACTTCAAGAATATGCATGTAAAAATGTGATAGTAGGGATCTCTACAGGTCTTAATGACAAGCTTACATTTTGGAAGAAAAGAGGGGAAGCAATAGTGATTGACCACCAATGATAATTGATTATTATATAATCCTTCTAATGATGTCCAAAACTTTTTCCATTTTCATTGCGTTGCTTCTATTAAATCTCATCAATAAAACAGAATTCTAATGCATTCTTTTTCACAGTACTTTATTTAATTCATGATAGTTTTGATTTGTTAGTGGTCTTATTCAGGTATTAATGAAATATTTTTAACAATCTTTTTTCAAATATGATTTCTTGAGTATGATTAGTATTATCACCTAACTGTAGTACTTTACTGTCTACTTATTCCTTGAATAGAGATATTAACATTAATACATTTTTATATGTAGCAGAAATCATCATCATCATACTCATTTTCAAACAATATCAATCTACTGCAGAATGAAGATCTCTCCAAGAGTAATCCATTTCCTCCATTTCATAGACTCTCTTCTCCACATCACACCAATGTTTTTTTACTTTTTCCATTCATTTCACAAATGGCTTTCAATGTCTTTCATAATCTCTTGGAATCCAGTTTAACACTTCAGTTATTACTTATCTATTATCATATCTTTTAGTAATATGTCAATCTCAGCTCCATTTAAGTTATTTAATTCTTTCAGGGATGTCAGCAGTCTTATTTATTCTCTCATCTAAATATTTCACATTTTTCTTACTCCCCACAGACATTTCTACATACTTTATGAGTGGTCTGAAGTCTCCATATTATTCTTCTGTTAAGGGCCCAAGTCTCAGAGTTATAAGTA
The DNA here is from genome assembly GCA_028023455.1 of Epiperipatus broadwayi. Taxonomy (NCBI): domain Eukaryota; kingdom Metazoa; phylum Onychophora; class Udeonychophora; order Euonychophora; family Peripatidae; genus Epiperipatus; species Epiperipatus broadwayi. The sequence continues at coordinate 2,938,396 of JAQFVV010012497.1, forward strand.
AAAAATGGAAAAACACATCTATTAAAAACCTTCCTTTTTCAAATAACATAGGCATACTTTTTTTTAATATTGAGTTATTTCTACAAAATTTATTTCATTCAAATTTAATTCTATTATTAATTTGATCCATTATTTTTCCATCTGTATTAATAATCTGACCAAGGCATATCAATCTTTAGGGGGGGGGATTCTGAAAACAACCATTAAATATTACTTTAGTCTTATCAGTATTTATTTTTAGTTCTATGTTGTTATTTGTATGTGATAATTCTTTCATTTCATTAAGCTCTGGAACATTATTTGCAAAACTAGCCACAATCATCTGCAAATGACGTAAATAATCTCCATGTATTTTTATTCCTCTTAGAAATATTACTTTTATTTATACCATATTTTTCAATCTTCAATTAAAATAGAAATGAATTTTTAGTTTATTTCCACAATTACTTTTATTTATATCTATCTCTATCAATTAATTTTTCACTTTTCTGGTTTGTAAAGTCAGTGTGAATTTAATTCACTTATTTTGTCTCTCTCCCTTTTATTTATATTCTTTTACTTTTCTATTTTCAGTTACCTAGACTAGGACAAAGTTTGATTTAGTATTGGCCATACCACTAATCATTTTTTTGAAAGAATGATGATAATAGGATTGGGTGATCCTGCATTCAGATTTCATTCTTTAATTACATACACAATAATTTTGATTCCAAATATTTTTTTAAACTTTTTATTGTGTTCTCTCTGTTTTTCTGCGTTAGAGTGGGAATAATCATATTCAAGTGCTAATACAATAACTAATGCCCTCAGTAATAAACTAAAGAGTTAAATATTTCTGAAACAAAGCTCAATGTGTCAGTTATGAGCCATAAAAATTAAATATATTTTCCAAGTAACAAATAACTTGATTATTATTATGGTAACTGTTATTATCAAGCTCAAATTAGAATGACTAAAAACATCATAAATATATTAAAATAGTTGAAGTTTCAGCTTATTGTTTTTACAAAACCACAAAAGAAATCATTACTGTTAGCAAATATAGAAGTTCTTGCTTGCTAATTTAGCATGCTCACATTATTGAACTTCAAATAAATTCTCATCATTGTTATCCAAAGCTGTCATTATCTTCACTTAAAGAAAGACAATCTGAGTTACCTGTGAATGTGTCAGAGAATCTATAACCTTCAAATCTCCTATTATCCTTATCTAAGACAACCATGAATTGCATTGTTTTATTTAATATCTAAAATAATCATGATGTTTATAAATATCCAATGGGATAGTTACAATATGGTGAAGTTGAGATGAAGGATGCACTAATGAAAACAAAATATCTTGAAATTATTTCTACAATGTTATAATTATTAATCCTTCTGTAAAATGTTAAAAACATATAGAAACCAAATCTTATTTTCCATGTCAATGATGTAATAGAAAATTATTAAGATGCCAACATGGAATAATGATTCAGATATTTGATAATTTTAGCTCACCTGAGTAATGGATGTTATTTGTGAAATTTATACATCGTTAGAAAGAGTGATCTGAATTTCATTGTTGATGGAATGTTGTGATAAGATAGAGTTAAGATGAGAAATGCACTGATAAAAACAATACAATATATATGGTAATTTAAAATTATTAAAAGTGTATTTTAAAAAATTGGGTACAATCAAACAATTTTAAGATTAAAATTTTTTTAAAAAAGCTTTTAATTAATGCAAGAGAAAAAGTATAGAAAAAGTATTTGAAATTACATTTATATCGGCCTTTCAAGCCAATTGTGCAAACGCTTTGCGAGTGTTAAATAATAAATGAATACCCTCTGACCAATACAAGATATAGAATTTATGCAGGAATAAAAAGAATCCCTCTTATTCCTACGACTCAAATATTTATATATGAGCAAATCTGAAGTACTGGCACAGAAGGCATGACGATAGAACGGTCACTTTAAATTACTATATACAATGTCTGAATGAATGACGCCGATGAAATTTTCTAGAATTTTCTAAACGTCATTCCAACTGAAACTTAATCATATATATAAATAAGCATTTATTTTTATAGCATCTGTATATAATTGTAATTACATTTATATCGGCCTTTCAAGCCAATTGTGCAAACGCTTTGCGAGTGTTAAATAATAAATGAATACCCTCTGACCAATACAAGATATAGAATTTATGCAGGAATAAAAAGAATCCCTTTTATTCCTATGACTCAAATATTTATATATGAGCAAATCTGGCACAATTGGCTTGAAAGGCCAATATAAATGTAATTACAATTATATACAGATGCTATAAAAATAAATGCTTATTTATATATATGATTAAGTTTCAGTTGGAATAACGTTTAGTAAATTCTAGAAAATTTCATCGGCGTCATTCATTCAGACATTGTATATAGTAATTTAAAGTGACCATTCTATCATCACGCCTTCTGTGCCAGTACTTCAGATTTGCTCATATATAAATATTTGAGTCGTAGGAATAAGAGGGATTCTTTTTATTCCTGCATAAATTCTATATCTTGTATTGGTCAGAGGGTATTCATTTATTATTTAACACTCGCAAAGCGTTTGCACAATTGGCTTGAAAGGCCGATATAAATGTAATTACAATTATATACAGACGCTATAAAAATAAATGCTTATTTATATATAAAAAGTATTTGAATAAAAAAAATGTTTAGTTTGAAAAACAATTAATAATTTTATTAAATAATTAATTTAATAATTATTTAGAGTTAATAAAAATTGCTGATTAACAAGTTCATTTATTGTCTAGATGGTCATATGATAAAATTGTCTGGTTTTAAATTACAGAATTCAAGATAAGATCAATTAAAAATCAATAATGACTATTAATTAATGTAACTTATTGGTTTAGTGAACAGGAAATGCAGTATTAATATTGGTGCATGGGTGCAAAAAAGCAAACACACACACTAGTATAAAAATAGATACAATTAAAAATTAAAACACTTTCAGACTTTCATACTTCTACTTCTTCACGTTTCATTTCATTTAAATTTTAATTATATTTCAGTTTTGAAATAAATTGTTTGGTTTTTATCTGATTATTTATTTGAAGTCAATGATGCAGTTTAAAGTTTTATTGTTTATCATCTTCATGATAGAATAAAAGAACCAGTAAGTTATCTATACATTGTTTCTCCTTAAAAACATAGATTCAATTGATTTATCAAACAATAATTCTAAAAGATGTTAAAGAAAATTTTAATAGCTTCTCAAAGAAGCCAAAGGAAAAATCATGAAAGGAAAAGTATATTGCTTCATTGCTATATAACATTAGTTTAAATTCTGAACTTTGTTACAAAATTGTCTCTGACATGGTTTAACTAACTTTTAATTAGTCATTAATATTAACTATTTACCACTAAAATAATCAATCTATGTATGCCAAGCTCAGATATAGAACGATGAATTTCTATAAGATTATTAAACCTATAAAAAAAGAAGCATTAACAATTATTTAAAATTGTTTTATAAAGTTATCATAAAAGACAAATTTATGAAAACTAATTTTTAAATTATCATAAAGAAAAGACTTTTCAAATTGTTTTATGTCAAAATGAATAACCTAACTATTCATTTCTAGTTCATTTATTTATTTAGTGATTTGAGTCATTTTTCTGAATTGTCTGTTGCTGATATTTAAAAACAAAAAAGGAAGAAATAACTACGCTTATATCATTCTAATTAATCGAGCTAAAAGTTAACTGATAATAACATAGCTGTTTAAAAAGCAATTTATAATCAAAATTATTTTATTACTCCTCTGATTTTATTGCTATTAAAAAAAAATCCATTTTGAAATAAATTATTTGCCATTGGAATCATTTTCTGTCAACTCCTGTTATTTTACATGTGTGAAATTATTGCAAACTTTTTCTCCAAAATATTTATATGTATATATGTATCTGCTCTACTTAATAAAGGACTGTGTATATATTTATATGTCACTACATGAAGAGTACAAAAGGACTGAAAAGAGATATTGTTCCTTATACAAAGGAAATAAACTATTTAATCTTTAAATGATATCATAATTATTATGTATATATATATATTATTTTAAAATTATTATAATCATTAACTTATAAGTGCTATATTATGATTATTATTAAATATTATATTATAAATATGTTTGTAAGAACAATGTTCCAGAGGTGAAATTGGTAAGGTACACTGTTGAAGGTTGTTTTATGGGTTAATTTATTATTCCAAAGTTTTTATGAATGATTATTTAAAATATAAATTATTGTAGCCAGAGGTATAACAGCCTTGCATATATTTACAAAAAATATTTTATAAATGAAAGTGTTAAAAATATCCATATGTGTATAGAAATTTTAAACAGTTTATACATAGAGTATTGCTACCATTATGCAATAACAGGGTTTGACAATATACATATAATCTTAAACTGAGTGAATGAATTATGTGCCTTTTTGTATGTGTGTGTGTGAGGTGAACAATTATTCATATGTTTATTATTATTATTATTATTATTATTATTATCATCATCATCATCATCATCTCCATGCCTTTTATTATTAATAGTATTTTGGAGCAATTTTAAGTGAATATTGTATTACTTGTATGTGTATTTAGCTTCCTCCATGAGAGAGTGCTGCTCATTTGTATTAGATTTCTTTTATGCATATTTAGCCACTCCATAAAGAGATTATGGCTCATGCATTAATAAACACTGCTGTGTTTAATCATATTTTTGCTAGCTTATAATTTCCTTGTTCACTATGCTTAGAATTTTAATGTTAGAATATATTTTGGTATATATCCACAGGCATATGCAGATTTACAATTTATTATTAGTTCTACTATAAATTTTAACTTCAAATATATTACCAATGCTGAGGCTCATAATTTCTCATTGCCCAACTTAGGTTTTGTTAAGGTTATAAGTTTATATGGATAATATTGGTTATTATTGTATTAATATTTGTTAAACAGCTCCATACTGAAATTTTAATACTATTTTGATTACATAAAGTGGAGAATATGTCATGGTAACCTGAACAATGGCATAGAGATATATTGTTTTATGTTAATGCATTGGGTTTAAAATAAAGATTGAATAAAATTGTAGAAATGGTTTTTAAGAAAGGTACACCAATGTATTAGTTAATAATATCTGTAAATCATAATAGTAAATTAAAAGAAATAATCATAATTACTGTAAATAAATATTTTATTATATGGATTATTATATTGTAAATAAATATTATTAATTAAATATGCTTTTGTTTCATTGCCATTATAATATCATTGTATAAATATCAAAAAATCTATTTTAATAATATTCGCATTAATAATTATCTTAAAAATATATTTCAATAATCATATAGTATTTATACATTCATTTTGCTTAATAATTATTTAATTATTTTACCTGCATTCTTGAAAGATAAATGTTATATTATTTGCTTCATTTCAAATCCACTTGTTATGTATGTAGTGGACAGCATAAAAGATGCTCTTACTGCCCTCTACATTATTTTGATGTTGCTTATTCAAATTTATATCGGAAATATAAGATTTCTGTATTTTATGGTCAGTAGAAGTGAAATAATAATATTTTAATAATTGTAAAGTATTTAGGAATGTTTTTCAAGTTATTAATTATATATTACTTCAATATTTGAATATTCTGTTATTATATAATTTTATTTCTATTTTCTCAAAGTATTTAAGATTTCAAAATAAACTAAAAGAAATGTTAAATGTCCCGTACTTTGTTTAATAATAATAACCATATTTTGTTAAGAAGTTAAAATATTACCATTAATATTTCGTTCTAATTGCATTTTATCCTGAATTTGAACCCTAAAATCCAAATATTTTAAGTTTGAAAATAACCTATATTTAAGATAAATGTTTTTTTTAAAAGCATAAGATTGAGGTATATTAAATTTGCAAAGGAACTCATATTTGAGTTTAAGATATTTTAAAATGTAAGGTGTGATATTTAAGATTGAAAAGAACCTATATTTGAGATAAATATATCTTAAGAATTAAGATCAAATATTTTGAATTATAAAAAAAGAACTTTGTATTTTAATAAATATATTTAGCTGTGGTATTGTCTACAAGAGAACTCATACTCTGGAAGGGTGTTAAAAAATTCATGGCACATGGTGCCTGTGTGTAACCATATATTACTGTTAGTTAACCTGTGACTTTATTCTTGTTTCATTAGGTTACATGATTGGTTTTTAGTGACCAATGTGGTGGGCTTGATTGTAAGGTTTCTCTTTTATCCACTACTCTTTGGTTGATCATTTGTTAGGGTACAATATATATAAAACAAAGCTAATATAGATTTAAAAATGTCATCAGTATTTTTAAAATATGAAAGGATATTTGGCAATGTTTCTAATGCTAAAGAAATATTATTAGTTTGCACTAAATACAATGACAGGAAAATAAAAAAGAAAGATTCATTAGACTCAGTAATGAACAAAAAATCTAATAATTTTGAGTCATTTCAAAACACATACGCTTAAATGTATATTTTCATATTTTATTTTGAATACAATGCTTGACAAAGGTGCTCTTTGCACCAAAATTACATTGAAGTTACATTTAATGGTTTCAATATTTTCTCTATATATGAAGCAGTATTACCTTTAATTTATTGTATTTCACTAACAGAGTTATCATAGTTTTCTCATTTAAAGTTCAGTTTCAATTTTCACTTTTTAAACTCAGTCAGTAATTGAAAAAGTAAAAAAAAAAATCTAATTTAGAAACATTTCATTTGTTAATGACTTGAACATTAATAAGTCATTAACTTTACTAATCTCATTAATAAGTGATTAATTTGCTTTAGATAAATTATCAAATTTACTTGTAATAATCCTCATACTTTCAATTATTAATATTTTTTAACACAGATTTTGTAAGAAAATCTCTAAGCCACAATTCTATTCATTATGTTTAAATGTAAAGATTGATTAATAAATTTAATTTCATTAAACCTAATGGACTATCTTATAAACAATGCATGTAGGTGCATATTCTAGAGCTGTCATAGATACAAGTAAGAAACTTGGTAATGGGAAAGCCGAGATTATTTTTTAGAGAAGAACTGATTTAAGAAAGCATGCATCATTAATAGATTAATTATATATATATATTGTGCAATCGCAAATGTTCTGCGTGCTTACTTGAAGCAAAAGTTAAGTAAACTTATGTGGTCTTCACATATAATTGAACATTTTTACTTTATTAAAAAGAATAATGAATGTTAAATAATATAATACTTAGAAGTACAGCTATTAATTAAAGTTAAAATGTAAAAAAAAACTAACTAATCAAATATAACAAATTTAATATGGTTCTGCAAAATTTATCAACATTAGTTTACTTACAGTTTTAAAAAGATTATAAAGATTGTTTATAAAATATGATTTGTTTTTGTTTTTATTATGAAAGAAAAAATGGAATATGAAATTCACCCATGTTTTTTATTTGTAAAAGGATTAACTTCTTAGTAAGCTAATTAAAAATAATTCACTTATTTTATAAATAAAAAAGGAATCAAACGGGTTATAATTGAATTGTTTAATCTTTAAAGAAACAGTTAAGTGCAGAAAAAAATATTGTTTATTAAAAAATAAGAATTTGTTGCTTGAACTTGATTATGTCATGAATTGTGAAAAGTATTTAAGGCTGAATTTAATAACAGTAATAGGCGGTTTCTATGCAAGTTATTTTTAACTAAACTCAGTAAAGTTAAAAGACTTTGGGAATAGAAAAGACTATCATAGCACTGTGGAAATTTTTCATTCTGTTATTGGCAATTCAAGAATGATGTACTAAACTAAACAAGTGTTTTGTGTCAATACAATAGAATGTAAGCACATTGTGAAAATTTCCTTGAAACCTTTTTAATCAAATTTTGTTGAATCTTCCAAATAACCCAGCCTGAGTTTAAATATCTTTCCTCAATTATAGATTTATCTGATCAATAGCAAATACTTTCTGTCAATATTTGCATAGAAATCAGAATTATATGCATTAAGAAGAAAAATAAAATATCAAGTTAAGGTTTTAAAATTTGGAAAGGATCAAAGACAAATGAGGAGGAACCCCCAAATAATCGGAATTGTTCTATGATATGTGTGCCTATTGTTATATATATTTTTGCTGTTTCATACTTCTTACAGGAACCCTTCTGCATCAATCTGCCAAATGATGTTGCTATATAAAATTGTGAATTCATGTAGCACATGTTTTTCTGAATTGCATTTCGAATATTTACCTTTTTTTTTTTAGAGTGGTTAAAATGTTCAAATTAATGCTGATTTTTTTTTTATGCAACAGCATTTTTCTCTTAAATTTAGTTCTTAATGGTCAGACATTTTATCTGCAAATTCTGAAACATTTATGCGATGCAGTAAAATGTAAACCTCCTATTTTGTGCAAGATTCAAATGGATAATCTACTTCTTCATGTTTTCATTTATCATAAATAGGATTACCTCATAATCATCAACTGCTGAAAACCATGATTTTTTCCTATATTTTCATTTAGATATAGCTTCTATATTTATGAAGATATTATCTGCTATATTTATAAATTTGCAGAAAAATATTAGTTTATTTACTGGTAAATGGGTTAAAGTAATAAAGCAGTTTATAAGTCTCTATAAAATATTTTGTTTAATTTATAATAAATCATTTTTATGTACATAACTTTATGCTGATATTAATTATTTATAAATTGTCAATTGTTAAATATTGGATCAATTACTAAATGTGTAATTCATCATCATCATCATCAACCATTATCAATCCACTGCAGGATGAAGATCTCTCCAAGTTTAATCCATCTCCGATCTTTAGCTTCACTTCTCCACATCACCCTGCACACTTTCTTAATTCATCCATCCATCTCACATGTGGTCTCTTTCTGAATCTAATGTGTAATTATCAAAGCTATATGTTAGTAATATTTTCAAAATAATGCAGATGTAATAAATGGTAGTTTATTTTATTTTATAGACATCACATTTTAATACAGATTATAAAATAAATAATCTACATTATTTAATGATATTTATAATTTTAAATAATGATTGTTTAAATAATGATAAATATTTATTTTATATATATGGAATTTGACTGATAATGTATGTATTGGTAACTGAGATATTATTTATATGTTTAGCTTAATATTATTTAGTTCCAGTTATAAATTTCCTATGGCTTCATTTTATAATGATTTTGTTTTTGTAGTGAATACTTTTTTAATTGTGGATAAAGTTTATATCTTTATAAATAATATGTCTACAATGATGAATTAATATTTAAATATTTGATATATAAAGTTTTAAGAGTAGTTGTTATTTTATTCCATTACCTAGAATATTGTAGTAGAGAGTTAAGCTTATATATAACAAAAATTTTACCCATTTCTTAATTTTGCAGTCCTCAGTATATTGGTTACTATAATACTAGGTATTGAGATAAGGATAGCTTGGTTTGTTTTGGCAATGTCTCAGATTGTTGGTCATACATATGTTTGTTGATTTTGATATATTAATTTAGATATTGGTAACTATTGCAATGACATTATTGTTATTTTATTTTTTAAAATAAATTATTTTGTTTAATAATAAATTATTTTAGATTATTTTGTTTCCTTTATTACTGACTATTACTACAATTATAAAATTCAAAATATTGATATGTCAAATTAATAAATGTCCAAATGAAAATCATGCTGGGTAAACTTGTCTTTTATTTTAAGATTTATTATTCATTGAAACAGTTTCATTTTTTAATTCATAACTTCCCACTATTTGTTTGTAATTATGACTTTAAACTTAATTTCTTTCTTTGATATTTTCTTATGTTAATTATCAATATTAAATTACATTGGTCATTGGAAAAGAATTCTAGATTTATTATCTACACTTTTTAGTAATGTTACTTATGAAAGTATTTATCCATTGCAATATATATATATATATTGTGATCTTAAGCTTTGTCAGAAACTAAATGCTAAATCAAATTTTGTGCCAAGACATTTACATTTTTTTAATATAGTTTACTTCTGTCATTAATAGATTTTTATTAGTGCTTTATAATGCCATAATTTTGCATAGAAAAGTTACTGTATCAACAATTTTATAGATTGTATAGCTATAAAATAAAATTTATATAGCTTAAATTATAATAATTGTTAAGCTTAAATAAATGTTTACCATGCTAAAATCTTTAAATTTTTTAATTTCTGGTAATGTAGATGATAAATAATGTGTTTTAAGTTAATAATGCTAATTTAATCATGATTTAATCATTTTTCCAAAAACTTGTACTAATTTTGAGATTAAGAAATCAGGTTCAAATCATATTTTGGTCTGCTGGGACATAAACTCACACTATAATATTTCAATTTATTTTAGTTTTAACACATAATATTCTAGTTATATATTTTAAATTTATTTGTATAGAAAGAGTTTAATAAAGGTAATAATTAAAGATAGAATTTTAAAAGCTATGGATAAATGAATGTTGAATGAATGAATAAATATATTTTTACATTTTTTATTTTTAAAATATTTTTATAATTTTAAAATTTATATTCTGAGAAACTTGTCTAGAGTTAAACAATGATAAATAAATATATTAAATATTATCAGTAATATTTGTTTTATTTTTTGATACAATGTAAATTTCATTATGTAATATTTTATTTATAATATCCTAGTGTCTGTAATTTTTAAGTAATTATTTTATTTGCAACCAGGAAGTGTTTCTAATTAACTTTTAATTGTCTAAACAAAAGCTGATTTATTTTTAAAGTTTGAATATTCGTTAGAATTTTACTTGCCAACCTTGTCTAGTTACATTAGATCAGGGATTCAGACCAATTAGTGGAAGGGTGCAAAGGTTAAAAGACTAATGATAAGTATTGTAAAGTTAATTACATGAATACTACTATAAATAGGGTGAAAATGATACCTGACTGGCTCTCCTCGATCTGGTTCAATTTTAGTTTTATTTGTAGCAGTTGAATTTTAAATACTCCAGTTAAATTTTAAAAGTGTAATTTTCTTTAAATTTTATTATTTTTATCTTAAGTATGATATGCTATACTACAATACCTAGTCACAAGTATCTGAATTGAAACACCAAAGAAACTGAAATCTTCATTTTCCAGTCAGCTTCAATGTACATTTGAAGTTCTGCTTTAAATTTAAATTTGCCACAACATATTTAAACTTCTTAGTAGTAATAATGATATTATTAAAACATTAATAATTTCCTGATATTTTACTTAAAATACTTGTTTCATATTAAATATTATTCAGAATTTGTTAACTTTTAGTAAAGAACTTTTAATTCAGGATAGATACATTTTATTATGACAAATATGTTTTATCAAATGTTTTAAAAGAAATTGTTTTAAGCCTATAAAAGATATTTAATTTTTTTATAATAATATTTGACTTCTATGAATAATTTAATTGGACTGTATTATAATAAAAGACATTATATTGCTAATTGAAAAACAGCATGAAAGAATTTATTTATTATGACTGTTTTTATTTTCTCCCCTTTTGAAGGGAAGAAATTATTTTCTCAATGTGGTGTAAAAAAAGCAACTTGCAAGAAAATGTTTAATAAATATTAGGTGAAATTTAAAAGTTTTCATTTGGTAAAAGAAAATATATAATGTACTTGCAAAAATAACTCTATTTAAATGAATCTAAATGAGTTTTCTGTATTGAAATATTTTATAATGCCTGCAATAATATTTTAAGACTTGTGAACTTTCTTTTTTCTCCCCAAGTGTAACTATATAAATTATTCTGGCATAAATATAACATTTAAAATTAAGTATTTTTCTCCTGCTAAATACTTTTATGATTTTGGATAAATATGATTTAGAAAAGCATTCTCCTGCAAAATATTTTCTTTATTACATATAATAAATTAAGATAATTTGTTTTGATAGATGAATTTGAAAATTTGAATTTAAATACTAGTGAACTATTTATTGCAACTTAATAAACATATATCATAATTTAAATTTGTGGATACTTGTGTGAATGGCCATAAATTTATCTTATTATTTGCTAGCATATTTTCTGAAATTTTCACTAAGGAAATCAGAAAGTGCTTTCATGTTTTATAGTTTATATTCTAATTTTGATATTTAAATTATATTGCATTTTATGATGAATATATTAGCTGTCTGCAAGAATTTGTTGACCAATATTTGCATTACAGTGTAATGGTTATTGAAAGAAGAAAGCTGAAGAAAATTATTTAATTTAAATGATAACAGTTAAATTTATTTGTATTATGACTTTGTATATCATGTTTTATTTCAGGTGCATATTATTTTCATATTATATGCTATATTTTGAAATGTTTTAAGTTAAAGTTTTCAGAATAGTAATTTATTATATTTGCATATTTTAAAATAGTATGTATTCTTTTTACATATGAATTATTTATTATAAAGGTATACTGTTGTGCTATAAGCAGAATAAGTAGATGTATGTTTCTATTATTTATTTTGTTTATTTATTGCCTAATATTAATGGAGCCATATTTGCCATTAGTTATTATTATTTATTGTCTTTCAGCATTGGTCTCTCTTTTATCATCTAGCTAAATGATTTTTAAAAGAAATGGTAACTTAGTCTCTTATTCTCTTACTGGAATATATTTTAAAAGAAATAATAGCCTTAGTCTTTCTATTATCCTTTTTGTTTGCTAGTGTATATATGCTCATATGCATATATTTTGGAGATAGAAGCTTAGACTCTCTTTATTTTAAGGCAATTCCTATTTAATATTTTCTCCCTGATGTGCATTGTGATTATTTTTCCTGACTAGTGATAAAATTGTAGATCCTTTATTAAGCCCTCAAAAGTAGATACATTTTTAAGAGCTATGTCATTATACTTTTCACTTTGCCTTATTTAATTATTTGAAGATAGGTTTTATTGATAGTTTGTATTATGTTTAGTAAAGCATGTGTAATATTTAAACATGGCTTTATCTGGCATTTTAAGGGTTTTATCAAAATAGTAAAGAATTCTACATTACCTCTATATCATTCTTGATTGGCTTAGATGTGAATAATTTATTATAGTCATGTAATTCCTATATTTGAGCTTTCCTTATAATGAGAACAAAATATGATAAATAACTAATTTAAAAATTTTGAAGTGTATTTAAGCATAAATAGAAAATATACACCTATCCTTTAATGCCTTCATTACTGGGTTGGTACGCTTTTACTATTATTGAATAGGTTAAATATTCATAAAAGAAACACTACTTATATAAAAAGGTTATCATTGTGTGAATGTATTGAGAAGTGAGAATGTTTTGATAATTAAAGTTGATTTTAATTTGCTGGATTACTAGGTTTAATCCAATTTAATTTTTTTTATAAAACATAATGTAAATTTTTAATCCTTCTATCATAAATTTTGAGGAAGTAACATTATGAAAACCTTTGACATTGTGGACCCAAATATAGATTATTTTGTAATTTTGTATTTGTTTTTCTGTAGAATAAATATTTGTTTTTGTTTTTTAAGAAATTCCCCATAGTCGTTTGTTCCCATCATTCTACTTATCAACCTAAAATCATCCCACATATTGACTAGAAATCTAAATACTTATAAAATATTATAAATTACTTTAAGCATATTTGATGAAAGAGTACATAAACAATAAAACTAATAAATGTCACTTTAGTGAATTATTTAAATATTATAATCAAATCAAAGAAAGATATATTTTGCTTAATAAAAAATTATAATTTGATTTATCACTTTGGATCACTTTAACTAATTTGAATTGCTTAGTTGAAATCACTATATTAATTTTAAAATCATTTTCATATTTAAAAATCATATTTATTATTCTGTGATAAAATTTAATTTATAAGAACCTAGTTCATATTTATAAGATATTTAAATAGATTTATTCTAGGATGTTTAGAATAGTTATTAAATCCCCTACCGTTTCTTAATATCTGAGTATAATTCTAGATTATTCATTATCTTATTCTAAAATTAATAAATCATGTTTTATTTTATTTAAGTTAGCAATAGTATTGTTATTATCATAATTATAATAAGGCATTAGCTTAGGGAATGCCCTGATTTGTTTCACAAACGATATTATTCAAATTTATTTTGATAATGAAAAAAATACATTCAAAAGATGAATCTTAAGTGGCATAGATTTTCAAATATCATTTAAAATTTTATAAGAATTAAATAATGTGTTTATTTAATTAAAGCAATGAAATGCTTAGAAGATAGATATAAAAATTGGTAGTTGTAGTAGATCTTTGTAGAAGAAAGAAATTTAAATGTAACCTCAATGACATATGTTCACAATACTAAGAGTTTTGTATTTATACTACAGTGAGTTGAGATATCTCCTCCTCTTGAGTTATTAATGATGTTGCTTCATATTTTTGTAATATTTTATTATAATGCTTATACCTATGCATCTTTTTATTATAGCATATGGCATTTGTATTATAAACATACTGAGCTTAGCCATGGCATGATATTTTAGCTTATACTTTGTGCAGCATTGTTGTTACTGCTGTTCATTTCGTTAGCTGATTTTGTCTCTTTTGTAGGTTACAATTATTGTTTAACTAAGGTCGAGTGTATTTTCCTTTGTATTCATAAAGAATTGACCACCTGAAGTTGGTTATGCCTCAGATTATTCATGTTTGCACCTCTTTTGTAGGTTACAGTTTGGTGCCCAATTAAAATGGCCTCAATTACATAATATAAACATTTAACAAAATTAGTGCAATTACACATAATCATCCAACTAAAATGGCTATTGATTAGTTGTAATATCTCTAAGTTGTGTTAGTAGTTGATTTGAATTTGGTATATTGACCAGATTTATTAGTTATATGCACAGATATCTTATTGTGCTGCAGTTATAATCTATTGTAATGATCAGATTTTCATGCCACAATCAAATTAGTAATTGTAATACAGTGATTTATATATTTTGTAATGAAAATTGATTGTTTGAGTAATTGTACTGTGATCCCATTATAATTTTACAATTTGTTTAATATAAATTTAATGATTTATTATTATTAATTGCTATTTTAAATTGTTTTATTAAGCTGAAAGTGACTATTACACTTTATTAATATTATGTATTGAAATTATAACAATTTTAAAAATAAAATATTTTAAGATTTTTGTGGATGATGATGTAAAACTACCTTATAAAAGAATCTGTTTTGGTGTTTAGAATAATTAAAGCTGCTAATCCATGAAGTGGTCATTGTGGAGATTTTAAATGTTTTGATAATTGGTGTTTGATTTTTGTATGCTTGGGTAACTAGATAGATGGATAGATTTTGATAGTAATGAATTGAAATTTTAAGAGATTAAAATAATGTTATTAGTGTTATAATTTTAAAAATAATCATAAGTAATTTGGGAGGGCTCCAAATGGCATCATTCCCTAGTTCACAAGACTCAATAAAGCAAAAACTTATGAAATTTATAGTTAGCCAGTTCAAGGAGATGAAAGAATGTCTTAATAGTGAGATGAATGAGATGAAAGAATCTCTTCAAAAATTGGATAGTAAATTTGAAAAGTCTCATAGAGATAGGAAAGAAATGATAGAATCTAATAATAAATATATTAGATCATAAAAACAGAATAAAGAACATTTAGAAAAAGATATGGAAGGTATTAGCATGTATCCATTAGAAGTGGTAAAACTCCAAAATGAGATTAAACCAACCTCAGACAGTAATTTAATTAATTAAAAAAAATCTGTCATAGAATCTTTGGAAATTTCAGTTGAAGAGGAACAAGACTCTCAAAAAGAGGAAACTGAACTTCTAATTAAAACAAGAATATCCTCAGAAAGTAATTTGTCTAAGGCAGAAGACCTGCAGGAGCAACAATTCAAAGAATTAGATATAGTTGAAGAGGATGAAATGTTGGATGTAGAACATAAAATAGAATCTCAAATTCTTGAGAAAAATATAACATTAGATATAGAACAGGAATAAATAGACCAAAATGTGGAAACTGAAAGTTTAGTAAAAAGTATTTCTCCCCAATATAAGATAAATTTAAAGTATATAAAGAGTCATTTTCTAATCCCTAAATGGGAGTTGAAGAATGACTTTATTTATTTAATGGCTAGAATTAAAAATCATAATGTTCCAATAATTCATCATAAAGATTATATTCAATCTAAAATTTCTTGTAGTTCATGTTAGTCCTAAAATAGAACTTAAGTTTTAGAAATTGGGCAATAGCCATAATATGTTGGATAAAAAGATAATCCAATATTAGATGAATATTCAAAGTAAATATTGCCTGTTTAATTCATTTAATGTTGACAGAGATTTATTAATTAATAAAACGATAAATTGTAAAATGAAAACTGTTACTAAAAAAGATATATTAAATTCATTTAATGATAATAAGAACTTATCAGTAGATGCAAAAATTAATTGTAAAATTAAAGCTAGTTCTGCAAAGTTTATTTTGTTTGATTTAGTTGATGTTGATAGATAATTACAATTATCAAAAGGATTATGTGTAAGATGAAAGTTAATTCTAAG
The DNA here is from genome assembly GCA_028023455.1 of Epiperipatus broadwayi. Lineage (NCBI taxonomy): Eukaryota > Metazoa > Onychophora > Udeonychophora > Euonychophora > Peripatidae > Epiperipatus > Epiperipatus broadwayi. Next base: position 2,955,060 of record JAQFVV010012497.1, read on the forward strand.
AAATCTATTTTATTTTATTTATTTAGTGTTGATAAAAAGTTATCAATCAATGGAATTAACTGGAAAATGAAGCCCATTCTTAAAAAAATTATTTTATTTAATTTCTCTAAAATTAGTAAAAAGTTATTAGTAGATAGAAAAATCAAGTATAAAATAAAAACAGTTTTTAGGAAACATTTCTCATTAAATCAATTTAATAATAGTAAGATAGTGTTATTTGATGCTAAGATTAAATGCAAGATGAAGATAGTTTTCTTTGTAAAACAACATTTGAGTCATGCATTATTATTAAAATGATAATGATTAGTGCTAAAATTAAGTAGAAAATGAAAAGCTGCATTTGTTAAACAGTTCTATATGATTAGTAAATAATTTTAAGACAATAGAGCAATATACTTACACTGCATAACCTAAAATGTATCCCCACAGGAAAGGATGGATAAATGAGGTCTTTTGTAGCAAATAAATTATTAATTTAAATATGTGGTATTCATGATGAAGTTTTTTCTAATGCATTGTGTTTAAAAGTTTATTGTGTTGTGTTCATTTTTAAAGTTGGTGATGTTTAAATGTTTTTTTCCCTATAAATTTAGGGGAATAGTGATCTTTAGCTTTGTTAGAAGCTAAATGTCAAGTCAAATTTTGTGCCAAGGCATCTAAAAAAATTTTTTTATATAGTTTAATTCTGTAATTAATAGACTTTTATTAATTAATGCTTTATAATGCCAAAATTTTACATAGAAAAGTTACTATAGCAGCATTTTTATAGATTTTATAGCTGTAAAATAAAATTTACATATCACTGTTCATTTTGTTAGCTGATTTCATCTCTTTTGTAGGTTACAATTGCTTTTAACCAAGGTTGAGGGTATTTTCCTTTGTATTTGTAAAAGATTTACCACTTGTGGTTGGTTGTACCTCAGATCATTCATATCTGCTCATTCACTATTAAGGGAAGTGATTCTTCTTTTATTTTTATGGACCACACAACTGATTGGCACTCCCAATTTAATAATTAAAGAAAATGTAATCATATGATTTATTGCTTAGGATTTCAAAAGAGATCTGAACTCTAGAACTGACTTCAGGAGTTATGTTCTATATATTTTGAGTTCAGAATCCATCACTCTACCATGCATCAAAGCATACCGAATATTATCTAATAGTGATTAATAAATGGTTATTTCACCATTCTTAGTAAAACAAGAATAAAAGCAGTAAAATTTTCATCATCCAGCACTTGTTAAGCTTAATGGCTCCAATTTTCTTTCACTGTTTCTCTATCAAAGAATGCTGGAGACATCTTTGCAATGCATTAGGCTACTTTACTTTATGTTAGATTTTACAATATCCTTTTGTTATTCATCATCATTATTATTATTATTATTATTATTATTATTATTATTATTATTATTATTATTATTATTATTATTATTATTATTATTATTATTATTCATCATCATCATCATTATTATTATTATTATTATATTAATCAGATAATTTATTATTTAGTTTATAAAAAGTTTGAATATTGGAAGTGACAAATCCGAGCCATGATACCAGCCACTTCATCATTGCACAACAAGCCATGCAGAATTACTGTATCAAATGGTTCATTGCTATTTAATAAAAATTTTGAACATTGAAAGTAACAGGACAAAGCTGTGATCCATGCATATTGAACTTTAAAATCCAATACTCTAACATTGCATAACAAATGATGCAGGGCATAGTACTGAAAGGTTTATTTCTTGAGAATTCATAAGAAGTTTGAACACTGGAAGAGTTGTGCCATGAACTATGGAATTGGAACTTCAAAATCTGCCATTTTATTACTGTACCAAACCACACTAGACACAATATTAAATGCTTATTTGTTTAGGAATTTGTCATCCCCAGAAATGACAGAATTGAGCTGCAGTCCACGTATCTTAAATGCTCATATCTGCCATTCTACCATTGCATCACATCATATAGGGTTAATAACATGACCCTGCTTTCATTTCTTTTGAATCACCAACATCCAATTTTCTTGCAAGACTTTATAAATGTTAAGTTAGGGATACCTAGTTTTGTCTTATGATTTTAATTATTTACTGCTTAATACCATCTACTTTTTTTAAAAAGTATCTGAGTTATTTTTACTTATGAATGACTTTTTTTCAATTTTTGTTTTTCTTGTTTTTAATTTGATTTGTTAGCAATTTTTATTTATTTCTACTTTTTTTTTTTGCTAATGAGAAAATCAGGCCTAGTTGAAGTTGACTGCTTAAGATAAGATGATCTGATCCATTCAGTGGTAAACTATGATGTTTGAAAAAAGGTGTTGTACAAAGAAAAAAGAACATTCAACAAATAAATAGACTGATTCAATTTGACCTAAATTTAGCATTAAAAAACCTGAAACTTAAAAAAAAAAGTCACTCTAAAAAAGTGGTATTTGTAGGGTCATTAGGGATTAAACTAATCTAGTTGCAGATAGATTACTATTAAAACACTATTAGATCAAAACTTCCTTATATCTGAATTAAATTTTGACTTATTGTTTTAATTTTGTTATACAGAAAGTTTATGGTAATATGTATTTGCATATCAAAATGTTAGACTGTTATAGTAAAAAATATTTCAATATTTATTAAAATTTTCAACAGACTTTGAGTTTGTGATAAGAAAGCAAAAAAGATTTATTGTTGAAATTCGAAAAATCCACAAATCCAAAAAAGCTCAGAAACCAAAGATTTTGTATATTATAATATTTTTGTATCGTAATTTTCACTACATCACTCCCATGCAAGGTAGGGACTGGTTTCTATTCACTTTTAACACTTTGTAAAAGGATGTAATCAGAAACATGACCAAAGACATGTGAAAAAAAAGTGTAATCCCCAAGACACACATTTCATGGTATAATTTCTAGTCTAATAAATGATTAATAACAATTATTACGTGTATATCATATTTAAATAAAATATTTATTCAGCCATTTTTTTTTACTATGATTATCATAAATATTAAAAACGGAAAATTTCAAAATGTTTTATAAAAGAATTGGAAAGATAAAAAAGTTCATCTGCTTCAACTTAATGAGTTACAAGGATTATATCTTTTTGATGAAAATGAGCCTTTACTGAAATGAAATAAAATCAGAATAATTTGTTTTCATATATCAAATGCGTTGACCGGGAAGCGAACCCGGGCCAGCTGCTTGGAGGGCAGCTATGCTAATTGCTAGGCTTACTTTTAGTCCAAATGTACATCCAAATGAAAATATAATTATTATATTTTAGGATCAACATTTGTTTGTTTTAAAAATCCCAAGCAAATAAATATTTTATAGTTTATTAACATTTTAAAATATGTATTTTAAAAATAATGTGGCTCTTTTCAAATTCTTTTTAAAAATTCTTGGTGTCTCACTTTTTTTTTTTTTTAAAGAAGGCTTATATTGATCAATATTAGCTAAAATTTATATTTAATTTTAATTCAAACTGCAAACGAAATTATAGATTTTTTTAAAAACTTTTTTTTTTTTACTTGAAAGATATATATATACTTTTGAACTTATATTAACTTTATGTTAAGTTTATATCAATATCTTTCTCAAAACAGTCTTGTTTTTCATTTATCAGTTTATAGCTAACACATTCATTTTTTTTAAATAAAAAAGCATATATCAGTTTATATTACAAGTTAGTTATTTATTATATCTGATAGCTTTAATATTGTTCCAAACACCTGAGATAAATCATACGAAAACTAAATGACTGGAATGAGATATGTACTGCAGAGAATTCTATAAGAATTTAAGAAGGAAACGTGATGAATTTTTACAGTAGGAGGCATTTATAATGGATTTTATTTTATTACTATTACTTATCTTTTACAAAATCTACAGTGTTGTTTTTAATATCGCCTAGAATTTTAGTTGATAAAAGTTGCCTGATAAAGATATACTGTATATAAATAATATGAAATTTATAAAATAATAAAATTCTTAAATTTATAGTTATTATGTTCATAAATATATATATCATATTCTCAGCTAGTATTGATATTCTTGAATCTTAAGAAAAGGCATACAAGCGCGTACATCGTAATTTTAAAAGATAATGATTGGGGAAGTAGAGAGTATGTATGATTTTGTGTGTGTTTCTAAAATATAACAGGTATTCAATAAAATAAAATAACCACGGAACATAATTTGTATAGAAATAAAAAAAAATTATTGCATGGCTAAAATCTTTTATTAATATAATTATAAAAGTCAATTCAAATCACAAATTAAACCAGGATAGAGAAGATTGATCTCTTGCACATGAACCAAATTTAGAACATTGTGGAATTAATTTGATGCATTTAAACCTTGATTATATATATAATAGTATTCAGAAAAAAATAATAATAATAACAAAAATTCAAATTTATTGAATCAAATTAAAAAAAAAAAACTGTTCCAGGCAACATTCTGTAAGTAGACATTTTTCATTTACCTAATCAGAATAAGACCATAATTGTGTTTAACTTTCATTTTATACTTGTTCACTCTTCATAAGCTTTGCAATTTTGTTATTTATGAAAATTATTTAAATCAATAATATTGCTTAAAAAAAAAAAAAAAAAAAAGGTCATGTTTGATTAATTCACATTTAAAAAATATTCTGCTTAACTCCAATCATTAAAACTCTGATGAAAACAAAACAGAATCATAATTCTTATTAAAATAAACAATAAACTTAACATTCTTTCAATATTATAATATATTATAAAAAATGTTAAATATTATTTATCTATAGCATAATATATTTTATTACTACATAACAAAGTGGATATCAGATAAAAGTGGTCAATTTTTATCCTACAAAGAGATTGGCATTAATACAAGAAAGGGGTGTTACATTTGAAGTTTATTTCAATGATTCTATTTTTAAATTACCATAGTAACATTTTCAGATTTAGTTATTCTATGAATAAGTTTATATTATTTGTGTTACATATTTGATAAAGTCATACTTGACGAAACTGTTAAAAATTCATACTATATTTTATACAAAAATAAAATAGTGGCACAAAAATTGTAAGGGTATAGGTGGAAAAAAAAAGGTGCATGAACTGTAAAACATTGGCCATCCTTTAAGTAATCAATCACTACAATAATTAAGTTTTTCTTTGTCAGAATGTAGAATATTGTTCTTAAAGTGTTTCAGAAAATATGTTTTTTGATTGAGTGATTGTTAATTTTGAAATTTTATCTAATACAAATATAATATTATAACTAGGGAAGAGTAAGATATTTGGATATATATTTTTTAATTTTGTCATTTCAAAAAGAATATGTTTGGTTTTAATAAAGATTAGAGTATGCCCTACACCTATTCTGTGATTTTCAAAAACAATTATGCATTTTTAAATGTAGATGGTTTATTCCTCTTTCTCATCATTAGGCAATTAGTAAGCTTGGTAAATAATGACTTCTTTACAAATTTAAACAGTTTTTAATATATATGCATTAGCATATGATGAAATAAAAAAGAAAGGAAGCAATTCAATTTTTATTGTGAATCAAAATAGAAACATAAGCCAAAGTTTGAAGTGAAAGAATCTTTTTAGATAGTTTATTGATGTTTCATGATTTTTTTAGTCTAATCAAATTATTTAATTTCTTAAAATCATCTATTCTTGAAATGCTGACTATAGATTTAATTTTCACAATTACATGCATTATATCCGATTTTGGTTTTCCTATTTTTATTTCTTGATCAAGGAAACTCAGAGATCTAAACAATTTTGTTAAATTGATAGATTTGTTCATTCTGAAATTACAATTAATCTAAAAATGTATATTTTAAAAAACACACACAATATGAAATAAAGACAAGATTGAAGTAGTACTTTTATCTTATTGATATATGATAACTTTAATCAAAATATTTTTAATAATACTTTGATGACAATAGTTATTCAGGCCATCTGTATTATCATAAAGTTTATAATTGTTATAATTATCATAATTATTATATCATAATTATAAATATATCATAAATATATATATATAATCATAAATATATATCATAATATTATAAAATTCATACAGTGTACAAAACTTTATTAATAATAACTTCTGGATCAATATTAGTATACATACTAACAATATCTAATTTTAAAAATCACCAAACATCACATGATTGCAAGTTTACAAAAAAAAAAATTCTTAAAATCTTTATTTTCCAAAAATTTATTCAATTTATTAATAAACGGTCTAGAATTTTCATCATATAAAGTTATATATCTTTTAAAAACCTTCCTATAAATCCATTTCGAAATATTTTCATAATTACTATGAAAATATTTCAAAATGGATTTATGGTAAGGTTTTTAACATGAAAATATTTTGAAATAGGTTTATAGGAAGGTTTTAAACGATATATAACTTTATACAATGAAAATAGTGTTAATAATTCTAGACAGTTTATTAACAAATTGAATGAATTTTTGAAAAATAAAGATTTTAAGAATGTGTATTTTGTAAAATTAGATATTGTTAGTATGTATACTAGTATTGATCGGGAAGCTGCTATTAGTAAGGTTATAAAATTATATATAAGGGATAAGGAAATTAAATTAAAAATAGAGTTTTCAATTAAATGAAATTTTGGTCATTTGTTGTAAGGATGTTATTTTTAAATATGAAAATAATTTTTATAAACAAAAAGAAGGTTTAAATATTGGAAATAGTTTAAGTGGATTTTTAGCAGAGATGTATATGTATAATTTTGAAAAATAATATTTTGTTTGTAATAATAATAGGCTCTTTTTATGTAAGATATATAGATAATTATTTTTTGGTGTTTAATGGAGAAAAGCAGATGATTTTTTGAAATATATTTATAGTAAAGAGGATAAAATTAAATTTATTATGAAAAAAGAAAATGTTAATATTGAATATATATATATATATGAAAGTTAGAATTAAAAAAATAAGTAATAATAGGATAGTAATTGAAACTTCTGTTTATATAAAAAAATTTTTTATGATCTATTAAATAATTGGTTTTAAAATATTGATAATAATTGTAAAATAAATGTTATTAATATAGGATTCATAGAACCATTAAATTATGTTCAAATGAAGATTTATTAAGAAGTAAAATATGATAAAATATAAATGTTTTATAAATGATTATCCTAGGGATGTTATTACTGGTTTAATAGGATAAGATTAAATAATAATAATAATAATAATAATAATAATAATAATAATAATAATAATAATAATAATAATAATAATAATAATAATAATAATAATAATAATAATAATAATAATAATAATAATAATAATAATAATAATAATAATAATAATAATAATAATAATAATAATAATAATAATAATAATAATAATAATAATAATAATAATAATAATAATAATAATAATAATAATAATAATAATAATAATAATAATAATAATAATAATAATAATAATAATAATAATAATATAATTTATATTGGTTTTAATGTTTCAAAAAGTTTGTTTGTTAAAATTATGAAATTATTTAATATGATTAATAAAAATATGTTATTATTTATCCTGTTTATAAAAAGAAAAAAAAGTTTAAATTTGTTAATTAATAATGATAATGATTATAATAATTTAGAAATTATGAAATTGGTTTATATTATAAAATGTTTAGATTGTCCTAAAGATAATTAAAAATGTCATATGTTGAATCTGCAACAAGATTAAAACAACATTTAAATGAAAAAAATTCTGCAGTTAATGATCATATGAGTAAATTTAAACAACGTTTTTAAAAAAGATTTGTGGAGTATATTAGATCATATTATGAAAGAATTATAAAAGAAGGAATTTATATTAATGAAATGAAACCTGTAATGAATAGTTGATAATTGAAAAAAAAAAAGAAAGAAAGTTGATTTAAGTAAATAATTATAAGGAATTATTTTAAGAAAGGATTTAAGAAAAAAATGCAATAGAAATTTAAGATGATTTGTTAGAAGATTTTGAAGTAAGATTTGTATTTGTTATATATATTAGATTATTGTTGATTATTTGTAATTATGTTTATTGTTTTATTTGTGTATTTTTTATTTGTTCCTTGATAAAGACTATAAAAGAAGGTAGGTGAAATGTTGGAGTATTTTTTTATATTTTATAATAGATCATATAATAAATCAAGATTTAAAAAGAAGTTTGTATATGATTTGTATTGTATATATTATAATAGAACAGATGTATTACATATGTTACCAGATTTCTAATGGCACAACTGGATAGTGTCTAGCTCCAATAATTGGTTGTTAATTGTAATGGAACAGAACAAAATGGCTATTTGTGCCACTCATTTATTTGTACATTGGGGTGATAATATGAATTTGAATCTCTAAAGTTCACCAGTTATAAATATGTCACATTTAATAATATGCTTAGATCAACTCTAATACTGTACATATCATTACCATATGGTTGCTCTTTAGGTTCTCAACATTGTGGGTTCTTCTCATATTTCACTTACTCCTCACTATTCAAACTCTGCAGTTATATGCACAATTTTAATAAGCTAGGATGATGATTATCATAAGTTTGAATATAAAACTAAAAATATTTACATCAGAATTATGTGTGTGATATGGCATGGATAATGGAAAGTTAGATAAAGTTGAATAAATTATATAGCATGAATAATGAAAAATTAGATAGATTTTGTGGCATGAATAATGGAAAGTTAGATAAATGTTATGGCATGGATACTGGAAAATTAGATAAATGATACAGCATGGATAATGTAAAGTTAGATAAATGATATAGCATGGATAATGGAAAGTAAGATAAATGATATACGGCATGGATAATGGAAAGTTAGATAAATGAGGAATCATACACAAATTCTAATTAAATAAAACAAATCATTAACAAGTTTATTCCATTGTGGGTGATCTACAATCTTTTGGAACAAATCAATTTGACATTTAGATAGGTCAGATCATCCTTCATTTGCTTTATATAATATTATGATCATCGCTCTAACCTTTGACCCCACATATGATCATCATTCAATACCCATTCTAACCATTTGTTTAGTCTAACAATGTAGTTTATGATTATTTTGATATAACTATCCTGCTGACCAATCCTTCTATTCCCTGACTTTAACCTGCCTACCTTAATCTATGGCAATGGGTTGTGATTTACTGACTCTTTGGGTATAAAGTCCCCCTTCCCTTTGCATTACCAGTGTTTGTGATAGCAATAGCCATTCATATAAGAGATTAAGTCAGTTGTACAAAATAATAAATAATAATAATCAAGTTAATTTAACAATAATGATAAACATATAAATTGTTCTGTACTAGTAGGATAATTTAATATTTTATAGATAAAATCTTACACCAGTCAGTCATCCAGTTCTTTAGTTGGTAGGTTTGGGAATCAACATCTAGATTTTATTACAATCAAAAATTATAGTGATTGACCTAGAGACCCCTCTTACACAATTATGATTGATGATTATAGGACTAGATCATCAAATCTTTCAATAAAAAACAACAACAAAGAGTTATATAACAAAGAAATATGGATTTTATATGATATATATATATATTGTAACGATCCGGAGAAGGTGACTTCACGTAATCTAACCTATGGGCGCCATCTAGGCATTTGAACCTAGAAAAATTTATAAAGTAGGCAGATACGTAAGTAAAAAAAAAAAAAATTTTTTTTTTTTTAAATTTTGATTCCGGTCATTAGCCCATGTCACTAGCTCAGTGGAATAGCAGAGATTAAATAATATAATATCTTATCTAATTATATTTCAATATTAAAAAAATAAATAAAATAAGCCACTGCCAGTAATTAACACACAAACATTTATTTATGCACATATATATATAAGATTTAAAATTATTTTAGTATTAGTTTTACATTTTAACATTTAACATTATTTTTAACTTTACCTTAGATTTTAATTTACATTTTAATTTCTATTATATTATAAGTTTACATTTTAATTCGCACAGATGGGATTATAAAAGCTTGTTTTAATATGTTGCTATAGATCGGTTACATAGATTACACGGTTAAAAACATTCCAAAGTAAACATAAACGATCAAAATATAAAATCATTGATACTGGCAATTGCAGAGGGAAATTTATAAGTAACCCAATAGTATTCACCATAAGATACTTGCATTGTCACCAATGACTTAAAAGACATCCGAATAAATACATTTTAGATACTCACCGTAGGGTATCATTATTTATCGAATGTCTATATATTCTGATCAAATATGAAAACCCAAAACATACTTAACCGATAACCAATCCATGCAAGTGTCTATAAACAACTTAAATTTAATGCATTTTTATTTAGGGTCGAGTATGAATAGACTACATAAATTTGCTTTTGAAAATAAACATTCTATCCCTATTTAACCTTAGGCTAAAATTCGCAGTCAAACTGGCATCAATCCATCTGATATATCGATGTATTCAATGTAATTTGGAATACGGCAGCACCAAAAAGATTAAGAAAAGACATTGACTCTCATCAGATAGAAATATTACATCTATCTAACGAGAAAAACAATAATAAAAAAACTCCATAGAAAGGAACTGCGTTCTCCGTCTTATAATTCCTTCCATAGGCAAACGGGTGAGTGCGGCGTATATATAAACGATTCTGCCAGTAGCGAATCTCCGACTACATCTACTAACTACATCAATATATCCAATCCATTGACCCAATCTAACAATGACATAAATAACCTAAGATTACCCTCCCCTAATATAACTTTACAAATCTATACAGCCATTCACGCCCGACTTAAGTTTAACATTTATATCATTTAACTTAACGGAAAACATTTACAAAATAATTACATTAAATAAAATTATAACTAATTAATAAATAACGTTGGTCAGATAGGATAATATTGCAATCATTTAAATATGGAAAGTTTTAATTTAATGTTCATTATTTATAAAGTTCTTACGGTTTACAACAGTTCATCTTTATCCGTTACTTGCCATGAACGTGAATTCCCACGCCGTCCTCAAAAGATTGGTATCCATTTAGCCGTTGTTTTATTTATTCATTCGGAGGTTTTTTAGTTCAGTTGGTCCTCAATGTAGGAAACGATCGTTCATTTCTCTTTTCTTTAACAGCTGAAAGAATTGACAGTGTGTCTGTCAATCCCTTCACCTCCAACTCCGTACTAATACATATAGTCACATCGTAATAATCAATTACCAATCACTAATTAATAATTTCCAAATTTTCCTTTTATACGTATTCGAAGGATTGACTTGGCATTATGTCATCGATGTGATGATCCTTTCACTGAGGTCCGATTTCCCAATGGATTTCTTTCATTGGCTATTTGTTTCTATTGTTTTCCTATCTGACCGATGTTTTTACATTTAGATGCCCAAGGCTGGTTTACATTTGACTAATTAAATTTATCATTTCCATTTCTGATTAATTAACCTGTTTTCCAAATCAAAGATCTATTTAAAGATATAATTTTATCTCCAAATCTCTTTAAAATTTAGTTTTAAAATACTTTTTCTTTAATAAAGTTTTATTTTAATAATTTTTCATTATCTGTGCGATTTAATATATACGAGTTTAAGATGATATTTAATTTCAATTTTTAATTCTTAAAGAAAATTTTTAAATGCGAACTTTTTAATTTACTTTCATGTTTAATAAATATAAATAAAATAAAAAACAACAACAATGTAACGAACATCTGTGCTCGTTACAATATATATATATTGTACCAGTCAAAATATATTCTCCACCTAACTCGATCTGAACCCACGAAACTGGACTTCAAACCAAAGAATTATATCAAAGACCAAACTGAATTTGAACCCAAATTATGAGCTCAGATCAAAACCTAATGGATAATACATATTGATGGCACATGAGACTATGCACCATGAACTAGCTCAACAGATGTGATGATTACTGAGACCACATATCTGACTCTAACTAATGTATGATAAAATGACTACAGATATTTCTGAATAAATTCACATATGTATATTTGGGTTGCCAATACAAACAGTGAGATGAATATTTAAAACTAATTAATAAATAATAAACAATCAAACCAAGTATGTATATAAAATATTTAATAATAAGCAAATATTTGTTCAAATATTTATGATGAGTATTATAAATTATCTCTAGTCTTTGGAGTGTGAATTACAATGTACAATAAATAATGGCAGTTGTACTCATATGCCAATAATTAATACGTAAGTATTTAACAAATATATTTATCTATGCCCCGACAAAGTAGACAAGTGTAAATAACGATACTTATGGTGTTTGTCTGAATGAATTACATACATTATTCCGTTACTTGGTATTTTATTTGGAAAAGAAAATATGATTCTAATTTTATGTAAGAAGGAGGTGAGATTTATTTTCCACACATCCATAAATTAATTCATGAACAGCATGATAAATGTGTAGGGTATAACTTTAATACTTAACAAAGAAAATTATTTAAATTATTGATAAATATAAAATTGTTTAATTTTAATGAAATCATTACGATTTATAAAGCAAAAGAGAGGGCCTTTATTTGAACTAAGAAATAAATGGTACTAACACATTATGAGCAGCAAAAGAATATGAAGTAAAATGTTTTGTTGGTGATTCAAGAAGTAGGAGGGTGGCTTGTATTTAACAAGTAGGTTGGGATACAGCCGTGAACCTTTGGTGTTCCAATACAGCAATGAGCGGGAAGTGATTTCTTCCTATATAATTAAAATATCAATAATATCACCAAAAACCCAAGAAGCAAGAAGATGGCTCACATTAGCAATGTTATGAATAGTGATGATATAATGATCATCATATTTGATTAATAAAGCCCAAATTATATAATAAATGCTCAACATAATGACCTGATCATATCAGATTAAAATCAAACTTACTTGGAGCAAATGTGCTTAAATGCAATTATATAATCATAATAATAATACCCTTTATATCATGCCCTTCCTGAACACAATTATAAATAAGAGATTTAAATCAGAATATATTTATTTTATTTTCCTTATTAACCTTTCGTAAAACATTAATAAATGTGATCAAAATGATTAGATAATTTAGTATAACTTAAATAAAATAGCCGGGAGCATAGGTTATAAACTGGGCTAATAATACTTATCAGCTGTTGGTAAAATCATATCAAACATTAAATAAATGTTTCAACTTGATAATTAATAGAACCATATTAATTTAGTTCTAACAGGCAATAATTAAGCTATAAAATTTAATGCAATACTATTTTCTTAGGGTGAGTTTAAACGAAAGAGATTATTATCGAGTTGAAAGTATTGGCATATTATCGCAAATAAATGATATTAATAATCATTCAAATAAATATAATTAAAATTAGTTAAAAATGAACTGCCATAATAGGAGAAAGAAAGTTAACAAGATATTAATTTTAAGACTAAAGATAATAGTGTAAAGAATTACTATAACAAAATTTAACACATTATAAAGTGAATAGAAAATTTTTAGACAGTAGTTGACTTAAATTATGATTTGAGATAGAGTTCATAAATAGACCAGAAGTTTGTGGTTTATAAAGTAAAAAGGGTTACCTGTCCTTTCATGGCTTGCTCATTGATTCATAATGACAGTCCAGTTGTATTTAGGAGACAATGTAAGTGCACTCTTGATTCATGTGAACTTCATTTATGGATTAGTTTCCTTCTGTATTTCGGCAGCTTATGATTGGTATTGAAATTTTCTGTTTAGCAGCAACATTTTGAAGATTTATGGAGGACTTCGGGGTTCATCAATCAGATCCCCGAAGTTAACTGTGTACCATGATGAAAATACTATTAAAAATCAAAACGGACATAGTTTCTGGTGGCAACTCCTCTTAATTTAATAGTAATGGCCTTCATATAGAAACTTTTCCAGGTATTTATACTCTTTTTTATGGTTTCCCACCCATTCTGATTTTGATGCCTTAAGGTTAAAGCTTTTAGTTTGTTACAAACAAAAATTTTCTCTAATTGATTTCTGATCCATTCCTCCAGATAAGACTTTCAAATCCATTAACTCTGAACAAACAATTTTAATTTAGCACCATTCTTAAAGTTTTAACTTATCATTTTAACTAATTAATAAAATATTCCCTATTGTCTTTGGGAAAGAACGATCTGAAAGCTTATCGAAAGAATGTAACTTTTAATCATATAAATTTGAACAAAATGGTAAAATATGAAATAAAACATTCTGATGTAATAAAACTTTATAACGAATATATATTTAACTATCTATAAATATATACGTACAATTCACATAATTAAAATATATATATTTTTATGAATATTTTATCGTGAGGTAATTAATAACATTAACAAATTTAAACATAAGATAATTAACCTTAATAAATACTTAAATAATAATTTCAGTTTTAACTGAAACTAACATATATTGAAGATAGCATAAAGTCTCTTTACATTCGGAAATATTCACAGTTAGTGACAGGGTTTGAACTAGGTTAAAGGTGGGATCTCATGAAGCTCAGATCGAACTTAGCTCCAACTGCTTCAATATATAATTTGAATAATTGAAATTGATAGTCCATGTAGTTAGCTATTCTTTAGTATACAGATATAAGATGGCTGGTTTTTTCTAGATTAGAAAAGGTAATTGGTCAATGACTTGACAATGGAGAGGTGATTCTTTGTTTATGGCTGCTTTATTCGTGATCCTAGTGAATAATGTCTCTTCCTGGTGATGACATTACTGATATTAGCTTATAAAGTCTAATTATTCATAGCCATATGGCTGGCAGCCTCCTGTCTATGATGTTTAATGAGTTTCCTATCCCCACATCCTTTTGTATTGTTTATTATTCATTAGAATTAACATTATCTGTTATATATTAGAAGGTGTATGGTTTTCTTTTTTTCTGTTTCTTCAGCAAACTAATAATTTTTCTTATGAGCTTTGTGTCACTGAGTAATAAAATTTACATGAATTATTCTCTTGGAATTATTAATGTAAGTCTTTTTATGGAAATATATTATTTTTGACCCCTATAGACTTTTCCTTCTCTAATTATTTCCAATAGCTTTTGGAGATTTGTTTTCTTTTATAAAATTTATCAAATCATAAATCGAACATTAGTTCCATTTTAAGCATTATTTTAATGCATGTTGATATATTAAGAAAAAAAAATTTCATATTTTCTTTTCATACAAAAAAAAAAAAAAAAGAATTTAGTTTTTTTTTTCTCTTATTCAGTCTGTGTCATGAGCACATTATATATAATGCTGTATTTCCATTGTTTACATGATTTAATTTTGTTTGGTCTCCAAATTTTTATTTTATTTTTAAAAAACAATTAATAATGTAATAACTTAACGTTTAGATCCCATTTTTCTTTATTACTCTTTTATACCAAATTCGGGAAGTTGGTGAATTGAGCATCAATTACTCTTATTTTGTAGTCAGTAGACTAAAAGAACAAAAAAACAAAAGACAATGTCATAATCTTCTTATAATATAATTAATGTTATAATTTGTTTTTACATCACCAAGAGGGTTTGTCACATCTGACCTAGCCTTCAGAAGTGGACTATTCCAGATTTCTTGCCTGATTGGCTAGCACCAGGTTGCTATCCAATGGGGTTAAATCTTTCTTTGGGGTTCATGCTCTGAATCTGAGTGTTCCCAGTAAGGTAGGGGATCTGACAATAAATAGTCAGCCTTTTTGGAGGCAGGAGAAAGCACTAACCTCTGTCAATTTGAATGATTGAATGTGCTCTCTAGTGAAACCTCTGTCTACAGCAAGGGTGTCTTCACTAGTCACTACTGAGGCAAGTCCACCTAGGACTGGAAACTGCTATGACTGCAGTGAACTCAAGGCAATGTCTAAGTGCAGCTGGAAAGTCCAAACTAGAGCTGACTCAAGGCAAGCTGTCCAGTACAGCCAGAAGAGTCTTATTTGAACTCATGAGGCAGGCTAATCATATAGCTGAAAGTGAGTCCTGTCACTCGGTATGACTATCTCATCATTAATTGTATAAACTATATTTGTATTATTGATTAACTAATGTGTATGTATTTTTGTAACTCATAAATTATACATATTAATTGTTGAGTAGTTTATTACTTTTTCTGTTGTTTTGGATACGAACCTGTAAATCAAGTCAAACACAACAGTGTTAATAGATTCATTATACCTTCAATTATGTTTTGTTGTTTCTAATAGGTTAGGACTATACTCTTACAATTGTTTAAAATTTAAAAATCAGATATATTAATCTTTAACTGAGGTTTAAAGTTTATATCTGTGCTAGCGATAATCTCTAATTTAGAAAATGATTAGTAATAATCATTATTGTATTTATCTGAGGTCTATAGTGTCAAAGTAATGAGTGGAGTGAGTTTGACAATGGTAAATAAAAATGTAACAATATTGAAATTGTTTATTTTAAAAATAGATTGTGTTTGTTATTGATTTGTTACGTATGAGGTGTGTGTGTTGGGGGGGGGGGCTCTTGGAGCAGACTTTGCTCTGTAGTAACTGTTTATAGTTTATTTTATTTTTACAGAACCTTATAGTTATAATAACTAATGTTTTAAGTTGAGAGTCAATATGTTTTGGTTTTCAATCGACTGAATTGATAATATTTTCTATTTTTAAAAACCAAGGAAAATGTTTGCTAGAAAATAAAAGTCAATATAGCTAGCAAGTCTAATGCAATTGTAAAGAGATTAAATCTCCACCCATAGAGGAAGTTTAGTCGCTTCAATGCTTATTAGAAAAATAGATAGGGATAATTTTAGAAGCAAAAAACAAAATTATTGCTAGAATATATCATTATTTAAATTATTTAGAAGTAATATCTTGTTTTTTTAATGAAAAGATTAATTAAGACCATGTGATTTATATTAATCCTACTAAAAATTATTATTTATAAAAGTTGCAGTTCAGTTGAAATCCATATGTTAAGATGGTTAACTTTTTTTCTTAAGATTAAAATGATGTATGAACCTGATTTATTTTTTCATCATTTCCGATCTTTTAGCAAATTCATTAGATTTATTTTTACATGATACGTTGTGCTGGAATTCACTTTCGTTAGGTATTAACAATAATAGGAGCTGCCTTGCTATTTAGAAGGAATAATGCAGTGATTCCTTTCATTTATAAGCGTCTATAAATCCTAATTGATCAATACGTTTTTTGCAATTTAATCTTTTCTCTCTCAGCATTTTTTAAGGTTGGCAGCAATATCTGGCGCTATTCGGATGCTTCTGATGTCTATATATTGTGGAATATCATTTCTTTAATTGAAAGAGTCATTTCTATACTTGGAGTTTTGTTTTTATTATTTGAGGAGGCTCGTAAAAAAACGAACTGTTATTTAGTGGAGATGATTAAAATAATGCACTTTAAAGTCTATTTATTGGAAGCTCAATTTTTCAACGATTTGTATATGTTAGTTGAAATTCGGCAACAATGCACACACACACGCACACCTACTACTACTAATTCTTTATAATATCATTTGATTGTGTTGTATTTTATAGAAGTTCAGCTCATGAATTAAAAAAAAGAAAAGCATCGATCCATTTTAATACACAGAATAAAAGTTAAATAACTTTCTTTTAGGATTTAAAAAAAAATTAAATATAGTCATATAAAAATATATATTTATAATCTTAATTTATTTTTTATATTTATATTCATAATATTACTAACTACTACAAAGGGAAAAAATATGACATGACAGAGTC
The DNA here is from genome assembly GCA_028023455.1 of Epiperipatus broadwayi. NCBI lineage: Eukaryota > Metazoa > Onychophora > Udeonychophora > Euonychophora > Peripatidae > Epiperipatus > Epiperipatus broadwayi. The sequence goes on from JAQFVV010012497.1 coordinate 2,972,868, forward strand.
TTAGCCAATGGGCTTATTCATTAGTGGAATCATTTGTAATCAGACCCTGGCTTATAAAGAAACAAATATAATTGATCCTATATTAAACACGCAAGAAAATTGTATATATATGTTATGTGGACTATATATTTGTTTGTTTACCGCAAAATACGATTAATCACATGTTCAGAGATTTGAATACAGATTTCGGAATATTTGAGCTGGAAGATAATAATCTAATTCAATATCTGGATTTAAAATTAAAGTAGCCACACAATGAACTCCAATTTAAAATGGTTATACCCCTCCCCCATATTAGAGGATACATAGATATAAAATCTAAAGTGCCTAAATCACAAAAATTTGCAGTGCTTAAAAACTTTTTCTATCGCAATTATTATTTATGTCAATATGATGCAGATAGAATTGAGAACATTCAACACCTTTTTTTCATTCACATATATATATTTAATATTAAGTTATTTCTACCAAAAGCATTCCATCTAAGTTTAATTCTATGATTGATTTCATCCATTATATTTCCATCTGTGTTAATAATCTGATCAAGGTATTTGTAATTGTTAATATAATTTGATTACTAATCATTATTTTCTTCTGAGAAAATCCGTTGAACATTACTTTAGTTTTTTAGCATTTATCTTTAATTTTTCTTTCTTATTTTCATCTGATAAATCTTCTAACATTCCCTGAAACTCCGAAGCATTATTTGCAAAAACAATCACATAATTTTCATTTAATTTTACTTCCTTAGCTTATCATTTTAACCACCAAATATTTTTTGTAAAAGTGCTGTGGAAATGTGGAATCAATATGTTGTACACCTTTCTTCATGTTAATCTTTTTAGTATTATATAATAAAATTACTGTTGTTGCATTTTGATAAATATTCTTCAGAATGTGATAATATCCAAAGTGTATACCTTGATGATCCAATGCTTTAATTATCTTAAATTTTAATAAAATCAAATGCTTTTCATAATCTACAAATCTAAAGCACAATGGCAATTTTTATCATTAGTTTTTTCTATATTTTTTTTCAATATTTGAATATGATCTACTATGATAAAACCACTTTTAAAGCTAGCTTGTTTGGTTCGTTTGAATCCAAAGTTTATTGTAGATAAATTGTAATTAACTTGGTAAAGTTTTTGTATAGAACTGATAAAAGATTGATAGCTCTATAATTTGTAATATTTTCTTTATCGCTGTTTTTAAATATCAATATTACAACTACATTATTCTAATTGTTTAGTACATCTTTATCATTTAAATATCTGACATACAATTTTGCCAACAACTTTTTTTATTTCTTCTTTTACTTTTTTCTAGATATCAACAATAATGCCATCATTTCCTGGAGATACTTTCTTCTTCATAGACTCAATTGCATATCTCACTTCTTCATTAAAATGCTTGTAAGTTCTGAAGATGTAGTGCTTATAATAGTAATTTTTTTTTTTTGTATTTTCTTATTCTTTCTGTGTAGAATCATTCTATATATTTCATAATGTCATCCTTCTTTTAGTAACAATTCTTTCTTTTTTTTTATTGCTGAAATATGTAACCTTCCTTATCATACCAAGATGTTGTTTTATATTTTTGAAACTTTTCTATAATTTTCCTTGCCAATTTAATATTATATATATTTTTGTATCTTTATTAAGTATTTTTGCACCATTTTACAGAACTCCAGATATTCAATTTTTTTTAATGGGTCATTTTAAAGTAATTTTCTTTTTCTTCTTCTTTATATTCAGTTGAAAATTTATTTGTAAATTGCTTCTTTTTTTTTACCAGTTATCTTTATTGTTATTCTTAATGATAGAATATCAGTTATCTTCTTAATGATAATAAGATTATATATATATATATATTGTACCCTTACTTCTCGATATATAATATAGTTTGAAATACGACTAGCTCAATTGAATTATTATGCTTAATTAAAATTTGCATATCTATCTTTAATATACTTTTATAATATCATATTCTAATTTAATTTATTATCAATTATCAAAATCAATATACTTCTCTATTATGTATTAATTAAATAAGTATTTATTAAAATTATGAGACTGTGAAGTAAAGTTACAAAGTAATAAGTAGATTTACACTGAGTCAATATCCCCAAGACATTGTCTCAATGGCATAAGAATACTATTACCTCCTTATTAATTTACTACTACATCTACAGCATTCTTATGGCTTTTAAATAAAATAAACTATCTTTAATAATAATAATAAACAAATAAATCTTAACTTTTAATTTTTAAAATATAATTAAATAATCTCAGGTTCTTCTAATTATCTTAAAGTAATGATAACTCATGTAAATAAGTATGATAAAGGATTTTATATCAAACCTATATACACCTAACTTATTATAATAATAATAATACTCAATACTAATTTTAGGGTATAACTTAATCTTATCTATCTTTATTATATCATCAATCATTAAATAAATAATAATATGTATATCTTTTATTTTCATATAGTATCTTATTTTTAGAATAAATCAAAATCTTATAACTTAATAATCTGTGGCAATAAATAATATTGTACTCTTATATTATGCATTATAATTACTCTATGACCATTGCAATATGATATGTTAATGTCAGTCAATTCTCATAAAATGACAATCAGGAAAATATTGTATTTATTTCTAAAATAATATTAATAAATTCACATTGTGCAAATATTATGTTTATTCAAATTATCTGCTGTCAAATGCTGTGGTGCAAAATAATGAACTCGACACACTTTTAAAGCAAATTAAACAAATTTATTTATATTAACTTTAATCAAGAATTTATTTACAATATTTACAATTCAAATTAGAAAACAAAGAAAAATAAAATAAGAAAATAATAATACAAGATGTTTACACTGTTATTAGCTCATACTCTTACTAAGTAATCTATACATTTTTTAAAATGCTGTACCAATAGTATTGAAGTATAGTTTCAAACTTAGACTTTAAATAAATATCAATGAACTTCAATTATTATACAGAAAAATTTATGTAAAACAATATTTATGTAGCATATGTAAACAATTAAACTTTACTAATTAAATTGCTACATCATTTAAGTATTATTGTTATCCATTTCATAATGTATTAACATGTGTTCACTTTAATATCAGCATTACTTTAATATCATACATGTATAAACTAATGTATCTTTGTAATGTAATAAAAGTAACTGATTATAATTTATATTTCATTTAACGCAATTCATGCTACATGTTTTATCAAATATGCATTACATATATGTACTGTTAACATAATAATAATTAAATTATTCATCAATTTCAAATTCATAAAATATTATATTAGATAAATTCTATGATTCTTTTCTATGTAAAATTATTACTCTACTTTATGTGTTATTCTACTCCTTCTTAATAAATTCTATCTACAAAATATCCTTTAAACTTATTTTCAAAATTTCCGGAAAAACAATCTTCAACTTTAAATAATACTAATTATCCAAATTATTTATACTTCATCATCTATATTCGGTAAATCTCCAATCCAAATATAAACTTCTACATAAAACTTAACTTAATTTATCCAATAAAACAAAAATAAAATATAAACTTTAAAATCTCTTCCTAACTTGCACTAAAATAATTACTTATGAATAATAAATATAATTCTAATACTATAACATAAAAAAAATATTAAAATTTATCTATGAAAGAATCATATAATTATTTCTAAGCTTCTTATGTAATGTTGCATCGTATTTATATCATAAATTCAAATTATGCATATTTAAATAAAACTGTCACTGCCAATATAATGTATGTGTATTTTTAAAAAATATTTATACATTCATTCAAAAACAACATAATATTTGGTTGATCTAAAGAAAACATATTAAATACATAAAATTATTATTATTACAATTTTTACCATCAATAATGATTTAATGTACAGTCCATCTTCCAATATTCTTCGGAATTACAACTTCATAAAATAATTTACATTTACACTCACGATCATTCTTTAAAATATTCTGTGTTATATTAATTATAAAATAAACTTATGCAATTAATCATTATATTATTTTTAGTTATTATTTAAGAAATGTACCTATCTTATTTTTAATAGATTAATAATATTTAAATTTTATATTAGATAAATAAAATAGAATTCATATTACGTAACTCCAGCGATGTCTTCTTTTCACCATAATAGTTCTTTAATCCTAGGTACACATTCACTAAAACACCATTTCCTGTTCCATTACATCACGTGTTTCTTTTAAAAGTTTATGAAAAACGAAAACGTTCTTTTTTTAAAAATAAGTTCCCCACAAGAAAATAAAATAAAATTAAAATAGTTTATAGAATCCTAATTTAGTTCTCTTAAGAATATTAATCAAAAGTTATTATTTTAATTTAGTTCATAGTTTATAAAAATTTATATTTAATTATCCTAAATTGACTTGGACGTCCATGTATTACTTGCGCATTCCGTAACAAAATATCCAGGTAAGAATAAGTTTCTTCATCTAAAACGACCAGCGTTTAAATTATTTCAATATAATAATTTTTATTATATTAAGACTTTTAGCTAATTATATTTTCAATTTATTTGCCTTCCAAAATTATCAATATTCAGTCTTTTAAACATAAAGACTTAACAAGGCAAGTATTTATAAAAAACTACTTTTATTTCTAATATCTTTACTTAAGATATATATTTAAATTTATAGCTTGCAAAAATACTTTCTTCATAAGAAGTATTTTATTCTTTAAAAATATCTATTTTCTAATAGTCAATAGTAATTAGCTTTTAAAATTATATACTGTCCAAAATATTACTTTTCTCCATCTCGTAATTTTCCGAACTAATCCAGCGTTTGTCATATTTCTAGGGTAAAGTTTCCGATATATTTTCACTATATATGATGTTTCCATGATTATTTGCTTGCAAATTGAGCTTAATTAGAGACGACCGATAGGGAAAAATTAACTTAACACTGCATACTTATCATTTAAAACTTTTATAAATTATTTACAAGACACTCTTATAATTTTGAAAAATGATTTTAAAAGCGTCTATAAAATTTACTTAGCTATTTTTTTAATAACACAATTAACTTTAAAAATTCAATCACAGAGTCCCCTCCTAACAATTGAACTGAGCTTTTATACCGGAAGAAACTTCCCATTTGATTGGTACATTTAAACAATCAACTTGCTGGCTTATTTACATATTTACCAACAACACAAAATTAAAAATAAATAATGACTTATTTAACATTTAATATTTATTACATTATTAAATTTTAAAATAATCTTTACCATTTATTTAATTCCATTAAACATTTTTTAAAAAGCATATTTTTACTTACTTGATTTTAATTTTAACTTTTATAAAATTATTTTAAATACACTAAGTCTATTCTTATACGTTATATTTTTAAAGTAATATTTTTTAAAATCAAATTTAATATTCTACATTAATATCTTTATTTTTTTTTATCTCGCGATAGCTCACATATTATTTATAAATTTTATAACATGATTTTAAAAATAGGTTTGCAACTTTATGAAACATCTTCCAAGCATGTGTGTGTGTATTTAACTAACATCTGTTTTTTACAACAAAAGAAACGCTTCTCATAATCTAAAAATAACTAACAATTGCATTTTTTAAACAAATAAATATTTTTTAAAATAAATAAGATATTATAACAGATTTTAAAATAATTATTTGATATCATTAAAATCAAATATTAATCTTCTATTTAAGTATTTATAATAATTAAAATATTTATATTCTTTTATAACATTATTTTATCAACAATAAATATATGCATTTAATTTTAACTTGTCTTTTTAAATACTTTAGCTTTAAATATTTATTTATTAAATCTATTAATGCAGTATTGATTATGGCCATTTTTCCTACCATATATTATAATCATCATCATTTAAAATGTCTCTCTCAATATCAGCACAATTTTACATATCAAATACTCATTGATTGCTTTAATTAAACCTTTTGAAATATTACCATAAGCAAAATTAACATCACATATTCAAATATATCTTAAATTTAAAATTTTTAATAGATTAGCACAAAAATTAAGTGGTGACCCATACCAAAGGGCACAATATATATATATGTTGTTTATGAGTAATTGCTAATAATAGTGGTTACTCATGCATGAAAAACATTCATAATGTATATGAGGCATATAATATTAAAAAAATGATATTTACTTATATATATATATATACATGAAGAGGGTTCTTAATATTCTTATGTATGAGGGATATATATATATAATGATTTTTATGTTAGGACTAACAGGAAGTAATCAAAAATGAAATACATGGGTAAGGGAACAAACAGGTATTACTGATATCATTGAAAGAATTAAGAGACTGAATTGGAGTTGAGCTGGACATATTGCTAGAAGATATAATAATAGAGGGATACTTGAAATCTTAAACTGGATTCCAAAATATGATAAAAAGCCCAGGAGACCACATATGAGATGGATGGATGAAATAAAATAGTGTGTGGGAATGCTGTGGAAAAGACAAGCTAGTAATAAAGAAAAGGTGGATAGAACTTGGAGAGATCATCATCTTGCAGTGGATTGATAATGGTTTAATTTTTACATACACACATATTTATATTGCAATGGGATGGTCTGACCTCATACTATTTAGATGTGTTTCAATCCCAAGGATTAGCTGTGACAGATCTAACAAGATGGTCTTTTTCTCCATGAGAGGTGTATTTAACTATGATCACCCATTGGATCTCCAAAGTAGAGCATTAACCATGATAAGGCAAGTCAGTTATTTGATGATTTACCTAAGTTTTATGAAGTGGTCTCATGATGATTACTGATTGAGTGGGATGGGATTTACACTTGCATAATTTCCCCTACTTCACCTCTTTTTGATCCTCGTTATGCCACAGAGTTCAAACTCAGGGAGAATGTACATGTACTCTATTTCAAGGCATGATTATTTCATGAATGGCATGTGCATTGAATATATGTATTGTGTGATTAATTGAAAAATAAATAAAATGATAAACAACCAATTTAATTTAATATTTAATGTTTAACAAATTAATTTTGATGATGGTTTCTATTCAAGATTTTTTTATAACAAAAATAATGTGTTTGCTTAATTTAATAATTGTATAGGCATGATCATCCTTCATTTGTATTCATTTTTGAATAACCCATACCCTTGATTCCCAAGAAGGATGGTCATCCACCATTCTAATTTAATAATTTCAAATTTATATGGAATACAATTTAAAAACTATATTTTAACGATTAATTCTTTATTAGCTAAACTTTCTGTCATCATTTGATCATTAATTTCCAATCCATCTATCTATATTTTTACAATTTGTTGAATGTTACTTTTATATCCTGAACCCGCTCCTATTCTGGGGTTATGTAGATCTATGATAGAACAGACCAATCATTCAAAGGTTTAGTCATGCATTCCAAATAATAAATAATTAATAATTAAGTTAATTGAACACAAACATTGAACATCAAATACTGTATTCATCAGAGTGTGAGCAGTTAATACTATATTAGAACAAAGTCTCAGCTTTCAAGTCAGTAGATTACTTGGTCTATTAGCAAGCAAGCTTGGAAGTCTGTGCCTATATTTTATTATTAAATGAAAAATTAACATTAGAATTGATGACTCCCCATCCCTATGGACTAATTGATGACTGGATGGATCGATTCTCTGTTTTCAAAAGAAAGAAATCAATTTAACAGGAATAATAATAATAATAATAATAATAATAATAATAATAATAATAATAATAATAATAATAATAATAATAATAATAATAATAATAATAATAATAATAATAATAATAATAATAATAATAATAATAATAATAATAATAATAATAATAATAATAATAATAATAATAATAATAATAGACTCACAGCAAATGATGATTTTAACGGATCATTGTTTACAGAGATCTTAGGATATTAACCAAAGAAAACACTGAAACCAACACATCTTTGACTTGCAGTCATATATATATGAAAAGTAAGTATTGGACAATCCAAATTAATTTGTGTTTTAACTAAATATTTATTTTTATGAGTTGTTTTTTTTTAAATAATATTAGTTGCTCAACGTAAAAAAACATTACAATGGC